>JAWDGP010007346.1:395000-737500 GCA_033675545.1 Elysia crispata
GAGGTCAGCCCGTGCTTGAGTGGATTAGCCCTCGACCTGGTCGTGTGACGGATTAAGATCAAACTTCACAGGCCGACGGATAATCCTTTCCAGTTTTCTCTCATTCAGGTTTGCCGCCGCAACGCATAGATCTATATACACACCACCACTGGTCTGCCTGAGCTACATTGTACTAAGTACATCGCCTGGAAGAGATGTGACAGTCCATACACGACGCTACTACTAGGAAAAGTGTCAAAGGCGCCCTCAGTATATGACTCTGAGGAGGACTTAGAGGACGTGAAAACAAGGCAGATCTATTCCTCGTGTCGAACTGTCCTAGCCACAGGTGGTGGGAGCGGTGCACATTACTGACCGCTTGGTGTCAGTGGTTTAAGTCGATCAGTCTAAGGAACATAAAGACTGAGGAGTCATCTGTAGGTTTTTGGGGGAGGAAAGTGACTTTTAGAACTTACAAAATACAAAATAAAAAAAGAAAAGTTCGCGAGGCCTAGAGAAAGCTACCGGTAACTATCTCTTTCAGAAGTATTGGCTAATCTTTTTATGCGTTATTTTTTTTAATTGTTTTATTATTATTATTTTTTAGAGTTGCGGGGGAAGGGAGGGGTTCAATAAGTTATTAATTTGGATTTAAATTGGTGTAACTTACAAAAATGAGGAAAGCCTACACATAACTACATCATACAGATCTAGTTGCTAATAATCGTATTCAATTACCTCGTGGAATTACGTCTGTGAGTATGACTTAGGCGTTATAATCCTTAACTAAATTTATTTATTTTATTTTTATTTCACAGGCGACTTAAGCTATGACCAAGGCTAGCCTATCTGATAGCTTTTGGACGATATCAGTCAATACTCCATTATATATAGAGAGAGAAATCTCATGGATCGTTTAGATTTTGCTCTCGAGAACTACGACCTAGTCACAGAGATGCTTCAGTTATTATTGTGGGCTTCGGTGGATTCACCTTTTTTTTTCCCTCTGCTCTTCCCTCGAACAAGTTTCTGTTGCTATCTTTCACCCTTGTCGCAGAGAGAATCTAAAGTTTAAAATGTCAAGTGTGTAAGCATTGTTTAAAGAAAAAAAATGGAGTAACGTGTTCGTTTTATGAGGTCTGTGCTGCTCTAGTTACTGATCTAAGACAGAAAAGCTTTTTTTTTTCATAGTTGTTTTCTGTGTAGTGTAACTGGCATGGTATGTATCGCTTCATTATTGGAATGAAAGAAATATAAAAGATCCCTAAAATTTTTTGAACATTTTTTCCAATTTCATATTAATTTATTTTGTCTGCATATTAATGGACCTCCTCTGAAATTAGGCAATGAGTAGTTTTCAAAAATTAAAGGACCGCACAGTTCTGTCATTATTTGCCTCTTTTCTCCTCATTCTGTGATGATTAGATCAAATGAAAAAGACGAAAAGAATATCAGTGGTATCCTCTTCAAACTTTTCGCTAGTTAAACAAAACAAAAACTGATTAATTTATTTAATACACAAAAATAATATTGCACGGAATTTAAGTTATATTTATGAGAGCCGTTTCAGTTATCACAGACTTTATCCGAGGAAACATCAAAGCAATTGAAACCACAACATTAATGGTTGAGTTTATTCAAATGTTTGCTTCACTCTTGATTCAATATCCGATTCTACGAATTTCTTACTCTTCTAAATGATGGCAAAAAAGTAGCTTACACTGATTTTAATTCCGTCTCATTTTCTTCACAGGTTGCAACCGCGGCATCAGTTTTATTTTCTTATAATGGCAGTCTAATAATATTATCACACACAACTTCAGGTTACGTGACAAAACCGCTTGAAACTATGCGATAAATGATTTGCAAGCTTCCTAATTTAAAACTTTAATTAAACCTAATCCATTTATGATCTACATCATACACAAAAATAAATAAAAAAAACATTTTGATTGTATCGTCAGCATCTGTGCAGTCTGAGTCTACCCACAATCGGCAAAAATAGTCGCAGCAAGTGCATGGCTACGTTTGTCACAAGGCCTATGTTTAGGAACACCTATATTTTCTTGATATACAGATTCTAATCTAGAGCTACAATCTAGATCTAGACGTATGAGAGTGGCGGAATACAGAAACAGGCCGTTTGCCAGGCTCAGGTATTTTCTCAAACTTGAAAGACAAGCCAAGCCTCTTGCTTTCACAGATGTAAACGCGTCACGCTTGGTTGAGTTCTGATTCTACTACCGCTGTCTGCCAATTATTATAGTAGTTCGCCTACGGTTTATACGCTCGCCTGATCTAGATACTATTTTTTTTTTCTGCACTCCGCTTTCACCTTAAATACATTAAATTGCTTGATAAATTATAAAAGGAAAAAATAGGAAGTTAAAAAAAAAAGTAAAATATTTATTTCTCTTCACCTCTCTAAAGGTATTTAGGAGACGAAATGGTGGAATGCTTCATCAATTGCTGACGTATGTCCCATAACTCGTTTAAAATATTTCATAGCATGAGCATGGATTTGATTATTATTGTTATTGTATGTGTGTGTGTGTGTGTGTGTCAGAATACGGGTATCGGCCGCATTGAAGTGAGACGTACTTGTAAGCGGCCGTGGAGCAATGTTATGACGGCAACATTATCTTATAAATGCGCAGACGATCTACCAGTACCAGAATTGCGTCGGGAGATTTGCATGAGGATTGGCTTCTACCCACGTATCGAGGAATGTGATTGCCCACGGAAGTATCAATATTGAATAATCTGCCGGGCCTCCATGATAATCAGATACTCTGTCCACTGGTGATCTACGTAAACATCAATGCTTTGTATGAAAAGTTTGGAATTATTTTGGCTTTGTGTCAGAATGTGGTTTAAATCCGTTTCAAAGTCATTGACAACTTTTAGTTTCAATTTCTACTTTCTATTTTTTTTCCTAGGGCTACTTTGTTGGTTAGTTGTTTTTTTTTGTTTTGTTTTTTATTTACTTTGACATTTTGGCAACGTGTCACACCAGTTCTACAGGAGACAACGCAAAGAATTGTGGATTGTGGAACATGATTTTGCTGTTACACATTTCCTGTTCTTGTTTTCATCGGATAAACTAACTCTCTCTCTCTCTCTCTCTCTCTCTCTCTCTCTCTCTCTCTCTCTCTCTCTCTCTCTCTCTCTCTCTCTCTCTCTCTCTCTCTCTCTCTCTCTCTGTGTCTCTCTCTCTCTCTCTCTCTCTCTCTCTCTCTCTCTCTCTCTCTCTCTCTCTCTCTCTCTCTCTCAAATGGCAGTTTATTGCAGACAATGGTCTAAAACAGAATGTGCGTGTGTTGTATTATGTATCTGTTAAAAGAGCAATCTTGTTCAAAGCTAGATCAAAATAAAAACAATGGAGGTTTTTTATTTCGTCTCAGCTACCAATGAGATTCAGAATCGATTATTCACAGTCAACATTAGCTAACTCGCAGAATATTTGTCAGAAGTTGATTGCTGGATGGAATATAGCTGGAACAGTATTACATAGCGACCATAAATATGCAGGACGGCAAATAACTGCATTCAATTGGAAAAAACAATATCTTGGACATTTTGTCATGGATTAAAAAGAAAGATAAAGAAAGAAAAGAGAAAAGAATTTAATGAAGAGTATTTAAACAGTAAAACCGAAAAAAGATCCAGACAAAATTTGCAGAGCATAAAACGAAGATTATGTACTGAAGCCTTCTGGCTTTATGGTGACTATAACTACTACTACAAGTAAACTCTTTTAATCCTTCCATTACAGCAATAATCTCAGCTCATGCCTGACTACCTAAAACGGTTTTAAGGACAAGCAAGATTTAAATCTCGTACATTTAAGAAACAGATCTACAGAATCCTTTTTCCAAATGCCCGATTAGAGAGTGACTTTATGTGAACATCTGGTATACTTCATATTTTGCTCAGCTCTACATCTGCTTAATTTATCTTTTTTTTTTTAATGTGTGAGTTAAAGTAACGTGAGCGTGATGTCCTTTTTTATTAAGTTGAACAAATTTAGCAATAAGCGCCTTCACTTTGAAGAATGTTAACTTCAATATAGTAATATTGTTGTTCTTATTTTGTTTGTTGTTTTTTTTTAAGAAAGGAAAACATGGTTTTTATAGGAAGCAGTTACAATCTTTGATGTTGGATACAGAGAAAAAGGGGAGGGTCGGGGTTAGAAAAGAGAGAAAGCAGGATGAGGGTGAGGCGGAAGATAGAAAGACAGAGAGAGAGACAGAGAGAGAGAGAGAGAGAGAGAGAGAGAGAGAGAGAGAGAGAGAGAGAGAGAGTATTTGGGTGTTGTTGTTTTTTTTGTTCGTTTTTTTTTAGATTTTACAAATATAAAAGTCAGTGAAGATTGCTAGAATCCTAATAAAAGATGTACAACATTTGTTTGGTTTTTATTTTGCTGAATAATAATACATTCTGTGAAACTCATTCTTAGTAATCAACCAAAACAAAAACCCAAATTGATATTCAGCAACCTTAGACTACACTTTACGTCACACATGCTATGATATTTTTACCTTTGGGACAATTAAATCACATTAAGGTATCTTGACATTTTCAGACTGATTGTACAATTATGAAGCTATTTACTGCCATTTATCGGATGTGCAAAAGCTGAGCGCATAGATTTCGATAAATATCAATTGGTGGTAACACTCAATTCATCAAGCAAACAATACTTTTAAATAGTAACAGCCCCGATATGGGAATAATGTAAAGAATGGACGTGAATTAAAATAAATTATGTAGATCTAAGCATGTCCAAGCCACCAACATAACATTAACTTTTGTTGCAAAAGATCACGCTTCGTGCGCAGCACTCTTTGAAAACTAGTGTCAAGTAAAGTAAATTGAAACTATAAGCTTCGTATCAATTTAACACTCTTTTCATAATCTTGGATAACTTTTCTAAAGAGGCAGGTCTAGAATCTGATGTCATTGACCGTATGATTCTATAAATCAAAAGAATGTATTCGGTGAATCAAATCAAAAGATAAATCAATAATCTATCAGGTGAGAGAGACAGTGTAGCAAGAAGTTGCAGCGTTTCTGAAAGACTGATACCGACAAAAATAAAAGTAATCTGAGAATATTTTTAAGGGAAAAAAAAAAGCATAGAGCAAGAGAGCGCATGTTTGACATGTGTCTCTTTTTTATTTATTAAGCGCACTCATAATAAGCAAATCGCATTAATTATTTGTCTCACTGACTTGTCTGGACATAGGATTTCTACCACACACCACCCCCCCCCCCCCCCCCCCCCCCCAAAAAAAAAAAAAAAAAAAAAAAAAGTTGATTTATTCCAACTCTATCCAACAAGACGTCGGCATGTGTACAAATGACAATGAGTCTAACTATTTAATTTAAAAATAGGTCTAATAGGCCTAAATGCATTTAATAGGCCTAAATGCATTTAAGATTGATTTTGAAACGTCTGCCCGCTACATCTACAAAAATTAAAAGTAAAGTCTTTTGCCATCATTGTTATTTTTATGATGCAATCAGGCTTAGTGTTTTTTGTTGCGTATTTTTTTTTAAAGATCAAAGGGTTATCTAAAAAAAATAACTGTACTCAGTTTTTTTTCTCTAAATATGAGCTTATCCTAGAGTTATTACCATAACAGCTGCAGGTCTGTAGTGACAGCAGGTGACAGATCTATAATAAGACTACTATCTATTTATAGATATCTTGGCCTAGAATGACGATTTGCAACCTATTGCCCTATTGAAATAAATATAGCCTGTAATTCAGAAAGATGAGGAAAAACATTTTGTACTTTGAAGACTCAGGGAGAAAAGAATTTATGACCCCATCATAAACTGATCTGCCCCTAGTTTTTTCATAGCATTTACTAAGCCAACTTTCAGTCTATGTACTGGGACCTTTGTGGAGAAAACTCCCATCGATTGTGAGGGAGTGGTATCGGCTTTCTCCTGTATGAGCTCACTCTCACGCATGTTTGATATGATAATGTCATCCCACGCTGTTGATAGGCAGATAAAGCGATGGGAACAATTACTGAGGGTTATCGCACCTAGTAGGTGGGCTCGCAATAAAGTATGTAGGTGGGTGTTAGAAAAGCATGAAAGTTGTGGAAGAGATATTTTGAGGCGGCGGTTGCGAGAAATAGAGAAAGAAACAGACAGGCAGAGACACATAAATAGACAGACAGAGATAAGCAGGCACAGATTGACAGGTTGAGTTTTTGTTCAGTATAGCTTAGCCAATTCGGGATAATGGTAAGGCTTTCTTTTTTGTTTTGGTAATTCATCAAAGCACATCAAATATGATCACATCATGGTGGACATGTTGAACATCTCGAGGAACTACTTATTATTTTTATATAAACTTTTGTGGGTGAGTGGGGGGGGGGGGTGTTAATCAGAAGGTCAAGGTCTACGACAGTCATCTGCCCTTAGATCATAACACAAACAGAGCAAAAAGTTGAATACGTACTTCATGGCATGAAAGAAAGACATATAATTAAAACAAATGAACAATATAGTTGTATTCTATCTAATTTGTTTTTGTGAGATGTGTTGTTGTTTTTTACGTAAAATTTGAATTATTTTATCAATCATGATTTTATTTCTTCTTTAACTAAAGCAGGGCAAAATATTTTTCCATGCCACTATTAGCATAGAAAAAGCTAAATAAACACATGAAATCAATGAACCAATTTATTGTATTTGGTCTGTTTTGTTTTCAAGCGGTGCAATTTTAGGTAAATCGGAGTACTTTTAATCACTTATAAGTTTATTTCTTTTTCATTTTTAATATTGTTTTAACTTAGAATGCCTCAAGAACAAATTAAACCTTTTCTGTTATCAAGTCAAGATTTTTTAAAAAAATAGTAATTCTTCTCTGTCATGGTCCTCACCCCCTATGTCTCACACCTTATTTTTCACACTTACCTACTCACATGCACACACACACACACATTTTCGGAATGGATTAATTTATAAAGTCCCAGAACTCCCCCGCCGAGTAAGGAAATGGTTAAACTTAAAACTTTCTTAGGAATTCCCACATTTAAAAAAAAATTTTAGAAGTTTCAGGACCACGAAGATTTCCGTCTGCCTATCCTAGGGAGATGGGAGTGTCCACGACGATAATTATCCGCTTATACTTTAGATCATTCAATCACCAACGCTGCTTACCACACCAATATAAGTGCTAACATGCATAGCTCTGTGGAAACAAATTGGATCATAATAATGATTGATTTATATTAAGCTCTACGTCATGGATTTCTAAGATGCATTTTTCGTTTGATTCTGCAGACTGGCCGGATCTATATCACTGGGTTCAGAAAATAGTTATTGCTATTGCAATGATTCTCTTATTTGTATCAATGCTTTTCATATTGCAAAAGTCTTGATGAATATCTGACAGCCACGGTATTTGTAGGAATATAAGATTCGCTAAAGACACGTACACCGCGGCAGTATGAAAACCAGCAAAAAAAAATAGACAAAGACAGACGCATGTCCAAATATATTAGAAAACCAAAATATTTTGGGAGAGCGGAACGGCTCATGGCAAAAAAAGATTATTACTAATGTCTTGTATAACAAGGGTGTGTCGCTTCAAACATCTAATGAGTTTTGGCACTAAGTTGCATTTGAGGTCACGTAAACTAAGAAAATCCGCTTGTACATAATTTGCATTTAAAACTGCAAGACATTAAAAAAAATTCTTATTTAGTGCCACTGGCGCTGTCACAGTGCATGGTAAATAAGTTGCACACCATGAGAAAGTGTTCTTGTTAGAACTGAGTGTGGCTTCACGTGTGTGATTCATATTAAATTGATGTGCTGTAGATGTGATGGATGTGGGACACCAAATTTGGTCACGCACGTTTTTGGTAACTTGTGTAGCAAAGCAAAGATTGTGTGCCATGATATCATTATAGCAACGGCTCTAACAAAGATAGGAACTGAGATTTACAGCTGGGTTTATGAGAACAAAAATATTTTCGCTGCACTTTTCAACCCAGTTAACTTTTCCTTTGTAAAAGTTTGGAGAGAGCCAGAGACAGACAGACAGACAGAGACAGAGACAGAGACAGAGACAGAGACAGACAGAGAGAGAGAGAGTAAGTAAACTTAAAGCAAATTAAAGCAGTCACCCAAGTAGCTTTTGACTTAGTAAACCAGTCTGGTATAACTATCGACAACAGAATAATCATCCTCAAAGTAATGTGTACACAGAGCATCAACACCTAGATCTGGTCTTGGGCTATATCCTGAGTCAAACTTACAGGTCGCAATAAACTTTTTTGTCCAATTTAAAAGTCGCAAACAAGATTGAACATGAACTGATCTTAGCTTCCTAACGGTGTGGAAATAGTGTTATTAATTTTGAAAAAAAAAAACCTTTGGGCAAAGAGAGGAAATATACCCGTGCTTTTTGAAAGTAATATTATAACGCGTGTGTTGCAGGTTCATGCTTAAAAAATCTCTTTCTCTGCCACACTCGACCAGCAAAGCGTGAAGTTCTGACGCCACAGCAGCTGCTAAAAAAGAATTCCATAAAACACAGTTTTGACATGCACTATTTCGTTACGTTGAAGACGTTAAGTTTCTTGCATAGTAATCAGTGATGAATTGAAAACACTAAATCTAGAAGCCAGCTCCAATAAATAATAATGGGCTTAGAGTTCTTTGTGTTGTTGTTTTTTGTTGTTTTTTTTTTTTTGTTAAATGTATTTTCGGTGACATTTATATTCTTACAATGCATTACGTTCCCTTCACTTAATGATCTTTAGAGATGTGAAACTTCTTTTACAAAACATCTTTAAAAAACGTGACAGAAAATCAAATTTTGTAGCTTTTCATGGCATGCTTGTTTGGATTTTTTTTTTTTTTTTTTCATTTTTTTTCTGGAAGATTTTGTTTCCTTTATTTTAACCTTTTGAGTCATAGTTTTCTTAGGTTGAATTGCAAGAGAACCACGATAACTGGAAGGCATATCTCAGTATAATATTACAATAGACTTAGAAGACGTTAAATTAAGTATAATTACTGAAAGATGTTGGAGGGATTGCAATGGAGTTCATGAAAATTCTTATCACGTAACACGCCAGAGTGAGGAGCTAGTTTTCTCGTATGGTGTAAGGAGTAAAGGCATAAAAATGTACAAGGTACATTTAAATCTTTAGCGCATCATTGTCGTGATCAGCCTGTCACGTGATAAAAAAAAATTTCTGACGTCATATACCATGTGATTTCCTCAGCGCATATGAAAAAATACACATGTGTGCATTTGGTACTGTTTGGCACGATCTAAGATCACAGTAAATATAGTTTGCTTAGACTTGTAAACGATTGAAGGATTATAAATTCTCCTTTTAGGACACTTTACAGCCTGTTTGCTATTATGATAAGCTAAGGTTTATGAAAGAAAGGTCAGTTTTATTTTTTTTTAAATAATCATTGTTTCTTTGATTAAATTTGACTCTTTGCAAAACAAAAAAAAATTAAATGTGGACGTCCACGTCTGTAGATTCCATAATAGTCCTACATTTTAAGGTTTGTATATTATGTACGTAACAAAGTTTTAAGAGTGAGCATTAATAGGGACAAATAAACATAAAAATTATTCCCTGTAAAAAGCGCATCATTGGGTTTTCAGTCCAATTTGCATTTTTTGTTTATATTCAATTCCTTTTTTTTTTCTAAATATTTGGAATAAATTTGCTATAGATTGATAAGGATATTGCGCGTATTGGACGTAATGTTGCTAATAAAGATTTATAATGTGGTGTGACCTCGTTGCAATGTTTCAAAGAGAAATAAAGGCTTGTCCAAGGGAACTTATTTTTAATTTCCTTCATACTGAAGTGGGTTAACAATTTACTTCATCTGTGTAGAAAAAAATATCACAGTGCCTTGTCCTTATTACACTTTTAAAACTGGGCTCAAATGGCAGAGTGCCAAAATGGATACATTGTTCAGCAATGCTGAGATATGTAATACTTTAGTTTAATCCCACAAATCTCAGGATGTTTCTTAAGCAAAGTGATTTCGGTTTCTGCAAACCTGTAAGACAGATAAAGTTAATAATGTAGTGCCAAACGTGTGAAATGTTACCGATTTATGTTTCTTACAAACACTTTAAAGTGTACCACAACAGATTCTTTTTTTTTCATTAATTTTTATCTTGGAAAATGAAAGAAACATTCTTTGAAGCTTCTTAGTTGAGAACAGAGAAGAAGGTTGTAGAGAGGTGTAACTGACAGAGAAGAAGGTTGTAGAGAGGTGTAACTGACAGAGAAGAAGGTTGTAGAGAGGTGTAACTGACAGAGAAGAAGGTTGTAGAGAGGTGTAACTGACAGAGAAGAAGGTTGTAGAGAGGTGTAACTGACAGAGAAGAAGGCTGTAGAGAGGTGTAACTGACAGAGAAGAAGGTTGTAGAGAGGTGTAACTGACAGAGAAGAAGGTTGTAGAGAGGTGTAACTGACAGAGAAGAAGGCTGTAGAGAGGTGTAACTGACAGAGAAGAAGGTTGTAGAGAGGTGTAACTGACAGAGAAGAGAGGTGTAACTGACAGAGGTGTAACTGACAGAGAAGAAGGCTGTAGAGAGGTGTAACTGACAGAGAAGAAGGCTGTAGAGAGGTGTAACTGACAGAGAAGAAGGTTGTAGAGAGGTGTAACTGACAGAGAAGAAGGCTGTAGAGAGGTGTAACTGACAGAGAAGAAGGTTGTAGAGAGGTGTAACTGACAGAGAAGAAGGTTGTAGAGAGGTGTAACTGACAGAGAAGAAGGTTGTAGAGAGGTGTAACTGACAGAGAAGAAGGTTGTAGAGAGGTGTAACTGACAGAGAAGAAGGTTGTAGAGAGGTGTAACTGACAGAGAAGAAGGTTGTAGAGAGGTGTAACTGACAGAGAAGAAGGTTGTAGAGAGGTGTAACTGACAGAGAAGAAGGTTGTAGAGAGGTGTAACTGACAGAGAAGAAGGTTGTAGAGAGGTGTAACTGACAGAGAAGAAGGTTGTAGAGAGGTGTAACTGACAGAGAAGAAGGTTGTAGAGAGGTGTAACTGACAGAGAAGAAGGTTGTAGAGAGGTGTAACTGACAGAGAAGAAGGTTGTAGAGAGGTGTAACTGACAGAGAAGAAGGTTGTAGAGAGGTGTAACTGACAGAGAAGAAGGTTGTAGAGAGGTGTAACTGACAGAGAAGAAGGTTGTAGAGAGGTGTAACTGACAGAGAAGAAGGCTGTAGAGAGGTGTAACTGACAGAGAAGAAGGTTGTAGAGAGGTGTAACTGACAGAGAAGAAGGTTGTAGAGAGGTGTAACTGATAACAGGATCTATCTGATATTGGGGAGACAAGTTCAATGTATGTTCCTTCTTGGAAATGTGATCTTTTTCAATGCTTCTGTTGATGCATGTAGCACATGTTTAATATCCAATGAATATCACCTCAACATGAAAGATCAAAGTTACCTTCTTGTATTGTTTTGCACGTTAAAAAACGTAGAGAAAACTTAATGCTGTGTGAGTAATTAAGTTAAATGCAGTGCTGCCAGTAAAAGATATGTTTGGAAAGTTATTTATCTCTAACAATTATCGAATTAGACCATTGGATTCAAAATGAAATTTTATTTCTTTACAAGGCTCTAGCAAAGATATCTACACACTGAATACCCACGGTAATTAAAACCATAGTACTTGCTGGTTGCGCGTGTGTGTGGTATACAAAATCATCTGCTTTCTTCAGATTCTCCAAGAAGGTTTTAGAAAAAAAAAAAAAAGAGGTCATTTTGATTAGAGAGGGGAAAAGAAAATATGATTTGGCGATTTTCCAAATGCAACCGCATTTTTAAGAAAAAGGGACATTAATTTTTACCAATGTCAAGATCACTGCCTCATTTTTAGATTCTATTTTGGGTCAAAAGTCCTTTTTTATCAATCGTGCGTCACGGCAAGTCAAAGAAATAGCAAAGCTATGATGTCACTTCCGTCTAACAATGCATAGTTTCTGATTCTAGACATTCCATAGTTCATCGTCACTCAAACAATTCTGTTCTTTAGGTGCACGAAAAGGCAAAGTTTCTCTAGGATGATATTGCTCTCAATTTGTTTTGTGTTTTGTTTTGTTTTTGTTTTGTTTTTTTTGTTTTGTTTTTTTTTTTTGCTGTTGTTTTTGTTGGGTTTTTTTTTTTTTGGGGGGGGGGGTTTGTGGGTATGTGCTCTGGTAAAACTCACGACTTCTTGTATTTGCTGCGGCAACCATTTCTCAAAGTTGTTTTCCATGAGATAAACTTCAATGCCTCATTATTATTCTTTGAAAATATCATAAGATAGAAAATACTAATAAAGTATAGAGAGAACGTTTTCCTTTGCAAACGGGAAATCATTTGGTAACGAATGATAAAGCCAGTTGTTATTACAGGAGCTGTATCATTCTTAAAGCACGCAAGATAACGGAAGTGTGCCTCGAAGCCTTTTTTATTTCTTTATTTGGCATTCGCAAAAATTCGATCTGTGAAAGCCTTTTTTTATGATTATTAACGGGTTGCAGGCATTGAAAAGTGCATTAGGCTTTTATGGTCGCCGAGGACCATTATTAAAACCGATGAATCGGAGCATGCGATCCTATCGTATTCTGCAGTTCGTAGGGAACATTGCCAGGGGCTGTGGTTTCTCTCACTTCATTCATTTGCATTCTGCCCAAATGGGCGAGTTCGTATACGTTGAACATGCATTTACATGCGTCAAGATATTCTATTTTAAGACGTCAAAAAAAAAAAGAAAAAATTACCATCTGGAGGACTTCAAAGAAAATAACATTTCATAGTAATAACTGAAATAATTTTAAGTCTCTAGCATGTCACCGAATTCATTAAACATAGAGGATGCAAATCAGTATAGCGATGCCCCATGTCAAGTTTCCGGTTTATTTCGGTACCTTGTGGTGCTTAAAACGAAAAAAAGCAGATCTATCGACACGCAATGAAGGCAAAAAAAATAAACCTCAACTTGTGTGTCAAGCTCATACAATCTTTTATGAAAGGCTACAATTTGTTCCTATTTTGACTGTTTTAACGCAGAACGCTTGGCCTAGTTGTTCATTTATAATATATAATTATTGCTCCATGTATGCTAGATTGTTGTTGTTTTTTAATATTTACCCAGTCGCCGTGATGTGTTTTTTTTTTATCATTGTGGAGACAGTCCGTTTTTCTTTTTGTGTATGTGTTTTGTTTTTGTTTTGTTTATCTTTTGTAATTTAGGTATGTAATTTACTAAAGAACTTTTATGCGACAGGACAGACATTGAAGAATAATATCGGCTGAACTTAGAAAGATCTTGCGTGACATAAAAAGATTCGACACAATTATTTTTTGAAGGAAGGTGGATGATAAGATCTGATGGTCCTAATCAAATTAATTTAGGACTGGGGACGGTCCTCAGATTGTCTGCGTGACGACTTTTTCCTTGGATAGCAGCAGCGCAAATTGTGTAAAGATTCACTAAAAAGTTACCTTGAGAAACAGTGATGTTAGATCTAGGCATTTCACTTTATAATACTGATTCATTCTCTTCTTAGACTAGAACGGCAAGAATCTGATGCTCAGGACAAAATATCGCTCTCTCTCTCTCTCTCTCTCTCTCTCTCTCTCTCTCTCTCTCTCTCTCTCTCTCTCTCTCTCTCTCTCTCTCTCTCTCTCTCTCTCTCTCTCTCTCTCTCTCTCTTTCTCTCTCTCTCTCTCTTTTTTCTCTCTCTTTCTCTCTCTCTGTCTCTCTCTGTCTATCTCTCTCTGTCTCTATCTGTCTATCTCTCTCTCTTTCTCTCTCTCTGTCTCTCTCTCTTATCTCTCTCTTTTATCTATCTCTTTTTTTATCTTATTCTCTCTTCACCCCCTTCATCAGTCTATGTTTCTGACTATTTTAGGCTCTCTCTAGTTATACTCTCTCCCTCACAGTCTTTACCTCTGTTTTAATCTGCCTATCCAATCATCTTTCTTTCTAACTACCAGTCTATCTCTCTATCTACCACTTTATCTCCATCCACGGTCCGTGTGGCCCCTCTTTATCATTGTGCTATCACCTATGTCATCCTTCTAGCAACCCCATACCTAACTTGATCTTTTTGCGTCGGCCTGTGCGTCATAGAATGACTCATGTGCACTGTCCACTTCGCACTAATGCACCCTCGATAACAGTTAATCCATCAGGATCGACAGGTCAGAGATAACAAAAAAGATATGGTCTACACATGACAAAATAGGCCCTGGGAACAAAGTCAGTTAGGGTAGCCAATGTAAAGGGTTCCTCCTTCAGGTCCTCTTGCCCGCATCTTTTAACCGTCATATTACAACTACTGCTGATCGTACTACTACTACTACTACTACTACTACTACTACTACTACTACTACTACTACTACTACTACTACTACTACTACTACTACTACTACTACTACTACTACTACTACTACTACTACTAATAATAATAATAATAATAATAATAATAATAATAATAATAATAATAATAATAATAATAATAATAATAATAAAAATAATAAATCTTCTTCGTCGTCTTGTCTTATTATTATTATTATTATTATTATTATTATTATTATTATTATTATTATTATTATTATTATTATTATTATTATTATTATCATTATTATTATTATTATTATTATTATTATTATTATTATTATTATTATTATTATTATTATTACTATATTGTTATGATTATTATTATTATTATTATTATTATTATTATTATTATTATTATTATTATTATTATTATTATTATTATTATTATTATTATTATTATTATTATTATTATTGTTGTTGTTGTTGTTGTTGTTGTTATTGTTGTTGCCGTTGTTGTTGTTACTTTTATCATCATCATCATCATCATTATTATTATTATATTTATGACTTATATTATTATTTCGCATTACTTTTTATTTATCACGCTGCGTTGTATCTTTCCATCTATCAATCTATCCTTCCACTTGTTTACCACTCATCACATCTTTAACTTTAACCTCTCCCTCGTCAAACCTGGTCACTCTCGATTTAATCTCCATCTCTATCAAAATCGTCGCTTCATTGCTCCGACTTTATCGTTCACAGCGATTTTATTCAATGTCTTTAGTTTCTTTTCATGTTGCATGAACATAAACTAAAAGGGGTAAATATTGTCAACCGAAAGTCTTTATTTTGGATACCAGTATTTTCTACATTCCATTGTATAATTTCTATCGCTAGACGCATTTCATTTATTCTGTTATGTTAATTTCACTTCTCAAATATTTTCTTTCATCTAAATCGCATAATTTTGCACTTCGGTTATTGAGTGGTAAATTTTGTCTCTTAAACCTCCCTTAAGTTTCCGGAAGAATTTATAAAGAAATTTATTACATTGTGGAATTTGGTAGCGGTTTTCTTTTTGTACCTAAACTTTTTTATGCGGATTTTCTCTGAGGCAATGAGTAAAAATTTCAATAAGAAAGAAGAAAAAAACGCTATAAAGAAAATACAAACAATCTCATGCAGTCATAACAGGAAAAAGGCGGATTTATATTCTTTTAGCACAAACAATAATTATTCTGGAGAAAAATAATAAGACCCAGGCTTAACATCCTATAAAAGAGGAGGGTTATCTACAAAGACACTGAGGATTCCATCTTATGAAGTGGCCTTAAAATGCGCGCCTTTGTTATCTGGATCGCATTAAGTCTCTCGCTTGCTGCAAACCTTTCCTTTTATTAGAAGTAAATCTAATAAATAGTTCATGGTTTTCTGGTTTCATAAAAGTGCTTTTTCTTTTGCGTTTCAAAATGTACCAACATTTATTTTGTCTTGAAAATAAACAAAAAAATAGTGCTTAATGCCGCTTTGAAATTAGTGCAAAGCGATCCAGAAACGGTTTAAATCCTAAATTTTCTTGTCTGAAATGTATGTAAATGTGTGTGATAGAATGATAATATATACATTACTACTACTACTACTACTACTACTACTACTACTACTACTACTACTACTACTACTACTACTACTACTACTACTACTACTACTACTACTACTACTACTACTACTGCTGCTGCTGCTGCTGCTGCTGCTGCTGCTGCTACTACTACTACTGCTACTACTACTACTACTCCTACTGCTACTGCTGCTGCTTCTACTACTACTACTACTACTACTACTGCTACTACTACTACTACTACTACTACTACTACTACTACTACTACTACTACTACTGCTGCTGCTGCTGCTGCTACTACTACTACTACTACTACTACTACTACTACTACTACTACTACTACTACTACTACTACTACTACTACCACTACTGATGCTGTTGCTGCTACTACTACTACTACTACTACTACTACTACTACTACTACTACCACCACCACTACTGATGCTGCTGCTACTAGTACTACTACTTTTATACATAAAATGCTTAAGATTAATGAATAAGCAAAACACAGACAGAGGGAGATCAACTAATTTTGTATATTCCTTATTGTTATTAAAAATCTATTGAACGCTTTTTACAAGGCTATGAATTTCCGCAATGAGTAGAGTATCTAAAGGTACATTGCCTCGTAGGAATATTTGCCCATTCTTTTAAACTACATAATAAATAATGTTTAAAAGAGGCTATGCATAGATTTGAATCTACAAAATTAGTTAGTTTGCTTATTAACATATGTCTGTTAGTTTCAGTCGTTGTTTTTTGCGGGTTTTTCGAAATTTAAATGATTTTAGAAAGATACTCTAAAATAATGAAAAATCTTAGATGTAAAATTATACAAAAGGGAGGTACAACGAAGTTACACTGAAAAAACAAATAACTTATGACCGAGCGATAAAATGATGAAGTGTTTCATTTTTACAGAAAGCATACTTTATTTTTTTCCTTCCAAATATTGCATTTTGAAATCAAGCCTCAGGTCCCATTATTAAAGATCAAACGATAAAAGCAAATCATCTTAGACTTTCGATATTTTATTTGTGTTCCCTTTTTGATACATTTTTTAAATCAACGTTGTTAGCATCAGCTGCTACAAATCAAACAAGGAATGCACATGATAAAAAAGCAATTAACCATAAAGGATCTTTTTTTTTTTAATCTAGATTCAAGAAAACACAAAGAGAAACAACGAAAAGGGGCTGCACTGGCGAAGCAATACTAGTGATATCCTTGAAGGGAATCGTATAACCAAGGTTGACGAAGGTGCTACAGAGGAATAGTTTGAAATAGTCATGTGTTTCCGTTTTCCAGAGCTTTATTCTATCTTCACATTTTGACTTTACAGTATAATAACATATCGTTACTTAACTGCCTTTAGATCTGACGATTGGCCCAAACTTAATTAAGAGACGTAAAGACCAATGACCCTTGATCACAGCCTATTTCTGAGCATATCAAGAACACGGACCTCTAGAGTTTCATTGTTTTCATATTTATCATTATAAATTCATCTACTTTATTAGTGAAAAAGAAAACAGAGTTTCATTGTTTTCATATATATTATTATAAATTAATCTACTTTATTAGTGAAAAAAAAAAACAGACAACGTAGTCCTACCAGGTTTTACAATTCAAAGGGAATATTGCTATGTACTTATGTAATTTTATTTTTATTCATTTCGTACGAACTTATCAGTTTGTTCTTTGCTATACATGAATGTATTAAAATGCTTTGACCTCTCGTATCTTTATCAGTAAATCTCTATGGTCCAGTACATCAGGTGGCCACTGTATTTCTCAACATTTGTTTAATTTATCATGATTGTATTCATTTCTAGAAAACCGGATTCTTGTTCCAAAAAACTCAAAGTTGATTTTTTTTAACCAAATATTAAAATTATTACTTTTAGCAAACTTTTGCTTCTAATCAGATATAGTCTAGCAACAGCAATGTAATATCAGACCTTTTCTGGTTAACAAACAACACCTTTCAGGAATAACTAAAAAAAAAGTAGAGGAGTATATACCGACGACATGGTGTATTTAACCCGTAACAAAAGTGTCCATACATTTGCTTTCAGTAATACTTCTTTCATTGAGCTTATCTCTCTTGACTTAGGGCTCTATCATTAACATTTTTCATGAAATGAAAATTTTGTGTTTCTCCTTTAATTAATCCTGATTTTTTTTTTTAAACTGACTTGAAAACTTAGAAATAAATATAACAAAAAAAAAAAAGAAGATGAAGAAACGATGCAATCGCAGTAGTGGAGTTTTTACCTGATTTAAAAAAAAACGCGGTTCTTCGATACTCTCAATATACATTCGATATCAAAAGCTTAGTAATTTGAAATCCTACACACACACACACACACAAATTCCAATTTGGCAAAAAAAAATATAAAATGACCGCTATAAAGATCTTCAAGTAAAGACCTGGTCCCAGTCCGTGCCGTAATCGTGCGTATGATTTCCCTCAAGGATAGAGGAACAAAAAAAAAAAAGCCGCGACGTTTTATTTTCTGAAGATGCTCTGTCCCACAAGTTCTCATGACCAGTTGCTACCAACAATAAAAGCTCGGCTGCTCAGTTCGTCTCCTATCGTAGATGGTTTGGGGTCCTGCTGGTTTCCGTTCTAAATTTGCATCAAACCTTTGTGAATTGGCAGTTTCGCCCCGATTTATATTCAGAACGCCGTGTGGCTCCGTTTCAAGTCTTATTTAACAGTCTCGTCGGAGTAAAAAAAAAATGGTCCGAGTAGTGCGCTACTATTTCACGGTTCTCTCGCTTCAATATTATGCATTTTGGTGAGAGGAGATACACAGAGATGGGAGGAGGGGGAGGAAGAAAAAGAGACAGAGACAGAGACAGAGACAGAGAGAGAGAGAGAGAGAAAGAGACACAGAGAGAGAGAAAGAGACACAGAGACACAGAGACACAGAGAGAGAGAGAGAGAGAGACAGAGACAGAGAGACAGAGAGAGAGACAGAGACAGACAGACAGACAGAGGGTATTATAGATAAGTAGCAGAAGTAGAAACAGCAGTAGTAGTATAGCATCAGCTTCAATAAAAGGGTATGCGGAGGAGGAAAAAGAGAGAGAGGAAAAAAGTAAAGAGAAATAGGTATAGGCGCAAGTAGACACATTTTCAGGAGATAATGGTGGTGTTGATAGTAGAAACTGTATGAGAGAGAGAGAGGGGGAGGGAGGGAGAGAGACAGAGACAGAGACAGACAGAGACAGAGAGAGAGATTTAAAAGTTTTTTCAACCTCCGGATGAGACTATAATTTTATTATTGTTGATGTCTCAGCTCTGTAGTGCATAATTCTAGTCGCCTTTTGTCAAGGTTAGATAGCGCTTAAAGTGTTTGTGACTTACATATTTTAAATTTTTGGTGGGATTGAGTTATTTGTGTGTGTGTTTGTGTTTTGTTGGGGTTTTTTAATACAATGGCAGCTGTGTTAAAACACAAAAAGAGGAGAATACGCATATTCAAGCTTACGTCTAACAACACTTTCATCTCCAGTAATATTAAAAAAAAAAAAAAAAAAAAAAAAGCATCGTCACTATTACAAAACAAACGTTTTTAGTTGTCACTTTGTCACTATTGCAAAGTATAAATGAGATCGCTCATCGTGATTGATACAAAGCAAGATATGGAAAGCATTATTGTTAATAATAACATCTATGATAGTTGGGTTGCCTATTCGCAACAAAACGTACAGAGTTCGGGACATACCACGGCTAAGTGAAGATTCAGAATGTATTTTCCTTTTCTTAGTTGAATCAAATACAGTAAAAAATAATACTGCGAACTTAATCAGTGTAATGTTTTGTCAGCAGGCAGGAGAAGACTGCCATTCCTAACACGAGTGCCTCTACGAACCGAGAAACGTCTAGTGGTTGGTTTTGGCTCGAGCGGGACTTTTTTTAAGTTGTACTCGAAAATAAAATCAGTTACCTTTTAATTTCAATCAACTTATGAAGAAAATGCAAGGAAAAGCATTAAAAGATAATAGAAAAATCTGATTGTCCAAAAATGTTAGCTTTTAATCGTAATAATTTATTTATCAATGATATGCATTATAGTTGAATACATGAATATAAATGTAAGTCTATATGATGCTAAAATAATGTAAACTGCACAAGGCCTTCAAGATTTTTTTTTTTTTTTTTTTTGCATTGTGCAAAGTTTTTCATTCACTAACAAACTGATGGCTTACTTTCAGAATGTTGAGTTATTTGGCCAGCCCCGACTAACATTATAGTTTCCTTATATTATTTCCAAACTGTCAAGGTTGGAATGATATTTTGGTGGGATAAAACGTTTATGAAAACAACCCCATGAGAAAAAGTTGTCTGTTGCGTAGGCCATTTGAGTTTCGAAGAAATAAGCGAAATGGTAAAAAGTTTGATCAACTAAATAAACACCTCAGAGTTTTTAGCATTGAAAAGTCTTTCAATGATGTAAAGATCATTAGATACACAGACTTTACTGTATCGAATTGTCTCGGTAAACTCCCTGGCGGTTACATGAAGCCAACAGTTTTCGAAGTTTAGGACAGCTTCTGTGTGTGTGTGTGTGTGTGTGTGTGTGTGGGAAAGACAGAGAGAGAAGGGGGGTGGGGGAGTTGAAGAAAATTTTAGATAGGTTTTTTTTAAAAAGTAGGCCTAATGGTTGAACAGTGTAATGAGTTTTCAAGATAATCTTCCAAGAGTGTGTTGATACCTATGAAACGTTTAGTGTGGAATCATAAAACCATGAAGATCATATTCGTTTCAATAATAATGTTGAAGAATCTTTATGCTAAAAAAGTTCAGATGTGACATCTCGCAAGCAAACTGATGCTTGACATTTTTTAGTTTCCATGGCATGTTATTATAAAATTTCGATTATCGCAAGTTTAGTTCAATAATCAAAAACTGTTATTCACATTTAAAAACTGTTTAATTCAGGGTCTCTACGTTAAACTAAGCTAATTTGATAATAGTCTCTGCCTCCACCATGAATAACAATTTTCTTCATGCAGTGACCGTGTAGAATGTTGTCCAGAATGCGAAAAAATTGACACACATCAGAATATCTCTGTATCAAGATCCACTCACACAAGAAATATAATGAATATCAAGGGGACTTCATTGAGGAGTAGACAGAGTGCTTTGTATTTGTGGTTCACATTGCCTTTGAAAAGTATCCACCTATTTTTGTTTTCTCCGTTTGATTGTAGGACACATTTTTGGGAGCACTAGCTTCATTCAAGTTTGGACACCATGTTAATTTCTAAGCGCATGCAATATTTTTAAGTTTCAATGAATGTAGTCCTGAACTCAGAGTTAAGCTTATGAAAATGGCTTTTTTTTTTTCTATTTTTTTTTTCATATAATTATAAGCAACTTATTCTAAGAAAAAGAAGTACACTCTTCCAATAACCGGATAAAATCAAAAGCTTACCAATGAGGGTTCGAACTTGGTTTTTGAAATTGTATAGGCAAGAGGAATACAATAATGAGTCTGTGTGAAAAGGTCGCAAACTAACAATAAATAGGAAGAAGAAAGGGAAAAAAGCAATGTAACGCTCAAATTGAAGACTCTTCCATGTTTCGAAAAATCATTGGGATCCGAAAATTTGACGTGGCCAGTTAAAGTAAACCAAAAGGCTAAGCTTGTAATAGTTGTAGATTTTAGCTTTTACAGTTTCTCTGGTTACCACTGTACATCTCTCTCTCTCTCTCTCTCTCTCTCTCTCTCTCTCTCTCTCTCTCTCTCTCTCTCTCTCTCTCTCTCTCTCTCTCTCTCTCTCTCTCTCTCTCTCTCTCTCTCTCTCTCTCTCTCTCTCTCTCTCTCTCTTTCTCTCTTCTCGCCTCGCTCATTCTTTTCCTCTTCTGTTAATTATAAAAGTAAGTATGGTAAAAGAAAGAAACTTTATAATTATGGCAAGAATAATGATAATGATAATAATAATAATAATAATAATAATAATAATAATAATAATAATAATAATAATAATAATAATAATAATAATAACAATAACAATAATAACAATAATAATAATAATAATAATAATAATAATAATAATAATAATAATAATAATAATAATAATAATAATAATAATAATAATAATAATAATAATAGCACGAGCAGAAAAACAACTATTAAGACGAGGACAAAAGCGAAAGGAAAACAAGAGTAGGTTGGCAACCCGTGAATGCATCAGAAATCTTTATAGAAGTATTGACTGCAACTATAACATAAATTTATAGAAAATTTCTGATTTTTACTAATAGTTATGATTGTATTCTCATGTACGCCGAAGCAAATACAGCCTTGATGTACGATCTGATTTTTTTTTCCTATCGGTCTCACAGCTTTTTGAAAACCTAAACTTGATTGTCTGATGTATTCATTATTATTTTGTTTTCGATAGAACTCGTAGCACAATTTGGCTCAAATTAATGAATTTAGAATTATCTCAGGTGGACATTCTTGCTCTACCTCTTTATAAGTCGAAAACGAACTTGTCAAAATTTGTTTATTTCCGTGTAAAGTGAGACAAAGTAAAAATTTGTCTATTATTTGGATCAAGATAAGGTGTATTTCGCTAAATTTTATATAGATCTAGGGTCTTATGTTGACAATGATTTCAAATTCAATGACATTAGGCTTGCATCTTAACCAGCATGGATCAAATTATTTGCAAAAATGCAGGATATTATTGGAACCATACATTAGAAATCCAAATCATAGATCTCTATTCAGTTGCTTCAGTTCATTTTTAAGTTTAAAACCAAAAGGTGATAAATTCATTTGTGGAACAAAGCCATCTCTTGAAAGAAGGGTGAATCAAAAATGCTCATTCTTGCTGTCGGCAACCAAGAGTAATGTACAAGAGGAAAGTACAGATGGGTTTGTTATGGGAGCAGGAAATGAACCACCACTTAAAGATGTTCGAGTGCTTGACATGACTCGGTATGTATTTACAAATATTACATGAACACTCTTCCTTAGTTTTAATATTGTTTAATTCATTCTGTATATCCTCCAAATGCCATAAAATTCACATTTATTAAAAAAAAAATACTCAACCTTATCATTGTTTTTGGCTATAATAGCAATTTTAGCCATACACTGGTCTAACCATAAATAATTTTGCTTTGTGAAATTTCTAAAAAACGAAACTTCTTAACCATTACAAAAGTTTTATTTAGTTAAAGAATTTGCATAAACATGTTACCAAAAATCTGATTTCTTTTCTTGTTAATCTTTTTTTTTCAGAGTGCTAGCAGGCCCTTATTGTACTATGCTTTTGGCTGATCTTGGAGCAGAGGTCATAAAGATAGAGCGGCCAGGTAAAACTTTTCAGAAGTGTAAAGTTGACTTTGAAATTTATTTTTGTTTTACATTTGCAAGGAATTCATGAGAGTCTTAAATCATGATTCTTTAAACTTGATAACGTCCAATGTGGAGCATTTGATCAAGCAAAGTGCTGAATCATTTTGTTTTAATTATTATCTTAATCCATACCAGCAGGATCAATTTTTCAGTCATTTATGAAATAAGTTTTCCTTGCACAAAATATCTAAATCTTTATTACACTTTTGGGGAGAAGGATATGTTTGGGAGGTTTCAAAACTTAAATATTTTGCCATTGTGAGCCATTGAACTCAATAACTAGGGCTAAAAAATGTGGTAGATAAAGAGGTGGGTATTTGAAAATTCAGTGTGGAAATTTTGGTATTTTAGACCATGAACAGGCTATGGCTGACAGTACATTGATTGTTACTATAGTTCTCAGAATTTCTGACATTTTATTTACACAGCCTCTTTTGTTAACTAGTTTCAGCTTTACAAATTGAATCCCTTTAATGTAATTTAGGTGTAAAAAAAAAATTAATCACACTAACAATATTTTCAGATTTCGAAAACTGTCAGATAAAAATGTGCAAGTAAACTGAACTCGAACGTTGTTGAACTCATAACATTTTAAATCATGTTGTTTTTGTGTTGTACTTTCTTGCTTTTTTTTTTTTTTTTTTTTTTTTTTTTATAAGGGTGTGGTGATGATACAAGGTCATGGGGTCCTCCATTTATTGGTACTGAATCCTGCTACTTCATGTGTGTTAATCGCAGTAAGAAGGTACAGTTACTAAAGAAATATGGACACTATTGCACCTTTTCGACAGGTTTCGTATCATATTTCTGAGTATCAAATTGATAAATTACACTGGAAACTTCCTTTACAGGCCTGATGCTATATTAGATGTCGCTGCTGCAGATATTTTCTGCCTTTTTTACTTTTTGCTTGTTAAGCTGGAACATATTTTCATAAAAATTTGAGAGAGCTTTAGCGTCATGGAACAGTTAAAAGCTGTTAGCAATAATTTTCATTCACTTGGTATAGAATTCTGCCTACATTAAAGCTTTTTCAACTTTTTATAGCAGATGTTATCTTGTCATTTAAGTAAAATGTTTATTAATCCCTTGTTTTCTTCTCTTTTGCTTGGATTGCTACTCAGAGTGTGACATTGGACATAAAGAAACCAGAAGGTATAAAACTTGTCAAAGAAGTAAGTGTCTGATTACAACTTGGATTCCCTATTATTATTACCTTTCAATTCTTTTTAATTCTTGTATGTTAGATCCTGAAAAACTTATAAACTTTATTATTCAAAATGAGCAGAGAGTACCATTATATCAATCTGGATCATAGTCAAATTTTTTTTCATAAATAGTCTGCAACAATGCAGTTGCTCATAAAAGATGGGAACGCTTTCCAAAAAAAAAAAACTTTTTTATATTTGATTTCCAACATGATTCTTTTTAAAAGTTTTCATTATTACAAAATGTCAAGTTTGCTTTGTTAGAATGAACATGAAGTGATTTTTTTTTTCTATTTTTTTCTAATATTGTATCTATGATTTTTTTTTTTCAAAACAATAAATATTGCCAATGATCAGGTAATTATTTCAATTTTATTTGAATGAGCATGGAACGATGTTTTTATAATCATGTATGAATTGTTTTAGAAGAACTGAGATTGATGCTCTAAATAAATGTACTGTACTTATTAATATCCTTGAGCATAAATATTCATGCAGTATCATTTAAAACGGATTTATTACCAAACTCATTTCAATTGGAATTTGATTTAAAATATGAAGTCAACACTATGCAGTTATGGGATTAAAAGAGTTGATGGTGAGGATTAGAGATCAAAGTAGAAGTGCTTCTACTTTTTCCATTGTAGCCACAAAAGCATTAGTGTTACAAGCAATACTATTAGCGTTAGAAGGAATACTAATTTAGCAAAAAAAAATATGTTTGTTAAAATTTTTTCTCATTTGTTTCAATTACTGGGTAGGGAAATACGTTTTGGTGGCAATATGGATTTTTTTTAAAATATGATTTCTTTAATAAATTGTATGTACAGATTTATAATTATTGTTATCATATCATAATACATGTATATCAGGGTAGACATTTATTCAAGTGTATAAAAATACTGCTGTTTCTTCCTCAGTTGGCTGCTGTGAGTGATGTTCTGGTAGAGAACTACATACCTGGCAAACTTTCCCAGCTAGGACTAGGATATCCAGAGCTCAGCAAGCTTTTCCCACATCTCATCTACTGCTCTATATCTGGTAAGGGCACAAGGGTAGAAATCACTAGCTAGCATAATCCAAATTTGAGTGTGCCAACTCCTTTAACCCGTGTGCAGGTAGGATCCTCGAAACTTAAAACTTCATTTTGGTCAAAATTTTAGCTGAACATTGCAAATCATAAATACTATTGTGTGGTCCACTTAAGTGACTTCTATTAGGTGTCCATCATAAAAAGCAGTCATGTCCTCATGTCTTGATTTTCTCTGATTTGGAGCTAAATTTCCATAAATCTGACTTTTTACAGTTGAAATTTTAAGGAGTTCACAGTATGTGATAGGTGATTGTAACACTCATAATATCACAGCACAAGGCATTCTTAGGCTTTGGCTGAGAAGTATTTAACTTTTAAAAGCTTAGGAATTTAGAAAAGAAGGGAAAAAATCTTGAGAGCAAAGCTGAAATATAAATCAGACATTATGAAGCCAATAATAACATTTCTCTTTCATCCTTTCTATCCTTCAGGGTATGGCCAGACTGGAAATTATGCCTCCAGGGCAGGATATGATGTTATAGTGTCTGGTACAGGAGGCCTCATGCATATAACAGGTCCTGCGGTAAATATTTCTGATCTCCTTTTTTGGTCATTTTTTAAAGAATTGATGAGATTTTTTTATTAAAAAATTTGGTTTAAGAAATCAGAACTTATAAATAATTCACAGCTTTTATTGATGTTATAATCTTAGTCAAATATTTTTTTATCTTATTTATCATAAAATTAAAATGAAAAGCAAAACTATGACACATTTTCAACTGTTTTAACAGTAAAAGACTTAAAAACTGCAGCCAGGGCTACGATTTAAAAGCATTGAGTGTAAAATATGATAAACATATTGTTGATGATCATCTTAACAGCAGCAATAAGAACGTGGGTAAAATAATTTGACATATTCTTCAATCTCCAATATGACCTATAATTCAGCAATCTGTTTTGTCTAGGGAGGGGAGCCATGTAAAGTTGGAGTTGCCATTACAGACATGTCTACTGGTCTCTACGCTGTCAGTGCAATCTTGGCATCACTTCTAGCACGTCAAAGAACAGGAAGAGGACAACATATAGACTGCAACCTGCTTTCCACCAATGTGCTAATGGTTTTTTTTTTATTTATTCATTTTCGTAATTTTTTTTTGGTTCTTCTTCTCAAAAACTGCATTTAAACAGTACTGCATTATTTTCTTAATTGTTCCAGTAGCCTCCTATGTTTCAATGTCCTTATCTCATATTACTTCAGAGAGGCAATTTAGCTACATTTCACCTAACTCTCTTGTTTGTAATTTGGGTACCCACCCATAGGCAGTGTATATTAATATAATAATCATCATATATCATGCAATGCCATTTTGTGTTTGTTAAATTCAAAAGATTTAGGTGAAATTTATCTTCTTAGTATAGAACTCAGAAGGGAAGATGAAGTTGTGAATTTGTATTCTGCAAAGAAAATTTATTTCCATATTGCACTTTACCAAGCCACAGCCCTCATCATGATTCTACAATTGCAAAAGAAATTCTGCGATATAATTTATACTTCATTGTAATTTGACTTTTTAAAAAAAAAAGCTGTTGTCAGGAGTTCTTAAATATAAAATATTTTTAGACTTTGTTGAATTGGTTGACTTGGAGATATTTTAGGGTTCAGATTAATTTCTTTGCACTGCTAAGATGCAATATTCAGATTTTTCATCTCTTGATGCTTTTAGGAACAGACAGGTGGGAAAAAAATGTAAAAAAAAAAAAAAGAAAAGAAAAAATAATGGCCACATGTTTGCATCAACGAATGAGCCTTGTATTTTTTTTTAAACAAAACTCATCCGAAGATATTAAATATATCCGTATTATTTCAGTTGAAATCCAATATTTTAAGTGCTACTTTAATGATTTTTTAATTTTTAATTATTCTTTTTTCTTTCAATTGCAAGGTAGCATCACTCGCAAACATTGCATCCAACTATATCAATGCTGGTCAAGAGGCCCAAAGATTTGGCACAGCACACCCCAGTATTGTGCCATATCAGGTGATCATATTTTCCACCTTGAGTTTTTATTGAAAAGTGGGCCTATCATAATATTTTGTGTATAAAGGAGAGGTCATTAAAATTTCAGTCAGGGATTAAAAGGCCCAAAGAAACTTATGTTTGGATGGCTTTTTTTTTCCTTTTAAAAAATTCTGACACTCAGTTATATTTATTTTTTCATTAGCTGTACAATTCTATTTTGTTATGAGGAAATTTGATCATTTTTGCCATGACGATTTTAAGCCATTTGGATGCAAATCAATCTTTTCTTTTTATTACATTGTAATTATAAAAAATGGAAATTTTGTCACTGTATGTATCAATTTCTTCATATTGTAAAATGTTAACATTTTTTTAATGCATTATTTATGGAAATAGTTGTGTGTTCACCTGAAATTTCTTTTCTTTAAGATCATATGGTTTTGTACTTAGCTGATCACACAAGTGCTCTCATTAAGTTTTTGTCCTCATTTGTAATCTTTTCTTGTGATTTTCTACCCAGGCTTTTAAGACCAGTGATGGCTATTTTTTGGTAGGTGCTGGAAATGATTCACAGTTCGCTGTGCTAACAAAGGTATGTGGATATCTACAGAACACTGGCAAAGGTAACGCCTTGTAAAAAAAAAAGATGGGGTGATGGGAGAGAGCTGTGGTTAAGTCAGTAACTTGTGAAATCACTTATATCACACGAAGTTTCCAATCATATTGTGTGTTTCATCTAAAAAGAAATTCAGAAAAGCATATTGCTTTAAAAGTTGTTTTTGTTTTGTTCTTAGCATGTTATTGTGATGTTTTATTCTATTTTTACATAAAACAGGGAAAAAATAGTGTTCAGTCCATTTTAGTGTTTGAAATAAAGTATTGCTTATCTAATTGAAAGAGTGAAAAAACTTTGAAGAAAGCAAGGTACAAGGTGGAAAAAAAATAAGTGATGTTTATCTGATTTTGGCACAGCAACTCAAAAAGTACTTAAAATCATTGATATTTAGTGCCATTTATTATTTTACACTTATCTGCTGTTGTTTTTTTTTACTTATTAAAAAAAAATAAGTAAAGCTTTTTGGTGTCTAGAAGCTTTAATATTTGATATCGCACAGACGTGCATAGTTTTATCATCAAATCAAAAGAAACACAAAAGTGTCCAAAGTACAGCTAGAAAAAGACAATAAATTTGATTAGATTAATTGCCTGAAGAGAAAATCACAACATATCGTTTTTTGTGTGTGTGTCTTTTTAGTCAATTGGTCACCCTGAGCTGTCTCAAAATGAGAAGTATCTCACCAACAAAGACAGAGTTCAACACAGGGAGGAACTTTTAGCATTTCTAAGCTCTGTGTGAGTGCATCAAAATACAATTTTTGGGTGTTAATGTTGCTGACACTGGGTCAAATATTTCTTCATACTTAACATATTTCTGACTCAACTTGATAGCCTTCACTCTTACACTCATTTATCCTGCCTTGGTATTTTGCATCTAATATACCTACTTAGGGGAAAATTTTAAGACTTTGGATAATTTTTTATCACAGGAAAAAAAATTGATCACTGCTCACAAAAAAATGATGTTTTAGTAGTAAACTTAATCGAATATTGGTTTCAAATACATTTGGCGAGCCCTTATTGTCTGCTCTGTATTAGAAGGATTCAAGTACCATATCATAATTATTCATTGGAAATGAGTCAACGTATCCAATAATATCATTTTAGATTTAAGCAGAAGCCTTTGGCATACTGGTTATCAACATTTGAGGAATCTGGCATCCCTCACGGCCCCATCAACAACATGGAGCAAGTCTTCTCAGATCCCCAGGTACTCATTTATGTTTATAAGATTTTTTTTAAGGCCTTTTTTTGTTTAAAGGTGAAGAGTAACTCTGTAGTGTGATCAAGCAGTGATATTGACATATATCAAACATGTTTAGAAAGTAACTCCTTGGAAAAGTGTAAGCTTATTTATACTCGTTTTGTATATTACTTTCGTGTAATTTGATGCAAAAAAGCTTTTGCCCATCAAGTTGTTTTTTTCTTTACATTTCTAAGAAGGAACGACATTGTAAGGAGCACATCTTATTCTGACTGTTTGATATCAGTTTAAATTATCATTTTTTTTAAGCATGAAAAAAAAAAGATGTGCTTTGGCAAGGTATCATTGAATGCTCCAATTTATATTTTGGCATTCACTTCTGTTTTTTTGACAAATTTTTTCAGACACAATTTATTTTTGACTGGAATAGGAATCTGCTCAACAGTTTTACAAATACAATTATATCTTGGCATACTTTCACACCATAGTCATCTTGAGCCATAGTCACACTGCAGTGTGCTCCTTGATAGTGCAATTAAATGTTTGTCATTTTTACATTCAGTTATCACAGATTTTTAAATTTTATCATTGAATTGCCTTTTGAATATTTTTTTAATAACAACTTTTCCTTTTCACTTCAGTTTAAAATTTTGAACCAGTCCAACCTGACCTACAAAACTAACTTCATGCCATTTTTTTTTAATCGCTCGCAAGGAGCTAAATCATGTAAAAAAACCTCTGCAACTGGACCATTGTCAACCTGAGACACTGACTTTAGTAAAATATTTAGTGGGTAGTTACAAGGCTTACATGCCCCTCCATAGTTTCTGCCTTTCGCTTATTGATCTGTAAGGTCAGGATTTAAAAAATCTACTGATCATGAAGCCACCCATAAATTGTCAATACACAAGTTGCGTGACAGAGTCCTGTAAGCTGGGCAATTGGTCGTCTAGTTTTGTGGAAATGAGGAGTAGGGTTGCAACAGTGAAGTGAGTGGGAGAGATAGAAAGGGATGGTTACAGCGATAAGTTTGGTAAACACAGTCAGCATATTACCTTGTGTTGAAGATATGTAAAAGAGGCAGGAACATTGGTTTTTGGGTCCCATTTTGATGTTCATGAATAGGGTAGGGCACAAATTGTTTTGTGAGTCAGGTCGCATGCTGTCTTTATTATATATATTTCATTACACTTTCTGTGTTAGAGAAAGTGAAGGTCTAAAAGGAAATATGCACAGAACTTTATAATTACGGGACGAAATAGAAATAACAAGCTTGCAAAGTGAAAGGTTAATATGTTGAATTGGTAATAGTTTTGTTCTTTCTTTTTTGTCCCATAATTATAAAGTTGTGTGCCTATTTCCTTTTAGACCTTGTATTATACTATTTATAGACACACACGTCTTTTTGGACCTTTTATAAATAACAAGTTATCCTCCAAGTGTGGTGTTTTTGCTTTCTATTTGGAGAAAAAGTGAAGGAAAGACTGCAAAGTGACAACTTATGTTTTATTTTAATATGTGAATTGATGCTGCATATTCTCAATGGTCACTAAATTTCTGAGTGAAAGATTGAGAGATAGCCAGCACAGCTTTTAGCAACCAGATGATCACCTATCTTATACAAGTACATATCTCTATGATCTTTGGTGGTTACCATGACATGTTCCATTATATATGGCTTCCATTCTTAAGGGCCCCTAGCAGCAAAAGTTGCTGTTTTTTTTACCTTGATGTCCTTAATCAATTTGATCAAATGATCAAACATTGCAAAATATTGAATTTTAAAAAATCTGTGTCATTTTTTATTCAGGTCCTACACAACGGATTACTTCAGACAATTCCACACCCAACCCTCGGTGAAGTGAAGGTGGTTGGTCCTGCTGTGCGATATAGTGGTACCCCAACTGTTCCTCCCATGTCTCCTCCATTGCTGGGGCAACACACAGACCAAGTCCTCACCCAGCTGCTTGGCTACTCACAGTCTCAAGTGTCTGATCTACGGCAGGCTAAAGTTATTTGAGCTGACATTGGTTTATTTCAATGGATTTGATCTAAAAAAATTATTATACGGGCATTAAACTTATATCAGTGCTGTGAACGGAAGCCTGAATTTGTTGTTTTAAAAGACTGGGATGTATGGGTAGTGATGATGCAAAGTTAATTTTTTACTATGTGAAAAAAGCAATCCAATTTCAAATTGTAAATTTTTTTCTATTATTCAAGACAACAGGTTTGCTAGGTTAAATTTCGAGTGGATATATAAAAAATAATGGACAAGCATTTTCATGAAGTTATTTCAATTTCAGAAAGCAGGATAAATGGGGGACCCTTTCTGGTTCAGAACATCTAATAAAGTCATTTGGATGACATCTAGAAAGTAGAATAGGCAAATAAGACTTGTCTTCTTTGATATGACCATAAATCAGAGGCATTTGGTTATTTTCACTTACAAACATAGTTGTACGTAGTTGCTTATACTTTGTAAGGAATTTAAAGGACAAAAAAGATTTAATTTCATCTTTGTATTCATTCTGATCTTTCAGTCTATAAAGGTTGTTTTGCAAGTCATAAATGATACATTTATCATGCTCCTAGTCTCAGAGAGTTGTATCTCATGTTTTCCTACATTGTAAAGTGTTGGTGTTTAGAGAACAAATTTTTCTTCCATGTAATTTAAAATTGCTATCATTTTCATGTTTTGAAATATTCAGTATGTAACATTGTGAGAAGTTTTAAAAAGTATCAAATTTCAAACATTTTCAACTTAAACATCTTTTCATGTAATATTTTTAGTACTTGCTGATACTTTTTGAAGATCATATTTTGAGTTTTAAACACAGTGTGCAGTATGTATCTGACATAGACTTTCTTAGTAGATTTATCATTATTAGGAATTAACTGAAGTTATACTGTGCACTAAAAAAGCAAAAGTAATATAAGGTTATAAACATTTGATCAAGGAAATTTTAGAACTTTTGAGGTTTTAAGCATGCTTACCTCTTTCTTTTATCTGAGAAGAGAGGGGAAGTGCTAGATTCAGTCAGTAGAATAATGGACTGATCATGCTGCTTAAATTAGATCTGATTTTGACTTAGGCCGTCTGTTAGTGGAGTTGGATGTCTTCTCACCGGCCCAACCTATTTAATGCTGTATGAGGGCTAGTCACCGTGACAGTAAAAGTTATTAAACATGAAAATGCGCTTTATTTTTTATTCTGAGTTTGAAAATAAGCTGTTTTTTATAGGCACAATTGCCATCCTGAAAGACTTAACTCCTATGAGGAGTACAGGTTCAGAGACAAACAAGCAAAAGAAGAAGGAAAAAAAGCGATAATGGCTTCTTATTTTCAGTATTCTCAAGTACATCTTCTTTAATCCCCTGATCATAATGTCTTTCTTGTAATGTCTGTTTTCAACCAAAGGAGTGGATTTTTTGTGTGCTAACTTTCCCTTTGACTAAAGCAGAATGGAAGAGCCTTCCCATGGCTGTTATGATATTTTAAGTTATTTAACCAAAGACAAAAAGAACTATCAATTAAAACCAATATGTTCCTTTCACTTTTTAACTTACTTTTTGGATTTCTTTATTAGGTGCACTTGATTTTAAACTTCTAAATCTAATATAGTGATAAGTTTCCACAAGTAGTAAACATGTTTCAACATCATTATCCTTGCATCACTACCACCATTTAAGGCATTCCTAAAAGTATTACTTAATGTATTTGCTACACTTACAAAAAGAGTTTTTATGCATTTATTGAAAGTGAGACCAGAAACTGCACTGGAGTAAAATAAAAACTGGGCATGAGGGACTTTGTTGGGTTTTTTTTTTCTGTATGTTGGTGAGTTAGATGTGACCTCTTACAAGGGTATGTACCTTTTGTTTTGATTTTTTTTTTCACTTCATAATACATCCCTGATTTTAAGATTTGAACTGATTAAATTATTCTTACACATGTATGTTTTACTAATCTTGTTACTCAGGGTCTAACCAGATTTGATGTATATTTTTTTTTTCAATTTTGTTCTTTACTCCAGCAAAATTAAGCCAATTATTGTGTGTTGTGAAAGGCTTGGATATATTTAAAATGAGAGTAGAGGTAGTATTTGTGCCTAAGGTAACACTAAGAATTCTTTAGAACTGGTTCCAGCAGTCTGTTTGGGCATTTTTCGCATTTTTCTTTAAGTCGTTTAACTTAGTTTAAGACTGAAATTTGAAAGCATGCTCTTGTGCATGCTGTGGCCATATAATTATAATAACCTTGCAAAATGGAACTTATGTTCTCAGTAAGAGATGTGCCTAAATTTAACCAAACGTGTGTCATGCAATACATCATGATGTCATTAAGGGATATGCAACTTTTAAAATTATTGTTCTAGTTTGATTTCTTGGTCTTCAAAACTGATATCTATTCCCCCAAATTTTCCATATTTTCTTTTTGCATTACTTACTCATCATTGAAACCATTAAGGGATATTTTTTTACATGCTTGACAGGATACAATTGCTGCAGTCAACTTGCCTTACACATTTCGCCACTAAAACACTATCATGCTACAATTCGTGTCAACACTTATCACAGGGAAGGTGAAAATGGCTCATGAACTTATTTTGATTGTGGATTTCAACTTAATATTTTTAACTTTGATATTAGTCTTTATAAATATAAATCCGGTTGGTTTTAATATTCTCACACTTATTTGTGTGTTCAATGAAACCCATGTGAATTTTTTACTTTTATACAAGACAAATCTACTCAGAATTTGTGATTTTTGTGCAATAAATTTCAAAATAAATTATTTATCAAAATTTTAAAAGAAATTAGTTGCAGTTAAGTTATTTTTCATCATCATTTTCGTTTTATGGTGGATTCTGTAACATGTGTAGCACCAAACTTAATTAAAAACAACTAACTGCATGTACAAGTATATAGATTTTGTCAAGATCAGGTGGGACTGATTAAGTGTGAGAGCTGGCGAGAAGAGATACATATTTATGTAAGTGATCAGGTAATGGTGTAAAGGAAAAAATTACAAGTAATAAAATTGTGTGCATTACCGCAAAAAAATATTTCAGGTGGGAAATTGCAATGAAACAAGCTATGTATTTTATGTTTGCTTTCCATTTTCAAATCAACGTTCCATGGATAATAAGAATGATGGGTATGTCAATACTAAAAAGTCAAGGTTTTTTTTACTTTCAACATATATCACTAACGACTAAAATTTCACTTCAAATTTATCATATGGCTGTGGACAGACTATTTTCAAAACATATAAATTTAAACATTAAATATCCAACCCTCTATTCCTTAATGAATCCCAAAACACATAAGAAAAAAAAATTCCTTGCACAGTTGTAAATGTAGATTAAGTATATATTTATTTTATATGTATGAAAGTAGAAAAAAAAGCATGTGATGAGCAAGGATTTTTTTTATACAATATGTATAAATAAAATCAGTTTGATGATATATTTCCTACTCCCTGAGTCTCATGAGGAAGGCATAAGTCGTTTGGCAGCAACAGCTGAAAAAAAAAGAAAAAAGATCTCTATCAAAGATATCTTGCACAAAAATTGATGTCATTAACTTTTAAGTTTTCAGTGAGGCTTTTTCTGACGTAAATTTATTGATACTCCACGATTCTTAATTGGTTCTAAGTACAGAAGTAAAAGAAGATAAATGATAAAGCTGATGTCTATTTATCTTTCATAGGTAATGAGAAAGATTGATCAGGAAAAAAAACTCAAGAAAGAATTTCAAGATGACTAGCTATTATTGTGTACTTTATTTGTAATTTTTTTTTAACAGCAATTAAATTTAATTAATTTAATAATAAACAAAGATTTTTTTCGACTTCATGTTTGCTAACCCTTTCAAACATTTTCTTCTAGAATGATAAAATTCAAAGAACAGATCAAGCCCATTTGTTGAACATGTGCTCATAAATTCTGCATAAAATTAGGCGTGAAGAGAGAGACAATTTCGGATCGTTTGCTTCCCCAGCAAATGGAGTGAAAAAAAAAACACCTTTTCATTTAATATACAAAATTGTAAAGATTAAAAAAAAATCTTTCTTTTTTTTCTGCACAAGTTCACATCTTTTACTCAGATAGGAAATGAGCTGAACAGAGCATTTAAGAAATGTATTTAAGTTGTTCAGGTTTTTTTTTTAAATATTACTCAATGTCTTACAAAATGCCCTAATAAGTTGATAACAGTGTAACATTTTATCTGAACACTCAATGATGTCCATTTTTTAGTTCAAAAAGATTATATTTTGCTATTGAATCCATTTGCTTAACACACTGAATGATTTTCCCATGCGTTACACTGGATCGACGATTTTCTCGTCGAGCCAATGCTGTGCAGCACACCGGATGACCTTGAATAATTTTTATCTCATCTGCTATTGAGTCTACCGCTTAGTGAATACCCTCTATAGGAGCACATCATCTTAGTTTTGAATTTGTGTAAACAGGAGATGAAAACAGCAGATACTTTTTTTATGAAATTTTTTTCCTGAGGTCACTTCTAGGAGGCACAGCCACACTAGATCTAGATTTACTAAACTTTCACATGCAGGCAAATTACGTAATGGATTAATTTTTTTTGGTCAGTTATATAAAAATTGTCCACATTCAAAAAATCATTTAAAAAAAACATTTGTTATATAGTATTCAAATTTGTTTTAATTTAAATGTTAATTTTTTTAAATTTGCATGGCCAAATTTCATGTCGATTAATTAGGAATATCATGGTAAATTTTTTTTTAAAACTAACCGGAAACTCTGGCTTTCAACACTTGTAAACCTAAAAAATAGACCGCCGTTGAGTGATTTAAAATATTTTATAGTTGTAAAACAATCTCTTTTTCCCTATAATGTCAGCACTGTAATTAAAGGCTACCCACCCTTAACATGGCACACCTCAGCATCTACACCAAGTCCTAAGAGATAATCCAGCCACAGGATCTGCTTGTGGGACAGTTTGTCTCCAGGACCTTTCACCTCACATATCTGGGATGGAAAAAAGTATTAGACTTTGTCACAAGCACAATAAGAGCTTTGTTTATCATGAAAACTTGTGGCAAAGAATATAAATATGACTTGAATATTTTACGGTACAAATTTTGCATCTACCAACTTTTATTTTATTCAACAAAATTTCCAATAATGACACCAATAACAGATAACTCATTCCTTTAAAAAATTTTTTTTTTCAATCTACGGTCATACTTTCAGTGCAGCTTTGAACCAGATTAGTCCGAAATTTTTCCAATTTTTTTTCTTCAATCTACAGTCATGCTTTCAGTGCAGTTTTGAACCAGATTAGTGCGACATTTTTTTTTTCAAAGCAATTATTGATATTGACCTTAAAAGCTCCTGTCACTGGATTCCACAGAGTGAGATCAGGGAATCCACTCCTTGTGTGTCTTGGATTGTGTGCAAAGCGTTTCAATATTCCTGTCAAAACGGAGGGCCCCATACAAGCTACCAATTCCTAAAAAAAGAAAAAAGTATCATTTTAATTTTTAAAAGAACACACTTTTTATGCTTCTACTTTACTAGAGAAGAAAGATGTCAAGAAATACCAATGTCAGAAATATTTTTCATCAATTTATTTTAGGCAATACCCTAGAATTTTTCAGCTTTTATCACAGATAATGGATGCTTAAAAGCATAACATTTAAGTCCAAATTAGTGTAGATTTCAAGCGAAAATGACATTATTTCTAAAGCAGGTGAAAATATCTCATGTTTTCTAGATACATGGCTGCTTATATGGGAACCCATGGATAGGAAGATGATATCCCTTATGGATGCTCAGAAGAAACTTTTCCAACCCTATTAGAGTCTAATTTGCAAGAGGACCCAATGTTCATCCAAACAAAACATAACAGGCATTTAGACTTGTCTAAACTTACTTTAATGCAATCTGCAGATCTCATCCTTTCCCAGCTCATGCCAGTACAAGCAACTCCTTCATGTGAAATCCAGCTCTCTTCTGCTATGGCTTGAAGATCCTGCATTTGAGAACACCAATTAAGACAAAAAAATTTAAGGATTTTGAAATTCTTCACTGTGTTTCCGCTGTAAATATATACAAAGGTTTCAAGTTGTCAATTTTACAAAATATGGCCAGAAGCTACCTTCGAAAACCACTTACCTCTACAGACTTGTTGGATAAATCCTCAATCCTTTTATCAATCTCTGGTTTTCTTCTATCATAAAAATCATCTGTGTAGAGATCAAGCGGCATGGCTTGATATGGGCTATGAAAAGCATCTGGTCTTGGCAAAAAAAGGATGTCCCAACAAAACAAGGCAAATAGGGAGGAAACTATACTGCCTTCTGCATGCATTCCTGGTTATTTGAGTGATAAAGGAAGAAGCATGATGAAGTTTATGAATATACAGCAAGATGAATAAAGTGAATGGCATTGATGAAAGTGCAATCACATTTTATGTTTTGTACGAAGATGATACAAGCTGCAAAAATATATATTTATAAGGGATTGTTGGCAATATCTTCAGGATGGATGAAGTTTAATTTGAGTGTAATGAAAGAATTAAACTTAAGCTATAACTCGATCTTCAGGAAACATAACTAGTAACATCAAGTAATGGGAAAAACTAAGTTAAGTAAATCAAGGAGTTATCTTCCCTTTAAAAATAAAAAAAAACAATCGTGAATTTATACCATGCCACTATAAGCAGACTATTCATTTTGAGTGTTTGTTTCGACTTTTATCATGTTTTCTTTATGTTATTAAAAAAAAGGTTGTTTTCCCTTTCTTTGTTTTTATTGTAGCCTGTTTCTGCATTGATCTTTACTCTTCACTGTTGTCCAGTAACATTCAGTTCAATTATCCGTTTGAGTGTCAGAGTTATTACTAATATATGTTTTGCCTCTGCCATTAGCATCAAGTTTTTTTTTCAGTTTGTTTTGTTTTCAATAGAGAGCTTGTGGTCAGGAATCAATCTGATTTTGGTGATAAGCCTATCTTGCTGTTGGATTAAGATGAAGTGTAGACTTGCTTAGGAATCAACGCACAAAAGTGTCTCACTAATAAAGCCAATTGACCTAGTCCTAACCCCATAGCCATGGCGGGATTGAATGGATGGGCATTGTGTAATAAACCAATCACAGTTCACACTTCATGGTAGGGAGGAAGCAGATCTAGCCTACAAAATATAAATCTAAGTAAATAACACCCATTGTTCTAGGGCTAGGCCTACGGCCAAGGAGAGATGGTATGGAAGAACAGTGTTTAATTAAGTAATTACAGTGGCAGATATAGCCTACAAAGAAAAATTTAGGAAAAATGTAGATCTAAGCAATAAGCAACTTCTATTTTGGTAGGCCTAGCCCTACGGTCTAGGAGAGATCAAATGGGTGAGCAGTTTTCAGTCAATAATCACAAAAGAGACAGGTCTATCCTACAAACACAATGCACTCAAAATGTAATCAGCCCGGAGGGGGAGGTGGGGAGAAAATGCGGGATGGGTCAGCAGTGGTCAATCTCAACCAATCACAGAGGAGACATGTCTGTCCTAGACACAATGCTCAGAGTGTCTAGTCTAGCTCAGGCCAGCACTCAAAACTCCCCTCCCCCCCCCCCCCCAACGCACACACACAAATTAGTGTGTTTTGATGAACTTTTTGACGATGATGAACGTTGAGCGACAGGTAAGCTTACGAGAAAGGGAATTGATCCGGCACCTTTGCTACTGTTATAGGCCCTACAGCTGTACCCAGACATGGATTCAGCCAGCCCTCACGGGTTATGTAAAGACAACACACGTTGTATTTCTCCCATCAGCACATGATAACTTGCTGTCGTATTGTCTGATGCTTACTGACGGATGAGTCAGAAAAGAGAAAGCTTGTTTTTATTGGCTGAAATAAGTGAAAACAATGATGTTTTTCTTCCCCCCAAAAAAAGATCTACTTATTTGAAAATCGAGGTTATATAAATACTTTAAGAAGGGGAATGGACCCAACAAAAAGATCGACTTGAGGGAAAATCAACGTAAACGTCGTCTACTTAAGTGGTGTGCGCTGTAATTATGTTTAAAGCTTAAGGTTACAAAGTGGTTAATAAGAAAGCTTAACATGAAAGATGCCGCTCAATAAATGAATTGTGAAAATGAAATGCAGAGAGCCAAAGAAAGAAGTCTGTGCTCATCATAATACCTGCAATAAACAATCACGATGTACCTATTAATTTATTGTGAAAGTGACAAAATAAAACAGGCCTTCAGGTGCCAGCTTTCAAAGAGGTAAAGCTCACATAACACTCATGTAGGTTTGTGCTGCAGATTCCTCTAAACTAACCAAATCTAATGCATTGTTTGAATATCTTTTACCTGATGGGAATCCATGTGCTCTGTAGTGATCCAATACGAATTCCTCCACTCCACAAACTGCCAGATCACCCATTCCATTTCCATCTTCTTCTCTCCTGTAAGAGTCTTGGGTAAGAAATCTAGGTCCAGCACCTGTGGAGCTGTGGAGAACTCTACCCTCAAGGTGCACCTGTGGTAGCAAATCATGATAAAAAATAAAACCTCTTCTTGATTTCACTGAAAGGTATTGAGATTTACATGCATGTGTTTGCATCTGTTGCTGTGATGATAATTATAACAGATACTGATGACTGTAATTGCCACATGAATGATATCATATCTAGTTTGAAAATGTTACAAAATATTTTAGGCCTAACCTTGGGTAGGTCTTTTAGAGGTGTGTGATAGCATTCCTTCAAGCGATGGCCAAGTTTGAGACGAGGCCTCTCACAGATGCCCTTGCCACGGAGATACAGAGCCAGACGATGACCTACTTTCACATGAGAGTCAGCTAAACCAGAAAGCACAGCTTCCAGGGCCTGAAAATAAAACAAAAATATTCTCTCAGTTTGTGGATAAGGCAAACTTTCAACTGCGTGGCTTAGAAAGAGACACATAACATGAAGTTTCATTTTAATTAGATTCTTTCATCGCTTTTCTTATTTACATTTCTTGTTCAAACCTCAACAGCAACTAAACATGGTACTGGTATCACCATAAGGTCTGCCTGAAAATATCCACCAACTCAGTCTAGTACCACATAGTAATTGATAATTAATATAATCTAATCAAAAGTCATTCATTGTTGTTGGTGGAAGGGTTTTTAGTTATAAGAGAGCTTAATAAAAATGTATTACAAATATACTTGAATACTTTTTATGACCAAGATGTCATACCTGTTCCGGCTGTTTCAAATGAGCATCAAGATTGAGAGCAAGACGCTCCCACCAATATCCTCTGTGCGTGCAGCAATAGTATTCTTGGCCTAGCAAAGTCTTCAACAAATCTACAGCTCCCATGAAATCTTTTCTTCTTTGAAGCACTTCAATGCCTTGACTCAGAAGGCGATATATCACTGAGGTTGCAGTGAATGCCCTCAAATAACCAGGAAGGTTTTTGTTCCAGCTGATTAAAAATAGGAGAATTACAAAGATATGGCAAAATGCCATAGGAAAATATCCATGTATTCATCATAAAATTGGGAAAGAAAGCAATGGGGCAAATATCAAAAAATACAGCAATGAAGCAAATAAAAAATACAGCATAATGTGAAAGAACTCTATTTTAAATAAGTGAAATACAGCTAATAGTTTAAGTATACAGTACACCTCGACTCAATGAACTAGTTTGGTCATTTTTAAAAAGTTTGTTGAAAGCAAGGTTCTTTTGAGCCATGTTATAAGGCACCACAAGGAAAGTAACCAACCGAAAATTCAATTACCACATACTTTCATGTATCTCCCTTGTTTTTATCAACCACGTGTTTATACAGCCGCTTTTAACCCTTCCCACCCACTGCCCAAGTCACCACCATTACGGTTCTTTGATCTTCCATGCATGTCAATACTTTACTCTACCCCTACCCCTAGTATTACTATGGCATAAATGATAATATAGCCTATAGGCTGTGTGCCAAACACCTATACACTGCAAGTATTTGAATTTCAACTGTACATTTCTAAGTAGAAAAGCATTCTATAATGGTTTTGCCAACACTAATTGTTCGTTGAACCCAAGGATGGGTCCCAGATTAGTTCATTTGTTACAAGATATTTTAAGAGAGTCAAAGAGGGAAAAAAAATAGGGATTTTACTTTGTTCGTTGGCTGCAAGGTGTTCTTTGAATCCAAGTTTGTTGGGTTTGAGGTGTACTGTATTACATTTCTTGCGATTTATAGTAGTTTCATATGAGATTCCTTGACAGAGGTATCCTTGTACAAAGATCAACCATTACCTTTAAAGCTTAAAAATCTGTTGGTTAATAAAAAACATTAAAAAAAAAAAAAAAGAAACAAGAAAAAGTCTCCATAACCATTTGACTCTAAGGAGGGCATTTAAACAAAAATCCAGAGGTTAAACATCTAATGTTATTTTAAATTTGGACCTGACAATGTCTTGGTCTGCCTCAAGTACTCTTTGCTTCTCCTGCACAGTTAAGAATACAGTATATGCTTCATCCCATTTTCCTTTCTCTGTGGCATGAAGAAAGTCTGATTCTAGTTGAAGTGCCTCTGAAAATCTGTGCGGAGTAAGGCTGACTTTTAAATTTCCATGGCAAAATAATTGTACTCATTGATTATTGATTTTAATTTTTGACATAAGGTTATTAATGTTGTTTAAAAGATTGCTTTATATAATCTTACCTTTGGTTTGTCTTGCTTTTGTATAACAATCTTTCAGAATTTATTTTTACATTTAATTTATTTTAAAAGTACACCAAAATTTTTTTTCGCAAGACAACTTTTACATAGCGAGTAAAAAACAAACATCGCTATGAAAAATGGATTTTATAGGATCAAGATTTTGATAAATTTTCAAAGCAAAATGCAAAGCAAAAGATATTACTAATATTCATAGAAAAAACATAAGATCTTGACCATCTTGTAGATTTGGTAAAAATATTGCAGAGAGAAAAGTTCCTTTCAAATTTTGCAAAGGTTATGATTTTCTAAAGAGCAACATGGCAGTATATTAATATTTCTTAGATTGTTTAAGTTTTTAATATTATACAGTAGCCTCCGGTTAAAAGCACGCCAGTTAAAAACACGCTTTGGTTAAATACACGCTGAAGCGGTCTGACCGATTTTTTACAATGTAATCGGTATACTTTAAACGCACGCTACATCGCCTAAACGCACGCTTCGAAATTATTAAATCGGCATTGCTTACTGTACACGGTAGTAAAGTGGACGAAATATCCACGCTATTACAGCACATGGCAGCCTGGAAACCGTGCTAGCACATTATACCGATACACGAAAGGGAAGGGGTGGAGGACAAAGGCTGTACATCAGTATCGTCGTATAGATCTAAACACACAATGCCCTCTACCTGGGCCATGGGATCGGCCAGAAGCTTGGAAGGGTAGGGAGGGGAGGGTTGGAGCGAAGCACAAGCAAGGTGATGCAATTTTCGCTGCTTTGTGTTTGCCTGGTCAGATCTATCCATTACGGCTAGTATCCTCTCCCCTCCTCCCTCGTTTTTTGCGTTGCATGGTTGTCTGAGGTTCGCGCATGGTGTATCACTGTCAGGCATCATCTGTGTAAAACAAGTCTAGTCATAGTCAAGATTGGTTATTCACTCATTGCAATTTCATCCGTCAGTAGCATTGAGCAGTCTTCACTCTCAGAGTCTAGTCTCTTATTTTCATTGACATACACGATACGATACATAATGTCTACTCACAAGACATTAAGGTTGGAAACAAACAAGATTCTAGACATTTTGTTCATGAAACTTCAATGGTCAATGTTGTTCCCTCTTATGAATTTCGTTATTTCAATGCTGTTTAATAAAACCAAAGAATAAAAAACAAAAAACAAAAAATAAAAATAAAAGAACCCAAAAGCTAGCTGAACTCAAAGGTATAATAACCTGCCTTTCACGTCAAATGTGTGTAAATCAAGGGAAATAACCCCGTATTTTTGCAGTGCCATAAGGGAAGTAACCAAAATTTTTTTTATTACTTTTTATAAAGACACGCATCTCCTAAACGCACGCTATTGAAGCCTCCTGAGGACTGTGCGTTTATCCGGAGACTGTTGTATCACAAAAAGAAGATAATTGGTGTGTCTCTGACATTTTCATTTTGCACCATTTTTAAAGTTTGTTTAGTGACTGTTCCTTACAGTCATTTTGTTGCTAGCTTCACTTTGTAAAGCCAAACAGTTCATTATATTGACCTTTAGATTCAATAGATCTATGGATGGAGGTTAATAAGTCTATAAAAGCCAAATATGACAATTCAGACTACAGAATTTTGGATTACCTGTTCAATGCTTTTTTAACAGTTAAACCAAAATTGAAATCTTCCCAAATTTAATATGCATTTTTTATCCTGTCCCAAGAAGGATCTCCCCACAAAGTTTATAAAAGAAATATTCCTCCAATTTTACGTGCAGATTGAAATCCATTTGAATTTTGACAAAATATAATGAACTGAGAATGATATACTTACAATCTTCTTTCAGAGTTTTTTTAATTTCAAGTTATCAGATAGTTTCAGCATTGTTACTTGTAATTCTTACAATAATATTCTTCACCTCAGTAAGGATGTTTTTTTAGAAATAGACTAATTTTACAAAAATTCACCTGAGAACATCTGCACGGCTGCCAAAAATTGAATGCGACTTGTCAATTTGGAATTCAGGGTAGACAACTTTTCCCATATTGACCATCAACATGTGAAACCTGAAAAGGGAAAATACAAGAACTACTGCTGCAAAATGCTGAAGAGTCCATTGGAGCTGGTATATAAGTCAAACAAAGAAAGATAAGCATTGAAAGAGGCATCATGATAGTTTTGCACAGAAGGGAACTCTGAAAAGGAACAAATTAAAACATGTAGCAGTAAAAAACTAGTTACGATCATAATACGATTTAAATCTAAAACCAAATCAATCCGTCAAATGACAGAAGTCCTTTTACATATATAGTGCATATTTTCCCTACATTTGCTTTGAAAAAAAATGTACAAATCATGGCTTTTTTCAACTCATCCTAACTGGGCTAATCACCATAATATTATCTTTTCAGCTAAAGAATGTTCTTTAATGATAAGAGGTTGGATGGATTACATGTAGATTTTTTTTTTCAGCAACTGAAGCAGATCAAAACCAAACCTAAGATTCATGAAAGCATATTACTCATTGTAGTTAACATATTCAGTATGAGGTAAGAGATGATTCTTAACATTTTCACACATTATTGCACCAACTGTTCCATAGCAATCTTTCCTTCTTCAAATAACACAACTTTCAAACAATATAATTCAAAATGATACTTTTACTCATACGATGAGTATTGGTAATACAATGCCTCTTAATGTCTCTTGTCGATAAGAAAACATATTATATTAAAATAAGTATAGCTTTTGTTCAATTTCAAATGCAAAATACAGCAGTCTCTGCTGTAACTTACAGCTGTCCTTGACCACCATTTCCACTATCTTCATCCAAAGAAGTGTTCACAACAGAAAAGAGCATCATGATTCTCACAAACAGGGCACGGGGTGCTTCAGATAGTTTGTAAACACCTGAGAGGAACTTCTTGGCTCTTCAAGTAGATTAAAGATAAAATATGATGATTGGATCTAGTCCATATAATTTTTCATTATAAAAATATATTTCATTTCACCAATAATGACATTATGATTGAATTTCAACATATTGAATATTTGGTACATAATTAAAGTAATTTTGTGCCTTTTTTTCCTTCTTCTCTATGTGTCAGGTATGTTATAGGCATTGACTGTCTTGATCCTACAGTTCATACTATGCTCAGCCAGGTGGATAAGTTCATTGTTTGGCATTCGTTTATTTATTGTGAAAGCATAGAGTCCCATTTAAGAGAGCCAAAAATTACCACTTTAACCATTTTTATGAGCAGGGAAATTTTAAACAAGCATTTTCTATTTTTAGCTGGTCTAGCTCAAAATTGTAATGAGGGACTTATGCTTGAATTGTCCTGGATGTTTTTTATTGTTTTTTTTTTCAAAACTTTTTGTTGCAAGGGAAATTTATTTTACCCCACAGGCATAAAAGGGTGTAATAAAACTAATTGAATGTACATATTAAATTAATATACGAAGTAATAACTGTTAAAGATTTTAAATGATTTCTTTCTTAGTTTTAAGCAAACTTCTTTATTTATTTCCTACCTGTTCATCATAGAGTTAGCAAGCCCACCTCGCCCACCACCTGATCCAAACATGTCAGAGATATTTGTACGTTGAGTTTGCTTCAGCAGTTCAGTCATTTGCTGTCCCTTTTGGGTTATGTTAGAAGGGACGTGATAAACCTTAGCCAGAGTTTTTACATCCGCTGCACTCAGAGCTTCTAAAACAGTGCGCAAGTCTGTCAAATTAGTCTCTGCCAAAGAAAAAATGAAAGCACAAAGTTATGCTAGCAGCAACACTGCAGGGCATACATATATAATTATGCTAATTTATATACAGTATATCTCGAATTCACAGAGCACCTTGCATTCAACAAAAAGAGTAAAATCTCCATTTTTTTTTTTTCCTTCTTTGACTCTCTTAAAATATCTTGCATCAAACGAACTAATCTCAGACCCATCCTCGGGTTCAACAAACTACAAATATTGGCAAAACCACAATAGAATGTTTTTCTGCTTAGAAGCTATGAAGTTGAAATTCAATCAAAAGGTCAAAATGTGTTAAGCAATGCTTGAAGTGTATAGATGTTGGGTACCCATTATGCCCTAGTATATCCATCTACTAAGGGTAGGGAAGAGCAAAGTATTGATATCAGGGAGAAGATAAGAAAAAGCGAGGAGGAAATGTGCAGGGAGCGGCAGCAAATGCATGGGGAGATCATGATAGAAGATCAAAGAGCCAAAGCAGCAGTAACTTGGGCAATGGTGGTTAGTTGATAAAAACAAGGGAGATAATTATGTTGTAATTTCACTTTGGTTGGCTACTTCCCTTGTGTGGTGCCTTATGTCATGGCTCCAACAAACCTTGCATTCAGTGAACTATTAAAAATGACCGAACTAGTTTGTTGAGTCCGAGGTGTACTGTATATATACACACATATATATATATATATAAAATTAGACCTACCTAGTTGTAGTACATGCTTGGTCCATAATGTGTGTTATCCCGCACACACCACTATATATATTTATATATATAAATTTACTCAATTATGCAAATTTAATAAATTTTTGTGGATCAGACAGAGCAGCCAATTTGTTTTTCTCACATGTCAAATAAAATCATTCAGATTGTATAATCAAAGCATCGCCAATCAAAAGACAAAAGCAAGCATTGGTAGTCACTTAATCAGGATGTATCTTACTCAATTTGGTAGGATATAAACTTTCACTTTAGAGACACCCAATTGGAAATTTAAAAAAGGGTGACATATTTGTAAAATACTTTCATTTTTAACTGTTTTGTTCATAATAATTATTAGTCTCACCATCAAAGGCAAAGGAAATGCTCACAAGCTCATCTAACTGTGGCTTCAGATATTTGTCTATTTCTGGATAATTCATCTTTGTCAGGGGAATCCACTGCAGCCTTCTGCCAAATAGCCGGATATACATTTTTTTAGCAGCATCTGAAAAACAAAATATATGTTCAAAAGGGTAAGTAAAGGTGGATATGTGTGTGTAACTGAGACTCTCAAGATATTTTTATATGCAAATTTTTGTTCTGTTTTATATAACTACAGTTAAGTCCGCTTATTTCGAAGTCATTCAGATAAAAAAAGGACTTTGATTTATCCAAAATTCGAATTATCAGAATACATAGAGAAAAAGAGTTTAAAAAATGTGGATCACAGATCAGAAATGTCGTACAAGTATGCAGGGGCCCCTTTCTCTCCTGTAGCCTTATTGCAGACTCTTGCCTGTAACATAGGTGGGCAAACACACACACAGACACACACACACCAGAATCACTTGCTGCAAGGAGCATAGCACTACATGTACTTTGTTTTACAAGCCTGTGTCAGAATAAAAAAAATCGAACCAAAATCGCTTCAAATTAACCGCATCCTTATTTCAAAATTCAATCTAAACGATATTTTTTAATAAAGCTTCAATAGAGATTCGGTAAAATATTAAACTGCTTCGAAATATTTAAGAATTTGAACTATCCAGATTCGAATTATTTGGACTCAACTGTGTTAATGATCTTCTCTGCTTTCTTTTTATAAATTGATACCAATACCTATCCATAGATTAGACTTGAGTATGGGCATGTAAACTTAATATATTATAACTTTAAGGGAAAAAATTATCTACTGACAAATAAAAGCTCAAGGAAAATGGCTCCTTTCATGTATTGGATTTATGTTTTTGCAGAAGAGTTAAACCTTTGTTTCTTTTATCCGTTCTTAAACCAAAAATATTAAGTAATGAAGGCACATAATTTGTAAAAAAGTCACCAAAGACAATTGATAAAATTCTCTTGATTACAATTTAACAGTAACTGTAAAAAAAAAATCAGCAAAGTACCTGACAATAAATTATATTTGTTGATAAGATTCATGTCTTCTTCATTGAACAACTGCGTATTTGATTCATCTTGAATTACTGTTGAAAGAATTGTTTCAAAGTTATTAAAATAGTATGGTTCTGTAAATGGTTGATTTTCTTCACTAGCTGCACCTTCGATTTCATTATCTTTAACAACTTCTTCGCTGGCTTCATTTGAATGATTTTTCTCCGAATTTGTGTCGCTCCAATCTCTGGCTTTTGAGGTCACACCACATGACAGACCAACATCCACATATTTATCACAGTCTTTATTTAATTCACTGCTTTTGGTATCTGTTTTGACCCATTTTGAATCAGTTTTTAAATTTAGTAAATGTGTACCCTCTCTATTATTGGTCTCAGAGTCATTTATTGGATTGGCTTTAAGCCGATCTGGAGGTGTGCCATGTGAGGAATACTCTTTGCTTTTCTTGTAGTCTAAAAGAGACAATTCCTTGGATTCTGCACAAAAATTTGAATTGAACTCATTTGAACATGTCTCATTTTCACTTTCAGCTCCTTTAGCCCCTGGAGATTGGTTGTATTCTTTGCAATCATCTCCAGCTCTTGAGAGAGACAGCTTGCTTTTCTTTCTGGGCTTGGATTCATCGCTGACACCAGTTGAACGAGTCTCATTTTCAGCTCTTTTATTTCCTGGAGATTGGTTGTGTTCTTTGCAATCATCTCCTGCTCTTGAGAGGGACAGCTTGCTTTTCTTTCTGGGCTTGGAACCATCGCTGACAACAGTATGTTTCAAAGGAGACTTTTTAAACACATCTTCAGACATTAAGTCACCATTTTCCTTAGTCTTGAAATAAGAAGAGCTTGTTTCTCCTACCTCCATGATGACACAATCATCATCTTCTTCTTCCTTGTAACAGCTGTTTTGACGTTCACAACTCTCTGATTTGACTGAGCTAAGTCTGGTGCTTGCCCTTTGAAACATGGATGAAATTGTCTGCAGTCTTCCATCTAAATTGATTTCTTTAACTTTTTTTGAAGGTTTTTGTTTTGCTCCCCTCTTCATTTTTAAGTTTGTGGTCAAGAAAGTCTGAAAAAAAAAAAAAGCAACAAAAGACAGGTTCATGATTACAACTGAAATACAGAAAACATATATTGGGAAAGGAAAAGAGAAACTGACACTGACAGACATAAAGTTAGACAGACACGCAGGCAGGGAAAGATAGAGACAATAGTCAGACTGACAGTAGGAGAAAGTGTAAAGGAGGAGAGAGAGAGAGAGAGAGAGAGAGAGAGAGAGAGAGAGAGAGAGAGAGAGAGAGAAAGCAAGAGAGAGAGAGAGAGAGAGAGAAAGCGAGAGAGAGAGAGAGAGAGAGAGAGAGAGAGAGAGAGAGAGAGAGAGAGAAAGAAAGCGACAGAGAGAGAGAGAGAGAGAGAGAGAGAGAGAGAGAGAGAGAGAGAGAGAGGGTGGGGGAAGAGAAATATCTTAACATGTAACTTATTCAGGTATACATTGTTATAGATGCAACGAAACCACAAAACATTAAAATTTTAAACTTAAATAACAGACACATAAATTGGTTCTAGATCTAGAGATCTAGATAAATTTCTAGACCTTGTTGCAGTAAGACATAACAATTATTGTGAATCTTTGATAAGCGTATGTTACATCTATTTCATTTATTTCCATGCTCTAAAACTAAAAGAAAACCAAACAAAGTTTAGATGAAAGCAAACAATTATTCAAAAAATTAATAGATCTAGACCTGTAAAAGGAAATAACATCCATGGTAAAAAATTGAACACTGTTTTAATGCAGTCAAAAATAATGTTTACAATGCTTCGCCTTTCTTTACTTCTAAAGCAAGAGAAGATGTGATTTTTAGACTGTTCAGTTGTTTTAAACTGAACTACACAAATTTGATATTTACCACACTTCAGTAGGCCTAGTCAACAGTTAAAATACGAATGTGCTGCAGAACCCCGGTAGCGCTAGATGTAGATTTAGATCTAGATAATTTGAGATTCAAACTGTAGCTCTAGATTTCTAAATAACAGTGAATTCCTTTCTTGAGTGACAGTAAAGTCTAGAAATCTAGAAACTTTTTCAAGTTAGTCTATAATTTAGTTCTTGATGAAAGGGCGATGAGTGCTGATCAGTCAAGGCCAACAGGTGTTGGGTCCAGTGTCAAGCTTCGGGCAGAATTTAAACCTTTATTATCAGCAGTTACACTATCGTTTGAGTTGAACAGGTAACTCAGTACTAACACCTAGATATATACCCAAAGATATTATTCTTGCTTCGGCTATTCCAAAATTGTGATGGGTACAATGAAATTATGATAATGATGGATATCCTGGTTGGTACCAGATCTTAACATATATATTGATATGAAATGTATTTTGAAAATGCTTTATTTCTCAATATTATGGCAATCGCAGATTTGAATTTAAATGTCAATTGCTTACTGAAGATATAGGCAATCAGATTCAAGTTTGGGATAAAATCATAAACAGAGTCACTAATCAATACAAGGTTTTTTCGGTAAAATTGCAGAAATCAGCCCACCTCATGACAGGCTTCACAATTGAATGTTTCCCTATGAAATTGAAACTTGTAGTTTAATGGGATTTTAGAGCAACACAAAAATGCTTATATATCTTGAAAAGTATTTATTTGCGACGAATTCTTATTCAGCATATCAAATCCATCAAGAAAAATACAAATTTAAAGCTTAGGGTGAGTTGGGCTGATATCTGCAATAAATACCGGGTTTTTTTTTATAACTGTGGCTTTGCCCATGGATCTGATGAAACTCATAAGATTATAAGATAGCATCACTGGACCAGAATAGTTTAATCTCTTTTTTTATGATTTCTGGTCCTCCAGCTTGTTTTTATGTGAGCAGCAATGGTGCTGGCTATGAAGTAGTACAAAAAACTTGAATTGAAGCCAATTTTAAATGAGTGAAGTTAATAGTTATCAAAAGTGTTCAAAACCAAATTTTAGAGTATTATTATTAGTAGACAAGTTGGGATGATAAATGATGGTTGGAGGATTTGTTAGATTTTTTTTTATCACCTTTATGTCTATTTTAAATGTTTTGAAATGAATGAGTCATGTTAGAAATTTTAATTAAAAATAAAAAAACCTTCATCATATTTCTTTTGACAATTCTGATGTCTTGATGCATTTTTTGACAAAGAGAAGCCAAGGAAATTTCACCGTACTTAATTTTAACAGTATAATAACATCTTCAAATTCACAACATGGGATCCAGTTAAACTGAGTGCAGGACAAATGATAATCATGTTTGACACTCTGCCATCATGTCAGTGTTATAAATATAAATGAAATTATTGGTTTTTCTTTTGTTTGTTTCTTTGAAGTTGTTTTAGAGTTTATAAGTGTATGCCTCCAGAGTTGTTTTTTTAGTCCAGACTTGATTATGTGGGAGATGTGAGCTTGATCTAGTTTAATTACCTACATAACATTTCTATGATCCCAGTCATAGGTTAATATTTCCTTGCTAGCTCTCAACTGCGGCTTCCCATATTTACCTTGGTGATCTATATCGTAATATTTTTTTTTCAGCAAAGCTACTCCCCATTTGATTTTTATATGTTTTTGAGGCTCATTAATTTGATTCTAAGTCGAGGTTTAACTACTTCACTTTGTAGAATTAAGTTTTAATATGCATGCAAGAAAATAACATGGTTTACTGTGAATCTGGAAAATGTTTAAGTTAAGGATTTAACAATAAGAAAGAATTCAATTTCGATGGGGAGAGTGTTATTCTGCATGACTTGTGCTATATCTGTTGTGTAAAAAATATTTCATAAACATAGATAAAGTGAACAGGAATTGAATGCATAATTAAAGATAAATGCTACAACAAAGCATAAATATCTAGACTCCTGACAAACAAGCAATGGTCACAAGTGGATCAATCATTCAAAAATTAGATTATTAATAATCCTTCTGTTTTAATTTTATTATTGTTGTGATTTTTAGTTGTTTGTTTGTTGGTTTTTTTTGCTTTTTCTTTTTTGGGATCTTGCATCCTTCATTCAATCAAAAGATATAACATAGATTCCCTCAGAGATTAACATGAAAATGCAAAGATAATGGTAGGCATCTTTAGATGACATGTGACTAGATTTTCTTTTCACCTATTTACATTTGATTTTAAAAAAGTTCATGTCATTACAGTTTAAGTTTATGAATAAAGGTGTATACATGTTTACATATATTTAGGTTCTGAACACAATGCAAAGAAATTCGTTTATTTTCTTGCAGACGGATAGTTTCCTCATCTCCTAGGCTTGAGATTACTAACCATTCTATACAGCTGGCCTCTGAAGATTGGATCATCATATTTTCCATTGCTAATCTTTCTCTAAAACCATCAAGCTGTCGTAATCTGCGATGGGTGAGCCCTCAGGAACTGCAGCTAACTCTGGTAGCAACATGGGTAAGTGCCAACTCTTTTGGTAGATATTAGAAATGGATGATCTGAAATCAACGCAGACAGGATTGTAGCAATGTTTCGCAGACGAGTTACATACCGTTAATCATGAGTCATGTAACTCGCATGTGATTTCTCTGGTGCCGTGTGCAAATCGGCTTGCTTTGTTAACATCGGAAGCTGCAAGCGAGCATTAGTCTTGGTCAGCAGTCACTGTGACCTATTTTCAGTTGTTGGAAAACTCACAAGCTGCCCTACATTTTCATTCTAAATAGTAACAGAAAAAAGTCCTCCATGTTTTGATTGTTTCAAGCAATTAACTTATTTTGATTTTAGTAGGGCTTTTGAATTTAAATAATTAACTACAGTACGATATATAAGACTGTGCACTTTCCACAAACTACACAACTGTCAAAATCAGTGAAATCTGCTGCTGCTGATAGAATTGTCTTAGATCATGTGATCCTTATGTAATTTATATGTGGGCATGCAGTGGGTACACACTCTAAACAGCACGCTGGTAGCAGGCTAATATTTAGTTGCATTACAGCATCGATAGCAGTCATCATGTAACCCTTGCATAATGGTTTCGTTTTTGGCGGGAGGGCTAGCATGTTTGTGAACAGCGATTATGCTACATATTGCTAGATAGGAGGAGTTTATGCAAATGATGTTGGTCAGTCTCAAAATATAACGTAGTTTAGCTAAGGGCCCACTAGCCTTTCCTGCGCAACCTCAGGAGTATCTAAAGTAGTCTTGGTCGAAGACATGCCTAGACCCAAGGGCTTCATCTTGCATTATAGTAAATTAACTTGTTTCACACAATCTTTCAGTTTTTGGGGTTTTTTTTTCAGAAAACAGAAGGAAAAAAAATTTTTTTTTTCAGTGTTTGACTCATTATGATGGGTCCAAGAGAAACAAAGCTATTTTTCATAGGCTGTTAATGTACTAAATTTCTTTTTGGCAGACTCCTGAATTGTCTGAAGCTGGAGATGGAAGTGCAGCTTTAAACGGCTCTACTAATGGTGTATCAAGTCACTTCCAGCCGTTTAAACAGGACCACCTTGTAGATAGAATACAAAAGTGCCACCCTCATTGCTATTGTGTTGGTTGCGGGGCACAAATTCTAAACCCTTCCTGGTAAGTAGAAGCTCCTGAAAGATAGGACTAATATTTTTTTCTCTAGTTAAATATTTATATTTGGTGTGTGTGTGTGTGTATTTTTTAACTTTCAATTGGCAAGTTGTAAGGAACAAAGTCAAACATATTTATCTAGAATGGAGCTTTCTTCATTACATATTTTTTTCAAGCATTGATTAGAGTGCATTATAAATATACTAAGTTTATTTAATGTAAATTGTAATTGTGAGATAGGATATAATTTTTTTGTAATGTTTGAAAGCAAACACAAAAACGCCATACATTTTTTGTTGGATTCATCTTAAAATTATGCTCAACTAAAAGATTGTTTATTTTTAATTTTTGCTTAATCTTTTTTTCAGCCAATTCAAGAGAGTTCTGCCCCTACCTTCAGAAAACTGGTCTGACTTTGCAGATATCTGGTTCTGTCATCATCACAACCACCATACTAATAGCCACAGCAACGAAGACAGTGATAAGGCTTCTCATCCTAATGACTCTCCTAGGATAGAGGCAGTATGTGGAGAGGGCACAATCCCTGAGAACTTGCAGCATGTAAGAAATAAAGGAATCCTGCCACGACCAGATGACTGTTTAGTAAGCTCCCTGTACATGATGGTCAGCGCTCGTCAGGTGAACCCTAATGCCATAGCTTGCTCAACAGACCAATTAGTTTGCAAGCGCTGTGGTAACTTCCTAGGATTTGTGAAATTAGGTGGTAAGCAAAAACCTTTTCAAATTTTTTTGTTTCATAGTGAGGAAAGCTGTATAAATAATTTTCCTACATCAATATACCTGTAATACTAAATATAGTCACCCTCTGACTTATGTGATTACCATTCAATAAAAATATAGAAACTTGCAACCTCAAGAAATTAAATTTGGAACCCATTCACTTAGCTCCTAAGGTGGAAAAGCTGGAACAAGTAAATTAATGTCAGGTTTATACATATACATGTGATGCAATGTGCAGTATTGCATTTTGAATAATGCAGAATTGCCGCACCCTACAGACATCAAGGTTTGAAAAAAAATTAGTCTTTTGAAAAACGTTTATAAGTTGCAAGTACATGTTATACAAGGAAATGATAGTATCCAAACAAATTTTAAAATCTTAGTTATGTTTTAATGTTTCAGATAAGGCTAAGATTAAGTGAGGAAGAAGAGAAAACAATATTCTTATTATCTTACCAAGGCTTACTTTGATTTTGATCTTCAATTAGCAGATGTGGACAGTGCCAACCAGACACTCAATTCATATTTGGATGATCCGCTCAATGGTGTTTACAAGATTTACTTCCATACTGTTAGTTTTAGTGAGGATGGCTGGGATGTTGGACCTCGTATGCTCAAAGTTCCTGACAATGCTCCTATAAAGGATGGCCTAAAGCAAGTCTTTGTTTTTTATTTTCTTCTTTATCTCCCCTCTCGTTTCTCTTCCTTAGCAAAATTTGGCATAGATTAACACGACAAAGAAGACAATGAATGCTCTTAATAGGTGCGTGGTTAAGGCTTTGAGATTTCCAGCTTTACTGGGTTTTTTTATTTCTTTCCTCATAATAATACTTGTGAATAGCGGCGTGGCATGATGATGAATTAATTGAAACCAATATACCTCCATCTTTAACATAAATACTAAAGATTATTATTATTAGAACTTAACTTCAAGGGGCACTCATCAATATAAGATGATTATTAATCTATACAATATCTTTATCACTGCTTTTTTGTAAATTCTGGGACTACTTTATTTTCAATACAGGCATCTAAAATTGAATCAGTTCTTCATTTTTCTTTGCAAAATATAATCTGCAGCAAGCAAATTTTAGTCTCTTCTTGCAAAATTTTCTAGGATAATTATAGTATTCACAGCAGCAGAGATAAGGTGAGGAATTAGTGAAATTCAAGTGTTAGCATGTTTGCGTCCTGCTAAATTTTATTTTCAAAGTTGATAAGCAGAAGCTAGCTGTCACAATTTTTACAATTTTTTTTTTCAATTTTATTTCTTTTAGAAAGGTTAACATAAGCATTTTTGATTTTGCACATAAAGATTTCTTTGATTATTTTATAGACCTATGGGGAACAATATTTAATGAAATATTATGAGTTTTTAACCAAATTCAGTTGCCATTACTGCAGTGTAGTTTACACCAGCCTTTAATATTTTCGAATGCAATATTCAGGTAACTTATATGTAGACTAGTTCAATTAATAGATATAGGATGTAAATGTCTTTGTTTGATCTACATCTTAGATCTCATATGAAGTATAAAGTTAAACATTCAGTGGTGTACTTTTCAAATTCAGGATAACTTGCACCATGAGATGAATTAAAGCCAAACATTTGGAAGGAAATACACACTGTTCATTGTATTGAGTGCTGTATTTGTTTTCACTGAATGGCACGATCATTTTTCATAACATTTGTGTGGATGCACGTGAAAACCTGCCACATTGGTCCAGATAAAAAATTATTAGATGAGCTCAGTTTTAGATTCTACAAACAATCCTGAGCATTTTGCTTCTTATTTGAAGGTTCTATATTGTTTAAATAAAAAGTTATGGAGTTTTAAAATCACCCGGTTGAGAGGAACTGGCCTTTTTTCATTGAAACTGTTAACGCCATAAATCTGATCTGAAGTGGTTTCACAAAATCATTGAACTCAAAAGGTTAGATATTTCAGAAACAAATAATACTAAGCAGAATGAAAAGTAAATCAATGGAGTTTCTAAATAAATTAAATTTCTATTTTCCAACTTGGACTTCAAACTCGACTTAAAATAGGTATAGAGGAAAATTAGACCTGGCGAATTCCAAACAGTTTTCCCTTGTGCCCACACATTTTGCCAAGTTTTGACATTTTTTTTTACTTCTTGAGATTTATAGGATCTTTTTTCCCCAAGTCTCTGATCATTGAAAATATTTTTATTTATTTCTTCAGTTCGCGTGAGCAATCTGTGGAAGACTTTATATGTGGTTTATTGAAGGATCAAAGCTCAGCCTTCACCAGCTTTAGATTTATTCTCCACTCTTCTCCATGCAAGGGCAATAATCAATCCGGCCTTGACATACTGGTGTGTATCATGTTTGTCTTCTATGTTGCATTGGGTGTTTTGAAGGAAATTTTTGTTTAATTGCGTAGTAATGATGGTGTTCATGCAGTGGAAAATTACAAGTATTTACATTTATAAACATAAGGAGAAAGTTTATCATCAATCCTTTGTTTTGATAGATTATTTTTTTAGCAAAAATTTGTTGTGATGTTCATTTTTTACTGTTATGTTCATAAAACTCCATTCAATTTATTTTAGTTATATGATGGGAGCACTCACATTATTAATTGATTCTTTCCTTTAAATAGGTAAACTTTTAAAAATTAAACCTCTTAGAAGTGGGATAAATTTATGTTAAAAATTTTGGAAAGATCAATTTATCAAGAGAATTAAATGAAATTGGTACTCCTCGGATGCCTGTCTGAATTTTTTCAGAAAGCTATCGGGCTGAAATGTAGTATTCAGCTTTTAGGTCAAAAAATATTGTATGGTTGTATTTAGAATTGGCCTAAAGAAAGATGTAAGGTTAAAGAAGAAGAACAACTATTTTTTTTTGCCAAGTCAAAAATTTTATGAAATAAGACATATTTTACATTTCTTATTAGATGAACCTGCAATAAAAATTAAAAAAAAAAAATAATAATGTTTATCAACTTACTTTTTGGGTAAACTTGCTGAAGTCTTTCATTTGACATACACTCTTGAAGAAGAAATTAGTAAAAAATAATACCTCTTTTCAAAGTATCCTTTCTTCTTTCAACCAATCATAATAATTATGTTGATTTTTCAAATTTTATCATAGCATGGATCAATAGATCAGCTCACTCTGTAACCTTGTATAAAAAGAAAAATTTACAGCCAATGACTTTGTGTCAGTTAAACCCTAATGAGTTTTAAAGCCTGGAATAGTTTTTTTTTAATCCGTTATTGAATTTTCTATTACAGTTGTGGTTGTTGGATCAAGATTTATATCTTTATAGTTCTACATCTGATCTGCCAAGCATCAAGACTGGCCAAAATAAAACATCACAGCTGAACGGAACCTTGAATCCTTCTTTATTATCATCACCTTCGCAGCCTTCATCCGCAGCAGTAAAGAATCAGTATAGGCCTGTCTCTTTTGTTAAAATTCAGCCCAGCAAGTATATGAAGATTCTCTACAAGGCTGACTTTTGGCCTCCCAACGGAGTCAGAGAAATGTAAGATATGATTAAAGAATATTAAAACTAAAACAAAGATACGGAAGATGCTGGAAAGGATATATTTGCAGGATCCTGTTTGAAATGCTTCTGATCAATCATTTTGTATCTGACTGTCTTTCTTTCTTTGGTCACTAATTGTTGATGTTGGCTTGGCTCGGACCCTGGAAGTAGCAGATATCAAAACTAAAACAAAGATACGGAAGATACTAGAAAGGATATATCTGCCGGATCCTGTTTGTAATGCTTCTGATCATTTTGTTTCTTCCTTTCTTTGGCCACTAATTGTTGATAATGGCCTGGCTTGGACCCTGTAAGTTGCAGATTGTTTGCCTGATGTCTTCATTTTCTTTTCATTCTTCTTTGTTTCCAAGCCAAACATTTCTAAGTCTCAAAAAAGGCAGAAATCTTTTTATGTATATTGATTAAAAATTAAGTTAATTTTGCTTAAAATACTTAATTGTTCTTTTCAAGAGTATAAAGGTTTTTGCACTTATATAATTTCTCATTTAATGATAACATCTTAGAAACAGTGTCAGTAGGTTGTATGTGGCAAGATGAGTTGTGAGAACTAAACATTCAGTCTTCTGTTTCTGTTTATCTTCATTATGAAGTATTAAATTTTATTATCTCGAAGAAAATTGAGATTGTGCTTTGCAATTTTGTACACTTTAAAGATATGAGCTAAAAAGTGCTAAGTATCTTCTGCATAGCTAAACATGGTATTAACGAGAATTCTTGTATCAGCTTAATTCTCTAATAGTACCTGGAGATTAAATATTTCTCAAAATGATAATAAAGAGAGGAATAAAATGGTTGTAATCGAGGAATCCTACTTTCATATGCTGTAAAAGCCTTTGATAAAAGCCTTGTACCAAAGATATTATTAATGGTTCTTCAGGGATGTATGTTTGCCTGCTTCAAGAGTGCATTTTGTGTGCCTGTATTTATAACATGTTAGCATAAGTTGTTGCTATGTCATAGATGCATCATTAAATGTATAAAATATTAAGCCTCATTTTTCCCCTAAAATTTTTTTAAAGAGCTTAAACAGGGAAAGGGGGTGGGGGTGTAAAAAAAAAGCTTCTGAATTCTAGGAGTTCACACAATTCCCAATTTCAATCTTCATGGGTTCTACTATATCTATTTATTAAGTCTTAAACTATTTTTCAATGCAGAATACTGTAACTTTTATAATGTGTGTTCTCCACTTTCACTTCTGTCAATTTTAGTATGTGTGTTTTTTATATTCTTTTTACATGTATATTATTTGCACACTTTTTGTTTCCTCTAAGACCACCACCTGAAGTGTTCATGGACTGGCAAAAAGACAACACAGTACATGGCTTGTCTCTTCCCCAACCTCTCTGTCAGCAGCTTCTCAGTCTTCTTGTTTCTAGCACAGCGCAGCTTAATCCACAACAGCGGATTCTGAATGGTTTCCTTGTAAGACTTTAAATAAGCAGCCAGGTTGAATTTTTCTGAAACTTAGAGTTGATAAAAAAGGTTTTAACAGATGATATGCCAATAAAAACACATAGCACTGTGCTGGTTTGTAGAATTTTCTACACTGCCCAATCTTTAATTCTAGTTTTCAAGCTTTTTTTAGAAAATTTTTCATCGTTCTTTTAAATTGACAGACAAAAGAAAAGAAAACGCTAAGCAATGTCTATATATAGTTTGAACATCAGATTTTGAAGAATACTTTTTTAGTTGAGGAATCCTGTGTAGCAAATAAACGTTATTTTTTGTTTGTTTGTTTTTATTGTTCTTTTTTTTTTCAAAACTGACATGTTTATTAATAACAGATTTATGAGAGAGAGAGAGAGAGCTTCTTTCAAATGTTTGTTGGACCTAGGAGCCATATCGTTAGTATTGCCAACAGTGTTATGTTTGAAGACAACAGTGCAATGTTTAGGCTTTTTTATGATTGAAAGATCTGGATATAAACGGTATGCATGAAAGTAAATTAAACTTTTAAAATATGAATGGGAAATGAGAGCCTTGTCTAGAATGTCTATATCAAGCATCAAAGGACACATTTCATATTAGTTTCTGTGATGATAAAATAGGTGCTGCTGGCTTTTATTTGCCATATTATTGCCTTTTTTTTTTAATTGGAGTAACTTGGCTTAATTTAGAGGCGCTGAGTTAAAGATCTAGAGCAAAACTGTTCATTGGTCTGTTTGTTGGTTTTTCGGGGGAAGGGGTGGGTTTGGTTTTTTTTTTATTTTTGTTTTCTGATGTTTGATTCGTCAGGACTGTTTTCAGATTATAATTTTATATAAATTGGAAATTTGATGCCATACTGATACATATTCTTGTTCTGATCTATTCCAGGTTGGTTACCTGAAGACGAGCTGACACAGAATTTTAAGATTATAAAGATGAAAAACATTGTCTTTCAAATTTTTAGAAAGGAATACCATTTCAAGCTGTTTTTATAGGTTTTTTTTATTTCAATCCTGGTTATTGTAGAAAATACTGAAAATAAAGAGGACAATGTCATGCAAGTTTCTTTAATTGAAAAAATTCAAGTGGTTCTTAGAATGGAAGAAGGCATTTTAACGCACATCATTGAATCTCGTATTCGAATTGTGACTCTTGATTTTAAGTATTGCTTTAAGTTTGTTTGTTTTTTTTTCAAACAATTTTTTAACCAATAAAAATAATTTCAGCTGTTCAATATAAATATCAGAAATATCTTTAAGCAATAGACATAGACCAATCTTTATTATCACCCTCGGTTTTTTTCTCCAAACAGTTCAAAAATTTTAATTTAAAAAAAAAAAAAAAAGATTTGCTCATGAAACGAACATGGGCTTTATCAAATAAATCTGAGTCTTGTGGAAAAAGATTAGCAAAGAGTTAAGTGAATTTTGAGATTTGTTCATTAAAGAGTTGCATCATGAATTCCTATTTCTGGATCTCTTTGAAGTTTTGTTGTTGGAAAAATCAGGTTGCCGTAACAAAAACAATGGGGAGATTATTCTTTTATGGAAATAGTGTTTTTGAAATGAATTTAAATCGGGTCACTTTTTAGTAAAAAGATAAGAGAGAAAATCGTTTTACTGTTCTTGACTGGCCTGTGATTTTCCTTATTAGTTCAGTGATTTTAAAATTTTCAGTGTCTTAAGTGTTGACATTAAAATTTCTGTGTTTGTCTCTACTGACTGACAGTTTTAGTTTCATTAAAGAAACACAATGATTTTTGTTTTGTTCCATACTGATTTTTAGTGTTTCATTTTACAATTTTTATCAAATGCAATTGAGTGCCTATAAGAAATATCACCGTTAAGAATTTCCTCATTTGCATTATTTTAATAATTGTTTGCGTATTATAGTAGACATTCCAATTTTTAATGTGCCACTTAGTTTGGTTATTAGAATAAAACTGCTATAGATTACTATAATCTCTTCAGTCTTGTTTGATAATGTGAAAACGGTTCTTTATATGTTTTTATTGTATTAGTTCTGAAGATAAATTAAAATGGTGTTACATGTACTTGATTGATTAATTGAATGAAAAAGTCTCATTATTTTAAACTTTTTTTTTGCAAAAGTACATGGGTGAAGACTAGAAATCACAGATATAAATTTTTTTAGCTCTTACCTTTAATGACAGGGTCCACCTTAAATAAGTACAGGTGAAACTTACATTCACTGCCTGTTTGTCAAACACTAAATTGTTCAAGGGGTAAAAGCTTTTATAGACAGCTCACGCTCTTTGTTCCATCAGCTCTGTTTCCTGCTTTGTTTATGTCTTACAGCTTTTCTCTTATTCTTGGTTGTTTTTTTTAGAGTCAGTGATGGTGAAAATATCTGGTGTTGTAACAGTTATAAAGGGAGCATTGGCAAGTTTATAAATTGTTTAAATTACCTCAAAAACAGAGGATACAAGAATGCCATTACTCTTTTTTTCATATTTGGTATCTAGAATTTCTCCTTTTTGTCACCATGAGGGACATGATTTATGGTGATGCATTGCATACTTTTTTACAGACCAATGAGAAAGAATCAATACAACTATTTCAATTGAAAAGAGCTCACATAAAATTAAAAGACTGGTTTATTCAGCTGACCTTGTCAACAATACACTCAATTTTTTTTTGTACAAACATAATTTTACATGTATGTAGTTTTAAATAATTTGAAACATTTCGATGTGTGTATAGTATCAGTCAAGTAGATATAAGTTTAATAACACTACATGAGAGCATAAAAAATATGCATGGCGACGGATGTTAGCCAGAGTGAAACATTGTTAACTACAATAGTTTCAAACGTAACAGTTTTTGTTTTCCCTAGTCATTTTTGTTCCTCTAGTGTTTACCATGGTTAACCCAAAAATTGAAAAAGACTTATGCAGTCTTTTAAATTTCGCTGTAATAGTGTCCAACATAGTAACAAAGCAAACTTTCAAAATGATTTCACCAGTGTCTATATAAGCATGGTTATGGAACTAATCTCCAGGCGAAGAAAAATAAATAAATGAATTATTTTGGCAAAAATTCATTTATATGTAAATCCTTCAAATGTTTTAATTCTTGTTTTAGAAGCATGTATAGATTATGTAGCCCTTTTAGTATGAATTCCGATTGATATATATTGAGAAATAAAAAAATAAACTATATGCTATATTCTGGTGAATAAAAAGATAGATTATTCGTACCAATCCAATTGGAAGTTTCCACATTTACTTAATAAATTGCATAAGATAAAATGCATTTTCAAATAAACTTCTTTTTTTTTTCATGAACAGTTGTATTTAATAAATACGTGGTACTTTTAGTGTCAAATTCTTAAAAGCATTGCCTTTTCTCATTTTGATATAAATGCCTGCATGTCAACAAAAAAATAATACTGATATGGTTCGCTTTATGAAACACAATGATCTTGTGTTGAATAATATAGTGGAATATTGATGCATTGAGTTCCGTCATTTGTCATTCTAAAGATATACATGTATTTACTTTCCAAATTTTTTTTTATTTCTTTTTATCAACTTTAAGCTCTAAATGAATGGCCGTTGAATGAAATGTTTTCGTACTATTAGGAGAAAAGGAATTTAATTTTTAAGTCAACAACAATATTGTTATTTGAATATTAATCATTTCCTTTAAACATAAGAATACTGTATGTTATGCAGGAATACAAGGTTGGACATAACAAATTGTTTACATTTATTACAGTCTTTAAATACATAAATATACATCTAATAATTTGCAAAAACCAACTGAAATAGCCTGCCTCTAAAAAGGCTTTAGGCTATATCAGGTTTTACTAGACATAGCAGTCTTTAAAAGGCATGTTCTTTATTTTCAATCTGGATTGTAAATTTGTTTACAACCCCAACTATCCTTGCAAAAGTGCATTTTTTTAACAGACTTTCAGTAGACCAAATGTTAAGAAATTGAACCACACACTGAAACCTAGCAAAGATATCTTGAAGGACAAAGTAAACTTAAAACAATTACAAGATAGAAGTTGAAGATATGAGGAAATTTTTACAAATTTAGAAAGAGGCACTTATGTCTCAAAACCAGCCCAAGTATGTCAGATGTGGAAAATTTGAATTTGAAAAAAAAAAGCATTTGAAAGAAGATATATTCCTGTTTTTCTTACTGTTTTGAAAAGAAAGTCAGAGAATACTAATAATATTATGCAATTATCACCACGCAGGAGCCTTGACAAAAAGCATTGTTGTAAAATCAATACAAACACCATTTAATGAGATATGTGCACGTGCGACTCATTTGAACCAGGTGTCAGAGATTTTGTATCAATTCGTGATAATGATTTTGGGCCTCAAAATATCATACTTGTACAGAGTCTCTTGTGTTAGTGATATTTTTTCTATTGCCATTCATTCATCAAGATTATTGTTTGTACACCATAGTTGTGAAAGAACTGGGTGACATGTGCCATCAATGATGCCAAATCTTGAAAAGGACTGAGGATTGTTTCACCCTTGCCATGTAAATTTAAAAGTGTGCACCCTTGCATTTGGCTTTGGAGAGGAAATTTTTGACATTTCTTGACTTTATCCATGGCAGCCACGTTTTAGGGAGATTTAGGAGTTGTTAAAGGATTTTGAGCATCATGATTTTCTGACAGTCTTGAATTTTGAGAACTGCTCAGCTGTTGGGAAACGGTCCTGTTTGCTATTCTAGTCCTTGATATATTTGCATTGGACACAAACGTGCTAGAAGAGGCCACATTTGTTACACCGTCACTCCTAAGGGTCGAGGTGGATGATTTGTTCTGAGTTTTCCCTGACGATGGTGCATTCCTTCTGTAGAGCCTGTGTGAAGTACCACCAGGCGGAGCAGAATCTGACATGTTGTAACTGAGCGATGTCGTGAGCCTGTTGGGGGCGCTAGATACAGAATTCCTGAGGCCAAGCCGCTCATTCTGAAAGGTATTGGCTAGAGCTGCTGCACAAAGTCTAGAGCTTGCACTAACACTCTGAGGGCGGGATGAAGGTTCAGTGTCTGCTGGTTGTTGTTGATTTGTGCATGGCACGTATGATACACTTGTCCTTCCAGCATCGTTGGAAGTTCTACACATCATATTGGCGCTGAGGTCATAAGGCTGGCGCATCATGCTCTGAGTCATGCCACTGCTAGATCTTCTTAAATTAATACTAAGCTGACTTTGGGATAAGCTATAAACCGAGTTAGAATTGTCAGCAACTTGGCTCGTTGAAATAGAGTTATGATAATAAGTGCGGTATGGCACTGAGCTCCTTTCTTGGAAGTCATCTGACATTGCTCCAGGTAACGATATATACCCTGGAGGCTCTTGATGTACCTCAAAAGACCTATTAAAATGGCCAGGTGAGTTTGTATCATTGGCTTGAGCCACTGGACGTTGTTCAGAGCTCGACCCATGTGATGGCCTAGCTGCTGTGGACCCTGGAGTGCTTGACCTGCTAGGCAGAGAGGTAACATCCCGTGGTCTATTTCGGTCATCTTGTGAGTCTTCTTCAGCACTGTAGGGAGGAGGGGAGTATGGCGGAGGTGCCGACTCCGCTCTTTCGTTAGGAATAGCATCAGCAATGTTGTGAGGTAGGTAGCCTGTAAGATTCGTAGAAGGGAAGTATTAATACACGTTACTGCTGTGCATGATCATGTTGCAAAATTGATTGCATGAACGAATAAAACAACACTCAGTAGCACGAAAAGCAGCGAACGAAATCTCTTGTCAATTCCATTAAAAACTTTAAAACGGAATTTACGAGGAGAAAAATTACAGTTTAAAAAAATTAGATCCCGTGGACTTGTTTGGATTGCCAAAGAAGAAAAAAAACGTCCCAGTGCACTTACGGCTTAGCTTCACTTATCATTCTCATGGCATAATGAATCCCAGCTCTAGTTCTTAAAACTTGAACGAAATACTTTCTTTAAAGTCAGGGAAAAACAGTCGATGCCAACATCACAACCATCTCTGTCAATAATCATAGACTATAAAGACAGTAAGAGATTATGTTAATTGCATGCTTTATATTGAAACTTTCAGTGCATGACTAGGAATGTCGCAATAATTACCGAAGGACGAGTGTTGCAACTGGTGCGAAAGACGGGTTGGCTGCACGCAATCTGTGACGGCCGCAGCAACTGAGTAAGGAGGTGGGAGATGAACTGGTTCGTCGTAAGCTGGAGGTAAAACCATCTGGGCTCTGATTTGTCCTGTGGAAGTGTGTTTGTATTATTCAGTAAGCGCTATTTGTTTTCTTTTTTTTTTCTTTTAACCTTTTTATGTGTATCAACGATCATCATCACTGAAATGTAACAAAAATTAAAAAAAAAAAAAAAAAAAAAAACAGTGAATTCTACATGTGGTTGACCTATATCAAAACCATGTAGATCTCAATTAAGTTCGGTAATAAAAGAGCTTAGTATAAAATCTATTCTTTCACAACATCAAAAAAAAAAAAATAATAATAATAAAAAAATACACAAATTCTGTCCTGTACCGTTTCAAAGATTATGATGTGCCTCATCTTCTGCAATGATTAGATTGACACTCGCATTCATCTACAATTCCCATCTATCGCAGTCGGCAATGAAATTGAGAAAGTTGCACCGACCTCAAACACTTTAATTTAATTGAACCAATTGTTACAAATCAACATTATTGCAAAAAGAAAGACTATTATTTTTTTTTTTATTTCTAACTATGTTTAACTACTTTGTGATCTGTATGACACGAACATTAACTGTCAAAATAACGCTGACTTGGTTTTGTGCTCTTTTTTTTTTCCAGGGTTTGTTTTTGTTCTTGTTTTCAATAAACCTGTAACCCACGATATGGTTACAATAACAATTTTTTTCCCATCTTTGGCTCTCAGCTCACTTTTTCGAAAGTCTTATCTCAGAGGAAACAAGAGGTAATTGTATACGCCATTGCTGAGAGAGAAAGAAATAAGTACAGAAGTCACCGTATAATCCAACTGCATATAAATGCAAGTCCCACTTAAACGCACGTTTATAGATTCAAAATTTTAGGTAACTATAAATTTACATGCATAAAGGTACAGTCACGTTCCATGCATAGTGGACTACTTTAGTAGTCTTTGACATAGTGATATACTCGGCCGAATCTTTGTTTCTTGTCCAGTCAGTTAACACAGGAGAGAATACTGACGTAGCATAGCTACAAGTACACATGTATTAACTTTCAGTCATGAATTTTCCACAAGCAAAGTAGGCCAACATACTCAAATGCTTTCACAAACATATTGCATTTAGACGGTAGGTCTAACAATGCTACTGGATTTTCACGGCTGCGTGAAAAAATGTTAATTAACCTTCGCGGTTACGAAAGTGCGGTTAAGTACACCTCTATGGCCGTGGCTAATGTCTTTGTCACCAGACGACAAAATGGCGCAACCTTTTTGCAAAGGTTCATGAGAGCTAAGGTAACTAGTGCCATCAAATGTATTTTGTTCTTGAAGGTTCGAACAAAGCCAAGCGTTCATCGATTTGTAGCCATAATTATTGCAAGAAATTTTTAGGTTTGTCCAGAAAGCAAACAGAGAACAGGCGGTGCTAGTGATTTTTGAAGGGGAAAAAAATGAAACGAACTGCTTAACTTGTTGTTTCGGCGTTTAACACTGGACGGTATAGTCCGCGTGGTCATTACCATTATATTGCGCACACTTCTCAAAAACGGTATGGAGAAAAGATTTATAATGTTATCCTGGCCTAACGTAGGCTATATGGAGGACTTTTTAAAGGGTTTGATAATAACAGACCGACTGTGCAAACGAGAGATCGCAAGAGACCCTCCAACCTAAAGAGATGACTGTAACGTTATCGATGGCCTAAAAAATAAAGTCATTCGTTCTACTATTTTGTCTCGTATTTAGATTAAGGGATCAGCAAAATAATACATGTACATGTATCTATGGCTTGTTCTCCTGAGGCAAGCATCACTCGACAAACTGAAGTAAAACCACATTTCCACCTTCTTTTACATACATCAGCTGCCCTAATTGCCTACGGCAAAAAGGGCAGTAAGTAAGTAAGTAAGTTACATACATCGCTTGCTTTTTTGTTCTTTTTTTTTTTTTTAATAAAATTTTCTTCATTTGTTTCATGAACACGTTCCGCTCGGTGTCATGATGTTTTTATGTTCAGTGAACTGTGTGACGCCATCACAGCACAGGCAGGCTGAGCCGTGGACACTCAGCGTGGTTGTGGAACCAGTTGTCACGTATATGGACATTGCGGGTGATTGCCATCGAAATGTGGGTAAATAGATAAAAGAGAAAACAAAAGAAACAAAATATATTCGCACCATGTGAGATAAAAGTATATCGCATGGTAAATTTTGATCAGATAAGGAATTTCAACTGGCAACTGTGAAATATAACTTCTAAAATTACAAAACAAGTCATTAAAGAGAATATTGTGGACCGGGTCTGATGAGAAAAGTAGCTTGAAGTCAATGTATTGATCTAATTTAAGCTAACAAGAAAAACAATTTTATTCAATGATTAAAGTTAATCTATTCCTTCATACATAAAAACTTTTCAATGTTTTGCAATGACATTGTATCTATTGAACAAAAATAGTGGCAACTAAGGTACGAACTTTTCTATAGGATTTTAAGGAGTGTGCTTTTGGGAGAATAAAATCGGTGCTCAGAGAGACGCGTGATACACTCTTGTGGCATGTTTGCATTGATAATGCTATTAAAGAGGCTCAACGTGTTTGTGGTGAGTCTTTCTTCAACTCTTGTCACGTCCTTATTAAGGTAGCAACGGACAAAAAAAAAATATCGGAAGAAGGAGGAAGCAGAATATCTCACCCATGCCTTCTAGACGGGCTTGTTTGGCCTGCTGCTTGCAGTAGATGAACACCAAAAGCAAAACGCCCACCAAAAATAAGGATACGATAAGCCTGAGGAAAGACGGTTTTGAAATAATTTAAAAAAATGAGCAGGCTAAAATATAAAAAATATTAAATAAATAATTGTGAAGGTCGTTATAGAGGCACAATTATGCGCTAAGACAACCTTGGATCTGAGACACACGAATCGAATAGCTTATATTCATCCGTGCTAGTAACTCTACTACAGAATATTGTGGCAATTCAGATATTAGGTTAGGAACGAAAGCAGACAGTTAAGAGAAAAACCACAAGAACTAACCAGAAGTACCAGAGCTGATACCAATATTTGTTATTGTCATCTTCCGAGCGCTCCCTCCTGCCATTGCAGCTGCCTGGCAAGCTCTGCTTGAATGAGGATCAGAAAAAGAACGTTTGTCATTTCCTTTATCTTAAGCTGATTTCGTTAACAATGGCACATTTCCAAGATATCCTTTGATCAAGGGTAACGTAAGTAAAGAAAATCTCTCTCTCTCTCTCTCTCTCTCTCTCTCTCTCTCTCTCTCTCTCTCTCTCTCTCTCTCTCTCTCTCTCTCTCTCTCTCTCTCTCTCTCTCTCTCTCTCTCTCTCTCAGCGTTGCAACAGACGCCAAATCGAAAAATGAGCTCATTTATAAGATTCATGTCCTAAAATTATCAACTAAAGCTTCTACGACTTTTTGATTTGTGTTCACTAAAGAATGATGCTCTGGTCTTACAACACTTATATTCTCATTTACTGATCGCAGTTGCTCATATCACTGTAATGACCTAAACCTTTTTAAAAGTGTAAAATAGAAAAGGAAAGATAGGACACTTAAAATAATTGAAAATTGCCATGCCGTATGCGAATTATTAAAAGAATTTTTATTGAATCACGTACAAGAACATAGATCTACATGATTTACAAACACGACATGAAAAAATGAGTGTGATAATGGGGAGTGGGAGGGGTGAAAAAAATCCAACTCTTTGATGAAGAAAAGAAAATGTTTATTACGTTCGCTGAATTAGTATTTGTAGAAACTAGAATGTTAACTAATATGATCAGCTGAGCGTAAAGCACATACTGTTAGGCATAAAGTCTTACTATCAGCCAAGTTTCGACCCTAAGCGTAATACTATAAGACCTGTGCGTAGAACACGGAATTACTGAGACCTGAGTATGAGGAATGGATAAAGAAAACCAATCAACTTTAAAATTTAATGAGTGCCACCCGTCTTGAATGAGTGCACACTGTTTACTGGCGGATGGCCGGATATCTCCAAGTCAAAGTCTTCTCGGTCATACCATTCCAGGATGCCTTTCATAGAACTTCTTCACGTGTAGACAAAACTCATCGACTTCTTAAAGTGCCTGTTAGATATTTTTCTAAGTTATTCAAATTCTCATTAAACTGCCTTTCTTACTTTCTTAAAAACATATTATGGTCTATGAAATAATTGAGTTGTTTCTTATGTTTGGGTGTTTGTTTTACTCCTAATGCTGCTTCCAAAGTCAACATTGTCATTAAAAAAAAAAAAGAAGACTATTCACAATTCGTTCGCTGAGTTAGAGAAATTTGAACTTCCTGCTATCTACAGGAAGGAAGTCACAATGAAGAGTAGGTTTGTTGGCTCAAATGTATACACTCTGTTGTTTGAAGTCTATAGTAGTGGCATTTTCTGCTCTAAAAGCCATTAATGAGATTAAGAATTTGGCTCTCTTACTCTATGAAAAGGTTGCATTGTGATTTAATTAGTCGTTGATTACCCTGAAATTAGAAAGTGTTGGCTGAAGCACATAGGTTCGATAAAGCTAGTGAGAAAAATTTTTAAGATTTTCAATTCTTCTTTTTCTTTTTTTTTATTATTGTGACGCTTTTTTTTGTTCTCTATTAATTTCGCTTATCCTGCCTTAAGCGTCACAAAAAGACTTGCATTGTTGTTTTGTTTTGCAGTATTCTTTTACTCATATTATTTCATTTTGAAGACAGAACGTCTGGCGTCGAAAATTGGGGGAATCCTGCAGGTGCTGTAAGAGACTTAAATTACATAATCCATCTGTTCATCTCTCTCCACACTTTCCATGGACTCAATCTCCTTCACCGTTTCTATGCATCTCCGCACTTTAAATTGAACATCTCCAACCCCAATCCCTTTTTTTTTCTCTCCGAACCTCTGGCCTTATTAGCTGTTCTTGAATTGATATTCTTTTATCCACCTATTGATCTAGCCCGCCATATATTTCCTTTTCGTTGTCTCTTGCTTGCTTTTTTTCCCCCTTTTTTTTTACCACATTCTCTCCTTACATCACCATAACCTTTTAACAATATAGGCCTAACAAACTATACCATAAGAGTTATGTGTCTCGAAACATTACGTTTGTACTTTACTTTCCGGATCAGCGGGTGTTATGTATCATTGATTAGTCTTACCATGTTGAATTGAAACGATTGGCGCTTTTGGTTAAGGGGTTTTATTATGAAATCATTGGAATAATATCTTACCTCTTTAATTTTGTTTTTTAATCATGAACCATGACAATAGTAGAAATTAAGGAACATATTGAAAACAAACCATACTTATTTTATAACAAGGCTTAATGTTATTTTTCACAATTCTCGAGAACTCTTGTATCGCCAATTGTCTGAGATATCTGGGTCTTTACAAGAATTGATTTTATAACCTGGACCAATGGGTTTTATCAAAATTTTATGCATGTGAAATTCTGTGTCTAAAATGTGTGACTGTTACGAGTTGACGTGACTGTTGAGGTTTTCAAGTCTTTTAGCTTTTTAATCTTTTTTTTTTTAAAGTTTTATTGTGCAGTTCATTGAATTAACGATTCAGTCTGGTTGTTCGGTACCAAGAGAAGAAAGTGCCTTGTTTACGTCATTCTGGCGAGCATATCTCTTTTTGTTATAAATAATTTGGAAAAGAAACAAAAGAATCGCAAAATATACGAATCTGATTCGAAATGCAACAAGATTGCAAGTTTCAAGAGAACAACAATCAACGCTGCCCGACTTTTTTATAGTTATGTTTTCTGTCTAAAATACACGGAAACGGTAAGAGAGAGAGAGAGAGAGAGAGAGAGAGAGAGAGAGAGAGAGAGAGAGAGAGAGAGAGAGAGAGAGAGAGAGAGAGAGAGAGAGAGGAAGGAGGAGGAGGAGGAGGAGGTAGTGCGATGTCAGTGCTGATTCTAAACAATCTGAGATATCTGAGAGCATTATCAGTTTCAAACTAAACCAGCTGCTCTGCTAATTTAGCTATGAATTTCGCTAAGTTAATACAAAACGCTCAGTAAGAGTAACATGGACATAGGTCGAAAACAACTTTTAGTTCACATGGGGCGAATATGCTATCGACTATGTGCGATAACTGTTTAGAACCAACAACTAAGCCCTGCTAAAGAAGTGACTTTTTCACTTTTACTCCTTGTAGAGATGGTTGAATGAAGTTTTTTTTTTTTTTGTTTTGTTTTGTTTTTTTCTCTTTGGCTGTTATTACTTTCCCCTAATTTCAAATAATACCCCGAACCTCATACCTTTTTAAATAATACTTACCCCAGAAAGAACAATAACATTGACCAGAATCACTTTTCTCAAAAAGATAGAGAAGATTGGCCAGAGTCTTGATTGAGATAATGAACATTTTGGCTTTTGATTAGTTTCCATTGGTGAAGAATTCTTTTCTTTGTTCAATCTGTCGCACCTTACCTACATCTACATTGCCACAAGTTACTACCACAAAATCGGTACAAATATTCCGGTACCGCCTGTATCTCGACTACATTTCCTATTTTCGATCTGTTTCAGGAAACTATTCATAACTCTTAAAAAAAAAACTATGGGAGAGTGTAGAAGGAAATAATAATGATGCGTTTATACAGTTCTTACAAATTATGATTAAACTCTATTTTGGCCCCGCTTTTAACAATCACACTGTAGTGTATGGAACAAATGTTTCTAACGTTATTCCTGTTCTCTGCCTTTTGTATAAGACTTTACAAGAGATTTAGTCGAAAGAAACTTTGTTTCACTGGTACCTTCCAAAGACGGCTTATTGCTAGTTGGTGCCAAACTTGGGGAATAAAGCGCTGATTTTGGAAGGATCTACTGGCCTTATTGTAAAAACAGCTTATGGACCATGCTCTTTGTTATTATCTGGTGCCCAATGCATGTTAATGAGCCTAAGAATTTGGCTCTTTGCTTTATGAGAGGGCTACACTGTTATCTAATAAATAGTTAATTAGGCTTAATTAAAAGGAATAGGAGGGTCGTTTATCAGACTGAGCCATATAAGTTTTATAAGGTTAGTGAGAAATGTTAAGAAGATTTTCAATCATTATTATTTTGCGATGCTTTTTTCTTTTCTGGTAATTTTACTCAGTCCCGCATTAAGCTTCATCGCACAGCTTTGTTTTCCAATGTTCAGTAAACTGATTAAGACAAAACGCGCGCTGTTGAAAAATTGAACATCAGGCATAGATCATTGGATATGATTGCGAGAATGGTGAGGGGGTGATGTTCTAGAGCAGCTATATAAATCTAGAGATAATCTAATCTCTCTCTCTCTCTCTCTCTCTCTCTCTCTCTCTCTCTCTCTCTCTCTCTCTCTCTCTCTCTCTCTCTCTCTCTCTCTCTCTCTCTCTCTCTCTCTCTCTGTCTGTCTGTCTGTCTGTCTGTCTGTCTGTCTGTCTGTCTGTCTGTCTGTCTGTCTGTCTGTCTGTCTCTCTCTCTCTCTCTCTCTCTCTCTCTCTCTCTCTCTCTCTCTCTCTCTCTCTCTCTCTCTCTCTCTCTCTCTCTCTCTCTCTCTCCCTCTTTCTCTCTCGTTGTCTGTCTGTCTATCTGTCTGTCTGTCTCTGTCTGTCTGTCTGTCTGCCTGTCTGTCTGTTTCTCTCTCTCTCTCTCTCTCTCTCTCTCTCTCTCTCTCTCTCTCTCTCTCTCTCTTTCTTTCTCGTTTCTTTTTCATTTTCTTTGTCTTTAAATCTCTTGCTACGCATGCATCTATCTGTTTATCTCTCCTCACACTCTTCACGTATTTCTCCGCCCCTCTCCCTACCCCTTGACCTTTAGGCTGTTCACATAAATTTGATCTATTTCATCTGTCTGCTTATCTAGCTCGCCAATTGTTTCCTTCCCGTTTTCTCTTACTTGCTTATTTTATTTACCAATGCCTCACCTCATGGCTACACAAAATTTTGCTTAACAATACATGTATAGGCATAGGCTTAGGCATAGGCATAACAAACTGCACGTATACCATCAATTATATATATCGTATGCACTTTGCTTTCCGCATTAGCGTGTGTTATGTATCCTTGATAACTTAATTCTTTACTCGTTGAACTGGAACGATTGGTGCTTTTGGTTCAGGGATTTCGTTATAAAATCATGGGTGATTTCTTTTTTTTTTTGTGTGTGTGTGTGTGTCTTTTGTTGTTTATGAACCATGACATTTAGAATCATATTGTAATTAAATCATATTTATAGTTTTATAATTAGGCATAATATTTTAGTTTTTCATGAGGCGCAAGTAATCTCGGATCCCAACCTGTTTGAGGTGTCTAGGTCTTTGTGTGAATAGATTTTATAGCCTGGGCCAATGTGTAATGAAATCAAAATTTTATACATGTTAATTTTTGCCTAAAATGTGAGACTACTGTGATCATAACTATGTTGTTGTTGTTGTTGAGGTTTCAAAGTCCCTATGCTGTTTAATTCTTTCCTTATGTCATCTTTCTTTTCCAAAACTTATATTGAGCATGATAATAATTATTACTGTGTGAGACAATTCATTTTGATTGTTTAGGGCAGTAGAAGAAGCTACATAGTTAATGTTATTCTAGTTATTATGTCTCTTACTCTTGTAAATCGTTTTGAAAAAGAAACAAAGGAAAGAAAAAGAAGTAGATTAAATGAAGATTAAAAAATTGCCCGTAAAAGAAATAAGACTGCAAGCCAAATGTTTGGTTTTTTCTGCTGTTTGATCTATTTTGTTAGGGGTTTTTTTTGGGTTTTTTTTATTTTTTAATTTTGCTATGTAGTCTATTTAAATTGCACAGAAAGGTAACAGAGGAATAAAAAGTATGATGTCAGTACTGGTTCTAAACGATCTGAAAGCAGTAGAGACCGAGTCTTACCATCTGTCAGTTTTTAAACGAATTGTGAGTTTTGTTCACCCAGCAAAAAAAACAACAACCGCTCAATAAGAGCAAAATGGTCTTTGGTCGTTAAGAACCTTTAAAACACTTGGGATGGTTTTGCATTTGATTGGCGATGAGCGACAATTGTTAAGAAACAATAACTAAGCGTTATTTAAAGAGAAATGACATTTTTTTCCTCTATTGTTCTTTTCATTATTTATACTTATATTATTTTTTTTTCAATTGTTCTGCTTCGCCTAACTTTAAATAACACACCGAACGTTAGTAATACTTACCCCAGAAAGAACAATAACGTTGACCAGAATCACTTTTCTCAAAGATGCAGAGAGGACTGGCCAGAGCCTTGACTGAGTTAATAAACATTTTGACTCTTGATTAGTTTCCATTGATATAGAACTCTTTTCTTTGTTTCACATACATCTACATTATCACAAGTTTCAAACACAAAATCGGTACATTAATTCCGGTACCGCCTGTTATATCGACTACAACTCCAAAGATTCCATCTATTTCAGAAAACTCTTTGTGCCTTCTAAGATAATGGGACTAAGAAGTATGAAATAATTGTAATGCGTTTGTACAGGTCCCAAAAAGCGTGGAAATTTCTTCTGGTCTTCCTTTTCTGCTTACAACACTTCACTGGCTTTCATTAAAAAGAGTTAAGGTTCTAAATTGTCTGTCAGTGATAGTCAAGCTAAACTAAAAAGCCTGAGAAAAGTGTGTTGCCAGTTGGCGTGTGCCACTTTCTCTCCTGATCGGCAGCATTCAATAATCAATCTTTTTTATCGATCTTGCGAGCCGATCGATAACACCAATCCACAGACTGACTTGGGCAAACGACGTGTAAACTTGTTACCTGTCGCGAGCGGTGTTGGCTTATATTGGAGAAGGAAACCAAAAATGTCGGGAAATGTTCTCGTTATTATTTCATTGTATTAGTTCAGAAGACCTTCTAAGTCTTATCTTATGTGGCGTCTGAAAAGTTTTCGTACATTGAAAATCATAAAAGTTTATTTCATTTGTCTATCTCTTCAATTTAATTTTTTTTGCGATGTTTGTTTGTCTCTTTGACTCTCTCTCTCTCTCTCTCTCTCTCTCTCTCTCTCTCTCTCTCTCTCTCTCTCTCTCTCTCTCTCTCTCTCTCTCTCTCTCTCTCTCTCTCTCTCTCTCTCTCTCTCTCTCTCTCTCTCTCTCTCTCTCTCTCTCTCTCTCTCTCTCTCTCTCTCTCTCTCTCTCTCTCTCTCTCTTTCTCTCTATCTCTCTCTTTCTCTCTCTCTCTCTTTCTCTCTATCTCTCTCTCTTTCTCTCTATCTCTCTCTTTCTCTCTATCTCTCTCTCTTTCTCTTTCTCTCTCTCTTTCTCTCTATCTCTCTCTTTCTCTCTATCTCTCTCTCTCTCTCTCTCTCTCTCTCTCTCTCTCTCTCTCTCTCTCTCTCTCATTTCCCCAACCGTTTTCCCTTTTTTTCTATTTCATTGTGCCATATTTAATCATATTCCCTAATCTGAATGTATTTTGACTAGGGAGAATTGTGCCGCTAAGATTTTTATTTAGTTAGTGTGCTAAATCATTGGTTGACTATTCCTCTTATTCTATACGAGACTGAAATAAACCTTACTCACTGTGACTTTGCCAATTTGTTATTATTAATCAAGTTAGCTAATAATTCGCATTTTTTTAAAATTTCATGTATCAAAATGAGTAATGTATCACCAACGGCAGAAAGGTGTGAGAGGAAATGTAAGTGTAGGTTTCCCTAATGTGCAGCATATATTCGAACTTAAAAAAAAATCTCTCCCTATGTTTAGAAATACAAAGCATTGCATTTGCGTATAAAGGTTAGGCTACTGAGTCTCTCAGTTTTATTATGACCTTATTCTGTTCCAAACAGCGATATGAAGTAGATTTCGATCAGTATACCTATAAAAAGATGCGCTTCAAACTTTCTTTGCTACAGACATGTTTCAAAATTGTCACAGTGTGATATCAAAATAAGGGTGCAATCAATAATTTCGCTAGTCTGCTACACATTTTTGGATATACCGGTACCTTATCAAAATCTACCGCCTTAATATTTATATTACCGATGATGCAATCGAATCAGTATTAGTATCTATTGCTTAATGTGCTGTTTATACTTACTCGGATAGATTAAACCTCATTTTCAAAGCAACATGAGAGAGTATGAATCCATCCTTTTTTTTAAGAATGTAGAGGGAAAATAATTTTGATTATTTTTCCCTACAACTTGTTTTTTTTGTTGTCGCTAAATTAGATCTAACATTTTTACCCTAATCAAAAACTTTCCCCACTCCAATTCTCGTCCTAGTCCATGTTCTTGCCATCTTCTTCTTCTTCTTCTTCTTCTTCTTCTTCTTCTTCTTCTTCTTCTTCTTCTTCTTCTTCTTCTTCTTTCTTCTTCTCCTCCTCCCCCTTCTTCTTCTTCTTCTACTACTACTACTACTACTACTACTACTACTACTACTACTACTACTACTACTACTACTACTACTACTACTACTACTACTACTACTACTACTACTACTACTACTACTACTACTACTACTACTACTACTGTTTCTACTATTACCCCTACTACTTCTTCTACTACTACTAAGCCTACCTCTATTTATGATACTCCTTGATTTAAAAACTTGTTCTTCTGCAACTCCCCAATTTTTTTTTTACTTCTACAGTTTTATCTATTGTAGTTTATAACTTTATCACTGTTTCCGCTTTTATTATTTATTTCTAAGCCCGTTACCTCAAAGCCTATTACAACTTATGATATTTGCACTACTTCTGCCTGCATTTCTTCTGCTATTATTTTTTTTCTAAAGTGTTAATTGTATTCTATCACTCCTACTTCTCTTTTTATGCTTATTACGATATTAAATTTTCTACATTTTTTTGCTGCTTTTGCTGGTCCCTTCTTTTTTGTTTGTCCTCACTTTTTTGTCTGTTGCTATCTGTCATTACCTTAAAGTATTGTGAAGAAAGATTAATCAACACAGTGTTCTTCATATATGAGCCAGCCCAATGCTAACATTAGCTTTGTCTTGATAGGTGATCTTTTAATGTTAAAGAAAAGAAGAGAAAAAAAAATAGTAATCTAATGACGTAGCAGTTAAACCAGGCTAGCAATGCCGCAGGTAGAAAATAAGGGGAGATCACTACGGACCTGTGCATTATTACTGCTAGGGGCGCTGAGCTCGCCTTGACCTAGTTTTATGACGTCACTAGTAAATAAAGCCTCGTCAGATTATCAACAAACCATCGTGATTGTAGGCAGGGACAGTGTTTGCAGTGGTAACGTCATCACACACTGCAGATAAACCGTCAGAAACTTTTTGTCTTTTATGTTTTAGAATACAAATATTCAGTTACAATATACCATAAAAATTGATCTAGAAACAGTGTCATTAAATATAGTCTATATCTGCCTCATTTGTCTTGGTTTCTCACTGACTCGAAGGCCCAAAAGCCTTGGCACACAATGGCTTCATCTGCGAGGCCCGATCAGAGAACTGACGATTTGAATGGTGAGTTATTTGTGCTTTCGCTTCATACGTTTTGAAATCTTTAAATGTTGACAACATATATCATCCCAACGATGTAATTGTCTCGCTTGTCTTGTTTCGTGTTTATGAGATAAAAAAAATCCAGGATCAGAAGAAATTAATTTCGAAAAAAAGTCAAAATATTAAGTATACCAACAATGCCCAGCACTGTGTATAAAGGCCAATGTCTTTAGAGGCTGCAGTGCTGTCTTTGTACGTTTGCTGTCCCTATTTTTAAAGGGTGGATATATAGCTAGCGATTGTAGCTTTGTTGCCTCTAGTCATCGATTTCTAACTTTTTAATCTTCAAAATTTTCCAAGAAAAATTATAAGAAAATATGGAGCGTAATTTAATGCATATGTAACTATTTAAGTAAACGAGGTCTTTGCTTTCTTGCCTACAGACTGCAACTCAGGAAAAAGTAATTTAAATTAATTTACTGTTGTTTTTTGTGTTGTAGCTGACTATATAGATCTAGTTAGCTCATACCTAATCAATACTCAATGTTTTTAAATACTTGCAAGATGATTAGAAATTTTTTATATAGAAAAAAATGCGAGCGAAATAAAAAAAAAAAAAAGAAAGAAAAGCAGTGTAGTAAGTGTATATTTTACTTCAAATTCAGTGTTGGGCTATGATTCTTAATAATTTGAGGGACCTACAGTAACTATCAGATTCATTTTCGTTACATTGCTTTTAAATGTAGCTTTGCATTTTTCTGACAAAGTGTGGCATGTTTTTTTTTGTCATTTTGTTAAGGTGCACAAGTTTTGTTTTTGTTTTTTTGTCTCCAATCATGTTGCACCACTTTAAAAATAATTAATTTGCATTTGATTACAACTCATGCTTTATCTTAATTTTGAATTTAGTATGTAATAACAATCTCTTAGCAGACCTAGAATTCCAGGGCCATAGGAGTGGCAATATAAATTTGTTGCAAGTTGCATTTGCTTATTAATATAATTTAAATCCCATGTTACGTAATAAAATAACTTTTATAATTTTAGAGTAATTTTTAACCTCAGTGTCACATATAGATGTGTCTGAAAAGTTACATGGTGTAAAAATAACACATCACCACAGACTTTTCATTTTTTAGCATGGGAATTCAATTTCGCATTATTTTGGTACTGGTAAGGTGTTTTATTTTATTATCTCATTCAATCCACCTTGATCTAAGCTGAAGTAAAAGCTTGTGTCAGATAAACACCTGCAGGGTGTTATAGTCATGTCAGTTAACCCAACTTTTCAATATATCTTCTAACCATGATTTACACCCAATGAGATGAAAAATTGTTAGTACTGTAGCAAGTGACTTCACAACTTAGGAAAAGAAAAGCATTAAAGAAATTATTTTCAAGTTGTTTAGCAGTAATCAGCATTTTGCATCTCATCATAAGGGGAAAGGGAAGTATTAAGCAGAGTAACATTGGACATCACTCATGTTTGGTATGAACTAGACAAAGACAGTTTGTTTAATCTGTGTTAATTTGATGTATATAATGTAGCAAATGTGTGGGACCAAAGCAAATTCCCTTTTGTACTCATCAGTTGTTTATTCATGTTATTATATTTCCATGAAACAAATACTCTAATATAAGGTTACTTAAATCAGCTGCTTATCCTTCTCAATATGTACAAATATGGTCATTCTATAACCTGATAACAAATATAACTGTAAATCTGGGCAATCTTTCTGTTGTGTACTTTTCTTTTTTCATAATATATTTTAGATGGTTCATTTATAGAGAGCTTAATTCTAGTAGTGCCTTGAGCAATTGATTTTGGTCTTCTTGTGGTAGTATTTTATTCACCGCAACAATAGTGAAAAATGAAGTAGTTGTTGCATTAATTAATACTGTAGTATCATTGCAAGCAATATTGGAAATGGTGTTGGTAGTATAATTGAAGAACTGTGTGTAGCAGGGGTAGAGGTAGTAGTGGTACTAGGAGCAGCAACAGTAGCAGCAGTCACAGTCACAGCATTGATAGTATCAGGAGAATAATCAATACTACGAGCATATTGTGATAGTCATTTTAAAACTGAACTTCGAGAATCTTTGGCTCTGAATTTGTGAGTCATAATTACAAAAACATTTTTAAAAAATTTAACTAAACGGCTTCAAACACTCATCGCCCATGACTCAATGTAATGTGAATAAATTTTCACCGATCTAATAATTCATCGTGGCATTCTACACAGCGCTGTAAATGAAACATTCTTGAGTCACACACTTGCTTACATAAAGTTTGCCGCGGCTTTTCACCCGCGATAAGCTACTTTGCTTCACCTGAAATAATAACATTGCTTAAAAAAGATATTTAGATGAGACCCGCTGAACTGAAACACTGGAGAGTTTTAAATTTTTCAAGATAGGCCTAGTTTAAGGACCCATTGGGGACAATCGTACTTGTGATGTTTTTTTTGTTTTTTGTTAATAAGTTTTAGGGTGTTACCCACAGTACTGAATAACCATCACATTGGGTGTTGACGTCAATTTACAACCGGTATGTTTAGTTGTTTGTGTGACCTAGGTGAATAAGTTCAGAATAATTTTCATACGTTTCAAAACAAAAGATAAAGAGTTACAGTTTTTTGTGTATTGAGCTTGGCTACCCGGTAGGTGGATCGTGATGCAACGTGATGCTCAGCACACAGTTTCTACTACACTGCAGTGGTACGAGCAGCGGTGTGAAGTTATGCACGTAGGTCTGCAGATCACGACAACCTTTTGAAACTGTGCGGGTCTATATCTATATGGTTATATCATTGTAGTTTCCTTGACATTCTCTCTCTCTCTCTCTCTTTCTTTCTTTCTCTCTCGCAGGGCTGAGAATTCTCCGTCTAAAGGCGGATTTCCGCCCAACTTGTCATTTCCATCCGCCTAACGAAGATCGCGTCCGCCCAAAAAAAAAAAAAATATTAAAACAACACAAAAATTCCGAAGCCTTCTTTTCGATTTCGAGGCTGGTTTCCGGAAACATAAACCAACCAACACAGAAGAGTTCGGTGGTATTGATCAAGTGGAATTATCGAGATTAACATCGATACCATTTAATGATAATCTATTGTTGTTGTTATTACTTTCTTAATCGGTTTTGAAAATATCGATCGATATTGGCCGAATTTCTCTTTGTTTTTGCCAAAGCTTGGCGCAACTTTTCTCAGTCTTTCCACAACCGTTTGCGCGTGAACATCACAATAGCGAGGCGTCAAGACATTGTTAGTAGAGGAGAAGCTTGCGATGACGGCGATATTGTGAACCCATGGCGATGGGAATGGTGTGACAAAACCGCTAATGATCGGCGTCTGGGGGAGTTTATTAGAAAGTTAAGGAAAAAAGGAGTATCGTGGTGTAGTGTGTGTGACAAGGAGTTGAGTTACGCAAGTCGTGGACTTACGGCTTTGACGGCTCACGTGGACAGAGCGAAACACAATAATTAAGGGAAGTTCAGTGCCAGAGGGGCCTAAATGGCTTAATTTTAACGCAATTTTTCAAAATTTTTCGGGGGGGGGGGTGGGGGGGGGGGGGGGGGGGCATGCCCCCGGACCCCCCTAGATGAATCTCGCGCCTTCGGCGCTCGGTTACGAGCCTTCGGCTCGTTGGCTGGTATTTTCAGACTTTTTCTTGTCTGACCATTCTCAGCCCTGCTCTCGCTTCTCTCTCTCAGTCTCTGACTCTCACTCTTTCCGTTTATTCCCCCCTCCCCCCCCCCTCTCTCTCTCTCTCTCTCTCTCACACACACACACACACAGGTTCACACACATCCTTTTACTGTTCCTCGCTCTGTGCTGAAAATCTAAAATTGAACGTGGTCGAAAATGAGTTTTATCACCATTTAACTTCAAAACTGCGATCATTGCAAGACAGGTATCTCGTATACTCTATTGACAAAAACCAGTTTCCCCCTTCATATATGTCTAAACTTAGTAGACGTGCTTAACAAGTAGAAAATGGTTTCACCATAACCTCAGCGGTGTGATTTGGCCCTGAGCCGAGAGTCAACGGTCAGCACGTCGCCTTCCGCATTTCGCATTGTCATATTTTACATACATGTGTGTATTATTAAGCCCTACTAAAGCTTGGCCTTGCCTTCACGAGGTCAAATAGCCGAAATCGACCGACCGCCCGAAGAGGCCTATCTTAATTAACTTAGGAGACAAAGAAATCGAGTTATTAGGTCAGCAAGTAGGTACTGAATGTCCTAATTAGAGTTTAAAGCACAAGTGTTACTGCGCTATCGAGGTCGTAAGTGACCGATATTGATCTGCTCCTAAGCTTTGAGGTCAAGTTGCTCGAGCTTATGGACCATGATCATCCATTGTGGTCTCTCTGCAACACTCAGGGCAGTAGGCCTTTTGTGTAGAAAGATATCCTGTTATAAAAAGAAAACAACAACAAGAAAAAAAAAACCTTAGAGGTTTTAGCCTATGACAGCCATCAGCGGTAAAAAAAAAATTGAAAATTTGTTTGCCTCCTTGTACATTTCTGAGAAAAGAAAATGCTGAAAGTCATGCCTTGTACCTAAAAATAACGACACGCTCCACTGAATTTTGTCGATGCCTCCATGTGTTTGTTTACGCTTCCTTGCCTTTGTTCTCTACTTTGACGCGTTGGCCTTGGAGATGATACCATAATATTTATGGCGTGTCCTTTCTACATCATGGGGGATTTGCATATTTATATGATTTTTATTAATTTTTCATTTATTTTTTTTTTTACTATTAACTGTCATGACTGCTACACTTTTGTTCTTCTATTTATTCTTCTTTCTCTCCTTCTTCTTCTTCTTCTTCTTCTTCTTCTTCTTCTTCTTCTTCTTCTTCTTCTTCTTCTTCTTCTTCTTCTTCTTCTTCTTCTTCTTCTTCTTCTTCTTCTTCTTCTTCTTCTTCTTCTTCTTCATTTTCCTCTTCTTTCTATTACTATAATTTTATTATTGTTTTTTTTTTTTTAATTATTTCTACTCTAATTACTTGGAATTTCGTAAATTCTAAATTCGAGCGAGATTTACTTCATACTGAAAAGTATATGAAATATGCAAGAGTTTTATTTTGCACTTAGCAAGCAAACTTTCTAAGAAACTTAATCTGTTAGGTAAATGAGGGCCCATATGTGCGTGTATTTATATTTCAGAAGAAAAAAAAAATAGCGATGTTGCATAATAAGTTGCATGACACATTGAAGAGCGGGGAAATATCTAGTTTATTCTATTCAAAGTAGGCCCACCAGAGAGAAAAAAATGTGCAATTTAAACTTTGAAGGTGATCTTATTGTTTTGATTTCTATATTTTGTATCGACGCAGAGACCAGCAAACTTTTCATACAATTCTAAGTGTCAAAAAATTTTTTCAAGAATACGTCGGCGAAGGTTTTCACAGAAATGTTCAAGCTGTCTCTATAATCACTTCCTTAAGAGAAGTAATTTGATAGCTGAAAACTGCAATCTCTTGCCATACAGAAAGGAAGAGGAGGAGCTAGCACAACTCGTATGTTTAATTCAACGGAATCGATAATAGTAGAGCTAGATCCTATGGCCTAATAATATTCCCAGCCTCGAGTTGGTGATAGGTTTCGTGCGATGTGTCTAATAATTTAGCAGTGTTTTTCTTTTTCTGCTCGTCTCTACTTTTTGCATGTATCTACCAGCGCCTAATCAGAGTGTCGATCTTGTGATGAAGCTCGATATTGTATATCCTTGTCGCTCTTTTTTTTTTTTTTACCCCGATACGGCAGCATTTTCTATTGCCTGGTTGAGAGTAATCCTAAAAATATTTTTGCACACATCAGACACATGAGCAAGATTTTTTTCATTTTTTTTCCATTACTTTTAACTGGCATGGTCGCCACAACAGACTGTTTGTGTAACTTATACATTTTTTTTTTTTTGATGTATCTGGCAAACTCTACATCTCATGTATCTTTTAAGATCAGTCTTCATCGGGCAAAACAGTAACATGTTTTCTCTAAATAGTGTATATTACCCACACACACACACACACATGTATGTATATATGTAATGTAATTTCTATCACGATTAATAATAATAATAATAATAATAATAATAATAATAATAATAATAATAATAAAAATAATAATAAACATGAATTCTAGAGTATCCCCCCCCCCCCCGCCCTTTTTTTTTTTCACGAAAAAGAGCACGAAATTAGAACGTAACAAACGAAAGCATTTAGTTATACAAGGACATAGTCTATATTAACCTAGCGTTTTAGTAGCTTTTTAAAAGTCCTTTTCTGAATTGGCTGTGGTAAGTGTGGAACATGTTACCACTTGAACGAAAGGGTCATAATGGTAAGTATATGTATATGTGTGTGTGTGTGGAGAGAGAGAGAGAGAGAGAGAGAGAGAGGGGGGGGGGGCTTGATCTTACAAAATCTCAGCGCAGTTCTGTTGAGGCATTTATATCAGAGACTCGACGTCCTATATTTAACGCGTGATTTTATTAGTAACCGGTAAAGATGTTTAAGGCCATAGAAGGTGTTGCATAGTCAAATCAAAGTAAACTTTTTGTCTGTCTTTTGTGAAAGGGCATATTCAGCCTTTATTAGATTGCAAAGGTTTTTTCTTTTAGACTGCAGGGGAAGTCCTTTAAAATACGATTTTGATGGCCCCCCGTTTACGTTCTTCCATTTGTTTCCAGATGTTTTGTTTTTGTTATTGTTGCAAAAGCAGTTTTGTTTATAGTATTGAATGTATTTTTGTGATCTTTATGTTTTCAACCTGAAATAATAAGCCCGTACATAAACGGAATCAAAACCTTATTCCATGTTTATTCTCAAAGGTCAATTTTATATTGGTTCGAACCAACGCATTTGGTAACCTTTAGCTGAGTGTTAAACTCTTTGCGAGCAGCAGTTTTGCTCTCATGGAGTACATTAAAGATGTAACCTTTGATATTTGAAACGGAAACGTGTCTGAAGCGTTTTTTAATCGGCGTCCCCGTTTCGGTTTTAGTCGTGATTTGAAAAAAGAAGTCCTGCGGAGTCTAAAAAATATCTATTTTGGAGAGAAAACTTAGAGTAGCCGCTCAGCTCGCCATACATCCGTTGTGTACGTTTGGTTTCATTGATGCAGTTTTGCCCAAACAAAAAAAAAAAAAAGATTAGCCTTTTTAGCACGTCTCAATTATGCCTATCGTAAAGCTTATTAGATATAAACCTAGACGAGAAGCGGTAAATGGCAAACGATCTACCGGCAGCGTTTTGGCTTGTATCCACGGCCTGAAGCCTCAATTCTTATATCAATGCATAACATATTGTCCAAGGCGCTACCTTACGGCTTTAGAGAATCTGTTCAAGTTAGTTTGTTCTCCATATTTAGAGGTCACTGTAACATTTTTTCTCTAAGGAATTTCTTGCCCTTTTATCGGGAGCAAAATCTCTCTCTCTCTCTCTCTCTCTCTCTCTCTCTCTCTCTCTCTCTCTCTCTCTCTCTCTCTCTCTCTCTCTCTCTCTCTCTCTCTCTCTCTCTCTCTCTCTCTCTCTCTCTCTCTCTCTCTCTCTCTCTCTCTCTCTCTCTCTCTCTCTCTCTTGCTGCCCTCAAGAAAAAGCAAAGAAATTATGAAATCAGAAATTGAGGCCATTTGCCATGAGGAGGAACTCAGGCGGAAAATAATAGAACCACTTCGTTTTAAAAACAAAACAAGCATTACCTTTCGTCGTTTGCCGACTAAAAAAATTAATGAAGGATTTTTTTTATTTGTTTTATTTTAATTTTTGGCTTTTTTAAAAATCCCGATATTGTCAAAAAGGTTCCTTGTATACATGCCAAGCATGTTTGATTTGCATCAAACTTTTTCTTCTTTTCTTTTTTCTTTTTTTTTTTTTGGTCCGTGTCGAAAGATTATGCAAATTTACAAAAACATGAACTCTTTATCCTAGATCCTCTAACTGAACAGGAAATAAACAAAACAAATAGCCTTTTGCCAACGACTTAACGTTGATTATGCTACGTTTATGCCGGGATATTTTATCGTCAAGTTTAAATAAAAAGAAGATTAAAGATTTGACTCGACTGCTGCAGATTTTTATCAAAGTACACACGGAACAAAATTTGTTTTGACGAAGCTATTTTTTCCCCTCTTATTATATAATCCAGAGTTTTAATTGACACTCGGGTCACAGCGCCAGGTCCAATGCTGTAGCGGTAACTATTATGATGAGTCGGCAAAGATGGCACATGATTGTTAAGTATTTAGGGCAGGATTGTGGAGCGCGGGCTGGTGACGCTCAACCGTGAAGAGATAGGCAAGCACTACTCATCAACAACAATTCTTAGCTTACGTGCTTATATACTTTGAAAGCAAAGGATTAAATCGGTTGGATTCCATAGTGATCTTGTACCTAGAGAAACATTCAGAATTCCATTTACCAAGGGTATACTTCTCCCTGGTTAATATTAGTTTGTGAATTTTTGTACCTAGCTAACTCTATAAATTTACAAAGCGATTTATTATACAATAATTGGTTAGGATTTTAAGGATTGTGAGATTCGCACTGTATTCTCGCCTTTGACTGCCGATTCTTTTCCCTCTTTCGTTTCTCTTTTTGTTTATTTAAAGAAGGGAAAAAGGAGGGTTTGGCTGCCGGTTGCTTGATGCTAATGGTTTGCTATCGTATATCATGCTTACCAAGCATAATCTGTGATTTGTTTTTCTATAATGTGCGCGTGCGCGTAAATGTTGTGTAACTTGTAAGCGAATAAATAAAATATACATTTAGATCTACTTATCTTTGGTGGAAAGTTGTCAAGTTTGCAGCAGCACGGACAGTGCACTAAAACAGCCTTAAAAAACCACTAGTTTTAGACAAACACTGTCATGTATTTTAAATATTGCACCCTTGCGGATCAAAAAAAAAATTCTTGCAGTCTTTGCTGTTTGACGTAATATTTTTTTGCGAGAAAGATTTTTTTTTTAGATTAATAGGGGCTGACGAAACATGAAGAGGGAATTCTGATATGTTTGCTGTCTGTTGCTTTTAGCAATCACAAGGAATAATGATAACAAGTAATATTATGGTTCCAAAATAAGTCTTGTCATCTCATCCTTGGGATGAGCTGGTGATGTTGATGCGAAAGACAAGACACGCTCAAGGGTCATGTTTATTGAGACAGAAATGAGTTGCTTTGATGACGGCTGAATTTTCTCCATTCTGTGACAATTGTCATGACAGCTCCTTTTACTTGAAGGATAATGATAATGAGTTAACAAATAACTAAGGCACACCATCATAATTGCAATAATTAAGGAAAAAAATCCCATTACTTTAAGATCAAATTGACCCAAATGATTGATTACCTCCTCACCGTTTACTGTCTTCGGCCAGCGGGAATTTAAAAACAAAAATCTAGATAGATACTGGTGATTTCGTTGTATTTTGACAGTCCTGCAGGCAACAACTGTATATGTGATGTCAAATAAACATTCCAATCTCCACCTGACAAGACAACGCACTGGCGAGGTCATGGTGGCCTTCGGTTATAGAAAACTAAGTGACCTAAAGAAGCAAGACGTATAGTTGTAACTTAAGGTGTAAACTATCAACCAACTTGGACTTATATGGACAAAGGGCACAAAATTTTAAAATTACATTTGAACGTTTCGCCTCAAAATTGGCTTCATCAGTATAGATTACAAATAATAGGGAATGTAGCTAGTTGCATTATCGTCAAACAGTGTTGACATGGTTATTGCAAGTTGTAGGGTACAGGTTTCCGTGAAAGAATTCAATTTAGCTTGGTAAGTGGACACACGCACACAACTACATGCCCATTTGCATTCGTGCTCTAAATCAGAAAATAAATATGTTTCAGTCTATGCTTGAAGCGTAAATACTCATTATATAACAACTGAGAAATTAGGTCTACTCCACATTTTTACTTCTTTTTGGGTCTTGCATAATATTTTTTGACCTGCCACGGGGTTGAAGGAGGAAAAGGTTGTCAACTTTCACGTCGTGTGTTTACTTGGCAAAATAATGGCCTTTTCGACTACTATGATGAAATCAGCATGGTGCTTTATTTATTCTTGGCCTCTTTTGTGCAGCGCTATGAATGTGACTTATTTCTAACACCACACTGTAAATCTATCATATATCTTCATTTTAAATTTATACACAGATGGGAGCGTTTTTATGCAGGCTTCTCTTCATGTAGTTTACTCGTATTCCCAATTCCTGCGGTACAAAGGATATAATTATACAGGTCGGAAGGGATACAGGGATCGTACACAGCCCTCTGTATCCATTAGGCCATGGGTCGTAGGGCATAAACCAATCGAGCAATCTTGAATAACACTATAACACTGGCAGTGAGTCTTTAGCTAGGTATTCATTCAGTTTGAAGCCATCTCCCTGAGATTTTCCTTCGTGAGTACGGAATCTTTACGGCCGAGAATGGATTCTGAAGCCTTTCTCTTTATTTATTTGTTTATTTTTAATTTTCAGCTCCTACTTTATCTGAAAGAAGGCGCGTTTTGGGGGTAAGCGGGAGAGGAGTATGCAAATATGGTAAAATGTTTTTTTTTTTTATTATAGATTTATACAGAGATATGTATCAACTCTGTTATTATTTGCAAAATCTAAGAGGTTATGAAGAGGATGCGATGAAATCTTAACACTTAAGAGTACGGAGCTAGTTTTAAATTAAAACTGAAAACACTAATGTAGTTTTTGTCGCCTTGCCAGCATAAAAGAGTACTAATTTCGTGTGTGTGTGTGTGTGGGGGGTGGTTGTGACCACGAGCATTAAGGTTTGAGGGTCTGATCAAAGTCGTACATTTTATCTAATGCAGGCAGAGTGTAACACTATAACAGTTTGATATTCCATTGTCAAGAATCACCTGATGGGAAAAAAAAATGTTTTTCGCTGAGGTCTAAACGGCGAGCAAATTATCGACCACGGGTCTTGTGAGTAACAGCATGGGCTGCTATGAGTGGCAGGTTGCAAATTAAAAGGTGACACACAGACACACACACCTACACGCATATAATATTATGTTCAGGCCTAGATCGACATCAAGTAAGCCTTCAGTGGGACAGCATCGTTTTGGTCTTCCCACCTGGAAATTAGCGAGTTGAAACATTTTTTTTTCCCGCTGATGCATCAAAACAAAAAAACCAAACCAAAACAAAGCTAGCACATGAAAGATCTCTCATATACTAATTTCAGGCGTTTGCTATTGTTACATTGTTTTTTATTCGTTGTATTATTTTAATGCTTGCCTGTCTTAAAACACTTAACCACTGTCTTCCTTTTTTTTTTCTTTCATATTTTTTTTTCGCGCTTAAAACCTTTTTTGGAAAGAAAATTGCTTTGCCACAATATCTCCTAGGTTGAGTCACCGTTTAGTTTTAACAATAATCTTCAATATGAATATTTCATTGCTTTTTCAGTGTGTTTTTTGTTTGTTTGTTTGTTTAGCAAAGTGCTTATCTTTGTCCCCGACTTCTTAATCTATTTGGCTTGTACATAAAATTTCTGTTACTTGATCTAGTGATTTGGAAAATCGCATGGTTTATTATGGTATGATTTCATTCTTTTGGATCATTTACGTGTATGTGCTTTTTTTTTGTTTATACTTAACTGTAGGGAAAACTTAAGGACTCTCTCTCTCTCTCTCTCTCTCTCTCTCTCTCTCTCTCTCTCTCTCTCTCTCTCTCTTTATTTTTCCCCTCCCCCTCTCTTTTTTCCCTTTAGAGGCCTTCACGCACTGATGCAAATTCTAATGTTAAAGCTATGTGGCAGCATGAAAGACGCTCATTACTGCCATATTTTTCAAGATAATGGTGATGGATTCCATTTCAGTTTTCGAAAAATTAGGCCAGGTTATTTCACTCGAGTGGAGATGTGATGGTTACTTAATGTTTTAAAGTGGCGGATCGTGCGACATTGTTATGCCATTATTTTATAAGACAGAACATATCACAAAAAATGACCTTGGTTAAGGCCATAACAATTTATCAAATGTTGCAAAGTACAAAACTGAGGCGGATGATAAAAATATGTAATCATCTTTGATTGTGGATTCATTTAGGTCATGAGATTACTAGTGCATAGCTAGTGATATACTTTATCCTACAACCTAGTTAGACGAAGTAGTAGTGGTCGTATGTTAAAACCAATACCCTAAGACCTACAAAGACCATGTATAAAAAGTTCAAGCTTGTGTGCCCTAAGTAGATGAACTTTTTCTGGTAGGCTTGATAAAGGGCCTGAGCCAGCCTGGCTGTGGTCAAGATGTATATATATATATATATATATACTCATCAATCAATCCTTGCAAGGTTCCGAAGTGCCAATATATTCACCAGGCTCTCATATTTGATCCAATCGGATACTTGTCCCTCTGCTAGATCCATTTGTTAATAAGGCAAGTTAAGTATAAAAATATTTTGATTTCATGAGATCCAAATGTGGATAAAGCCTCAGAAAAAATAGCGAGAAAAGTGAATCGGTGTTGGTTGGCAGTGTATATTCATGGCCACTACATACATACATGAATATAATTGTATATAATGTGGTGCCTACAACTTATAAGTGTGCCGATAGTTGAACGTTTTTGGGTGTTTTTTGTTTTTTGTTTTCAAATTAAATTTAAATATTACGTTCCATTTGAACTTCTAGTGATATGAGAATTACCGTAACATAGAATTATTAAGTATTCTTCAATCCGTTTTTAAATCCTTTATTCAATTTCTGGAGCATCCTGAAAACGTGCTATATACTAGTTGAACCTCAGATTCCTGCTGTCTAATATTGGTTCAGAGCTTTGCTAAGTTTTTCTCGTTTATCAACTTAATTAATTTAGTTATTAGATACTTTTTTTGATATGCGTAGTTTTACATAGTCTTTTAGATTTCCTGAGAAAAATGAATGTGATTTTGCGTTTACTTTTTTTTTTTTTTTTATTGAGATCAATGCCTTGTAATCTATAAAGATGTAGTAATGTTTTTTCCTTTTATTTTCCTCGAATTTCTCTATTGAGGCTTTCTGGTCATTGGCTGCTGTGTTCAACGCTTTTTCTTTTTCCTTTTCAGATTCATGGGTTGAACTGCACTACCAATCATCTCCACTTAAATCTGGCCAACCAGTGGAAATCTTGTCCAGCAGCACTGACCCTTCTTATGATGTTTGTCCTGCGCTTCCCATTTCGTGCAGCACTGGAAGCATGGAGAGACTGCTGATTGATGCTCAAAGAGAATCCAGAACACCATCTCGACCAAACAGCAACCAATCATCACAAGGAGGGAGGTAGGATTATTCATACCTGAACATGGCATCAACACCATCATATTGTGAGCTGAAAGTAATATTCCATACTACCAGGCTCAAGATAAAGCAAATAATTATTTCCAAGATGAAACATTATTAAACTTCTGGTTTATTTTAACTTGCTGTCATTAATGGGTGACAAAGATGATAGCTTTTCTGCGAGAAAAACATTAAATGTCAGTCTTTTATTTTTGAATGCAGTATCCAAACCAACATTCAGAAAGAACGGTAATGAGAATTGACTCAGATTCTTTTTTTTTTTTTTTTTTTTGTGAATGACTTTCCTGTTATGATTTTCATTTATAGTTTAAAAAAGTTTGAACTCCAGATACCCTTAAATATTTTCCACTGGTAATAACATCATACAACACTTTTATTTTTTCAGTTAAATGATATTAGTACAATTTTGTTGTTTTTTATACGGTTTTAAATGTTTTAGGGAGGCACTTAAAATTGTTGGTGGCATTTTTTCATGCAGAACCAATTCTTGGCCCCTGCAACTTTCCCTCTCTTTCAGGCCTTCTTTGTTTATCATGTAGACTCAATGCTGTCTGTCTTTTCAGTCCCAAGAGTCCGTCAAGCCCCAACAGCGAATGGTCAAATGAAGAATGGAGATCGAAACAGGTAGGATTAATTAATATGTATGATAGATATATACATCTTCAGCAAACTTTTCAGATTGAAACTTGATAGTGATGTATTAAATCCTACGAAGAGTTTTGCTTTTAAAAGTTTATATTTTCCCTGCTGCTTTTAGATTTAAAATACAAGCTGCATTGTTTACCTTTTAAATCCTCAACCAAATTTTTTTAGCCCAAAATTTTTTTGGAAAACTGTTCTGTTAACTTTTTAAATTGAAAAATAAAAATTATCATTCTTGCTCTTTATAAAGAACTTAATCTTTACTATCAAATGATAAGTGTTCTCCATGATGGAGAGTAATTTTCTTTATCACTTATAAAGATGAGCAGGTTTCGTTTTAATTTTTGATAGAGTTCAATTCACATGCTATGTAATTTATAGTCCATTAATGCTTCCATAGAAAAGTTCAATTTATATTCAATATTTACAAAAGTGTGATAGAAGAAAGAGATAATCTGAGACTTTATCTTTAAATTTATAGTAAAAAAAAAGGCAAACACGGTAGTGTTACAAGGTAAGTCAAGAAAAGTGATTGGGATATTTTGTGTGTATCAATATATTTATGATCTCAACTTTTCATTTTGTTTCTATAGGATCCAGGCACTGAGTGGATGTGGGATTGGTCGAGTCGACCTGAAGTACACCAGTCAGTGTATGTTCAATCAAACTTTCATGTTTTATCTCTTTCTTTTAAAGTTTTTTTTTTTCAGTTAAAACCTTGATTTATGCATGATTTCTCCTATCATGGCCATCCTTTTTTATTCTTATTCTTGTATCCTGAAATTAAAAAAAAATGTGTTCTGAAATATGTTTCTGATCTGATAGTGATACGTGATATTTTTTTCATAACCTTATATATATATATATATATATATACATACACATGAGCTTTACTTTGCACGCAAAAACTTTTTAAAGGAAAACGATGAGAGATTGAAAAAATGACTGTGTAGTTCATGATTTTTTTTTCTTTTATGATAAATCTTGTACACATGTAAGTATGACTTTTAAAATTAATGTATTTTCTACGCACAGAGACAGCATGTATGAGAAATTTCGACACCCAAGCAGCCTAGGCAGCAAACGCCATTCTCCTCTGAGTGTGCGTAACACAAAAGCGATGAGCAAAACTCGCCTCTTCTCATTGGCTAATCTACCAACTTTGTTACTGACCCATGCCTGCACATTTTTTCTGGGGGCAGCAGCGTAAGTATTCAGGAGCACAATATGATTGTTATGATTTTAAGTGGATGTTAAGGTTCTTTGTCCCAAACCCTGATTTTATTTTATATTAAGATAACATTTTTGGGAAATAGTCAGCTAAAAATTGAATAATCAGAATGTCAAAGAATTTAGTTCAAAATAGCATGAACATAACTTTTTTTTTAATTGGACAACATTATGATATCTCACATAATGTTTACAGAATATTGAGTCAAAGCTGTAAAAATCTGATCATATTAGCTTCAAATCTTTAAGCCATGTTAGTATCAAAATCAATTTTACAAAGTCTGTAGATTTGCTAATTTACCTATTACTTGATAGTGTTGAATATTCATTTACAATATGCAGTGATGGATGCTTAAAAACATTATCAATATCAGTCTTCATACTCATTGCAAAGTTTCATTGGTTCTAAATTTGTTTGTATTTCGAAATCGGGCTGAGGCTACTTATCATAATTTTGTGATTGGTCAATATGTGATGCATATTCAGTAAAGGTAATTTAGAATGGCATAACAGAAGAAAATCTATCTTATGGTACTTACAGAGATGGGGAATATGGTAAAAATAAATTTACTTTCACTCTCTCATGTAGTGTTGAATAATTGAGAACTTGATGTCAAACTCGACACCTTGAATGAATTTCATTTTTGGTGGTGTCTTTTTTGTGTGTGTGTGTGAAATGATTTTAATTTTTTTTTTTTTTAAGCAATGTTTAAATAATGTAACAATTTTCTTTCCTTAAGGAGGAGGGTGCATATCAAACTTTAAAATGAGTGTTGTGATTGTTATTTTAGGTGGGTTTGATAAATATGATTCATTTTGTTTATGTTACTTTATATTTATTGTCTCCAGGGTGATAATCTACTTTAAGAAATACTGCAACATTTCAGCCATTGCACAGGCTTCTTTGGACTGAAAAGAAAGTATGAAAAAGCATGTTTGGAGTTGTCCCAAGCAGACAGAAAGACATTACAGGACCTGGGCACAGAATACCTTTGATATAATTAGCAATGGTAATGGGTCTTTTTTTTTTCTGTCTAGAAAGACAATGTAATATGGATTGCTGCCGTTGGACTATACTTAGGAGAATAGAGCTTCTTCGTGAAGCTTTTTTCCTGTTTCCAATCATTGTTTCTTTCTTTTTTTTTTTGTTGTGAGCTTTGCTTTTTTTTTTCAATGACATTAAAATGAAATAGGTTATGAGAGTTTTATGATTATTCATTAAGTTTTACTTGATCAGCAGGTCAGGCAATCATGAATTGTTTTTTTTTTTTTTTTCAAATAAAATAGTAAATAGGTAAAAGTTTCCAAATAAGCTTGGAGTGTTCATTTGAATTACATTTTGACATGTAAACAATGCAGTTGAAGTTTTTTTTCTCAATTTGCATGCAGGTGAAATTTTTCTTTCTTCGTTTTTATATTTTGTCTGAGTATTCTTATTATTCATGTATTAAAAAAAGAAGAGCACAATTAATGCTGTGCAAAAACAAAAATATTAAGCATTAAGCAAAGAATCAGAGCTCTTCCTCATTGGAATCAGGGCCTAATACACTTTGTTCTTTTAGGAGTAGAAAAAGCTTCTTATTTTTCTTTAAATCATTAAAACTTAAAAGATTGCATTAATTTTTTTAATCATTCTTCAATTTCTTCTATGTATGTTAATTGTGGATCAATTTTTGTTGATTATCCGGTCATTTTGAAACGATTATCACAACTCAAAACCTCTATGGTCAGTATACTTCTTTTTTGTCAGTGCAAGGCATGTGGCTATTGAAAGCAAAAGCATTTTTTCATGAATTGAAAAAAAAAAACAGTTCTTTTTCTAATTTTTTCTTTTTTTTTTTGATTGGTACTAGTCAAGGAACTCCTGGTGAGAGTGGCATAATGGTATTTATTTGTGTTCAATTTTAGACTTACATTGTTTTACAAATTCAGCCTCTGCTCCCATTTTTCTTTTTTTCCTTTTTTTTTTTTTAAGATATAGACATATTTCTTTTCTTTTCCATGCTTCTCCTGCTTTAACTTTTACTTGTCAACTAATTTTTCAAAAGAATTCCTTTATTAGTTTTGAAAAAGACACTTTTGTGTAAATTATTTGCATGTGGCCTGATTTTGTAAAATTTATTGAAAGAAGTTGCTAATATGAGGTAATTCATAATTTTTTATTTTAAAAATAAAAAATTCTTTCAATTCTGAAATAGCTCGTGAGAATTATTTCTGTTTAATTTTTTTTTTCAGTATCATTTTTGTTTAAAGCATTCAAGAGTTTAGGATTCATTCAAATTCTGATATTTGAATAGACATATTAAAATGTTTGATAAAGCATCTTAATTAATTTCATACTTGAAATAATCAATAGATTTCATCTAAAATATTAGTGCTTCAGATATGTAGGTAGGTTTAATAGCAATTGTCACTGATAATCATGAAAAGACTTTGTCTTAAAAATTTTCGTCCTATCACTAAATTTTTTAAACCATTTTTCGACATGATGAATGGTCATTGTAAGTTATCTTTAATAACACTTGCAAAAAAAATTTATATTCCAGGCATTCAGAAAGCTACTTTTCCTTTCATTGTAGGAAAAGATGTTAAAGAAATGTTTGTGCAAAAATAATTCTTAAAGGTGTTTAACTTAGCAAGCTACCTTCTATGTGAAAAAAATAATCTGAAAAGAATGTTTTGACTTTTTTAAAAGTTTTAAATATCATGATATATAACTAGAGTGTATCTATGTTTGAAATACATTCTTTAATGACCAGAATCCATTTGACCAGTGTCTGTAAATAAGGTACATAAAGTAATTCTAAATACATGTAAATTCATGCTATTATCTGGTAATGGAATTGATGATAAAGGAAACTAATTGCTAAACTTGCTTTCATGTAAAAATAATGCATCTTGACATCTTCTCTTTGCTCAAAAATGTTAACCGCTTTGACCTTTCAGCTCCTTTTCAATTGTCCAGTCTCTCATTTTTGCCTGTGCTGATAAACAGAAAATGGCATTAATAAAAAGACATAATATAAAAATAATTCATGATCACCTGTCAGATTAGACAGCTGTGTGCTTTTTTGAACTTCAAAAATATTTTGAGGGTTAAAAATGTTACATATTTCTTTCCCAAACTCATTCTTATCATGTAGAGTATCATGAACATTTGCATACTTTGCCTATGCCCTGCATTCTGTATTTCACTTCTTTAAGGACATGAATACATGTTAGTCCTGGAACAATAAGATTAAAAAATAAATGCTGGCGGCAAGCATGAAAGTGAGGGGTTATTATGCTAAACCAAGAAATAGTTACAGTCACATGCATCAAGGAAGTTATTGAATCTATTCATTTTGAATGTGCCTCTTGAGAAAACAAACGTGCATGTCTTTTACTCAGACCACATGTCATATCACTTTCGAAGATGCTCGTATTTGCTGGTGGTTTAATGCAATCTTTATGTTTCTCAGGAAAAGCATGAAAATACGGCTATATCAGAATTCTCTGAAGATATAGCATATTTTGGTTACCATGAAAAAGTAAGAGAAAGAGCAACTTATCTGCTGATTTCAAGTTGCAACCAATTAGAACAGAAGGTTTTTTTTTTAAATGTTGATGATAATTCAGAAATGTATTCTGTCTATTTTTGTAGAGCAGGGCAGTAAATTCTATCTTTAACTGAACTATTTCTTCTCTCATTCATGTCTTTGGTAACTTTGAAATTACTGTGTTATCAAAATGTTCATTCTGATTTTTAGTGTTATAAATTATGTGGCAATTTGCTTCATGATAATTGTATTGTAATCATCAATATGGTGTTCATTGTATTCTTATTTTCAGGTTTAAGTAAGACATGAAATTTTTTTCTGGAATCTACTCTTTGCGAATATGTTGTAAATATTTTTAATGCATGTCAACAGCTATTTTTACACTTATGAATTATCTTATTTGTAACAAAAAGTCTAATGGGAAACGTTTTTTATTTTCAATTTGAACTGCATTATTTTATTCAAAAGTACAATGCCAGTCTTATATAGTTATATTTTAAAGTGAATATCAAATTTTATCATGATTAAGTACATTACTGTAAAACCTATCATTGAAAAATATGTATAAGTTGATGCAAAACAATGTCTGGTATTCAAAACATAATTAAAAACAAAAATTGAAGTCGTCTATAATCTTTCTTGTTTTTGTTTTTATGTTATTTTCATTATGTGACTTCACAAGATTGTACTTCTTTTTGACTTGTCATATTATTCATCTAAGAACATGAATCAGATATATCTTTTAAAAGCACATGCCTATCACCTCCCTAGAGTGCACTATTTTAGTAGCAAAAGTTATTGTTTAATCACCTAGGTTAATTTTAAATTAATGTTCGTCTCTATATGTATTTTGGCTCTAGGAAATATAGTTCGTAACATTTTTCCCGTTTTAAGCCATCATTGAATATATGCAGACAATTGTTTCTTTATATTAGATGAAGATGCCCATTGAGAAACAAATGGAAAACGCTAAAATTAAAAACCTCTCTCCTCCAGATATTTACCCAAAACTAAGAGTTGTGGATATATTTTGAGAAAAACAATGCACAGATTAAATCAAATGAAGCAGATATCTTTCACTTCACTGATAGGATCAGGCAATCTTGAGAAAGATGGATAAATTGAATAACATTCCCCATAAATCTTAACAACATAAAGAGATCCCAGCATAGGAAACGAATTTGGAAGGGGGGAAAAAGAATATGATCATGAGAATTGGAGCTTTCAAAGCAGTAAATAGCTTTTTTTTTAAATATATTATTAGGCAGTTGTAATCCAAAATATCAAAAGTTTGATGGCTGGGCTGTAGAAAAAGTTTGTGTTTGTATAAAGACAAACAAACAAGGTGGAAAACTTCATTTGTTATTGTTGCTGTGTAAAAATATAAACATGTGCTGACAGAAAAGGACAGGAGGCAAATGCTGACAATAATTATTTAGAATGCAGTGGTGCCAGCACTGCTAAGTTACAGGAAAAATTAAAGAGAAAATTGCAAATTTTTGCATCAAAAACAAATTTTCCTTTTTGATTCAGGTGTCAAGTTTTATGGAGGAAGCTACAACTAGTTTTGGTTTAAGACCTTAGCTCAGGATTTTGGTAGAAACTAGGGTTGGACCTGTCTTGTTTCCATGTAGATTTAGAAGTAGAACAAGTATGGTCTTCAAATGTATCACAAATATATAAGTCCTCTAGATTATAAATTAATATATTTATTATTACTATTATCATTGAATAAGACATAAACGTCAGGCAACTAAACTTTTGTAATCATTTGATCAGAAGAAATTAAAACATTATTGCAACTGAAATGAAAGGAAAGTGAAACAGGGAAAAACAGCGAGAAAAGATGTTGGATGGATTAACAAAGTAGCTACATGTATGGCAATCACAGATTGACTAAAACTGACAAGGGATAGAGATGTGTGGAAGATCATGAAGGCCTACTAAAGAGCAGGGCAATTGATTGATTGATTATTATTAATGTGTAAAGCTATTACAAGTAACAAGTTCAGTTGCATATCTTCTCTTTCACATTTTGTTGGAAAATGAATGACAAAAATTGCCTTGGGAGCTATGGATGAGAACTAGAATTGTGGTTTTGAACATATCTATCAAGAATTTAAAATGCTTTGATCCACCATTTTTGTCTTGTGATTTGGAAATTTCAGGCCAACCTCTTAACTTTTAAGTCACTTGATTTAGATTGAAAGAAAACTTTTGATGTATAAACATTTTAATAAGCTAGATTCACGCTATATAAATTTGTTAAGTGATAATTTAAAATATCAAATGAATAAAAAATATACTAATGTTATTGAAGTAGATCATTAATGAATCAATTGAGTGCCCTACTCTTAATCGTAGGAGATATGACCTTCTGGGCATTTTGATCTCTTGTTGCTTATAGTGCATCTGTACAGCTTGGAGCACAGATTTCAGTATTTGAATTACAATATTTACGTGTACTTTAATTAGAAAAACATAACAGCACACTAAATCCCCCAATCAGGCTTTTGTTTACTTAAAAAAAAATAAAAACGAACTGAATATTTTGAACAAGCATTTAATAACTCATGATTTTCAAAATAGCTCAATTATATTTTTTTTAAATGACATATTGCTGAATATAGTGCTATATATGTGTATATATAATTAAGCTACCATTCCATTACCATGCAGAGGTACATGGATATTTATCATATATTAAACTGAATGGATTATCGAGTGGGTCAAACGTTTGTAAATCAAAAAAAAATTCTGATTGAAAGCAAAAAGTCTGCAATAGTTCAAGTCTGAATTAAAATAAGGAGTGATGTAAAATGCAAGAAAAGGCATATATTTATGAGATACGGTAACATTGGAGCTAGATGGAGAGACAGAAGATCAAGGAGAAAGAGTCAATACAATGCTCATCTATACTTCCCATTTTCAAATGAATCCCCAACCTCAATACGACTAAAACATTAAGGAAACTGTATGAGATATGGTTGAGATGAAAAGGTAAGAATCCATGTTTTCTGACCCTCCTTGGAGATGGTTCAAAGTTTAACTTTCAGCTGATAATTTTTACTTAAATTGAATTGTAGGAGGAAAGATAACAAGATAGATTTATTTACCATCTACCTTTAAAAATAGTAATAAATTTTTATCTAAATTAAACTTCTGAAAAGGTGTGAAGCTTATGAATAAAAACTAATATTTTAAGAGAAAAAAATTATTTCAAAATCGATTCTTCATGTATGCTGAGTGAAACCTTTTAATTTTATCGATCTAAATAAACATATCTGCTTTAAAAGAAAACAAAACACAAACACTCTACAATCTTATCTGCCTCATCTTAAAAAAAAACAAAAAAAAACGACTAACACAGTAGATAATGTGCGGTAAACTTTGATATGATTTTATTGAGATAAGCATACATGCTTGCTTGAGCAACACACTTAAAATGCTGTTGTTAAAAAGATTATTGGAACATTTGTGATGTTTGTAATCATTCAGAGAGAGTAAGGTGAGTTCTTAATCGGTATAAAATAATCATTAAAAACAAAAATATATAAAACGATATGAAATAGATGCACCAGTGAATTTTTTAAAATTAGGGGAAAAAAAGGGAATCAAAAAGAGTAAGATTTGGTTCAAGATAGGAAAGAAGCATGATCTTTCTCAAATGCAGTAAGAATTGGAATCTCAGGTTCATATATTTAATAAACTTAGAAGAGTAAAAATAATAAATAATATAAAGGGTATTTTTAATAATAGACACTTGCCCTATACCCAACACCCTCTTTGCATACATCAAGTGGACTACAATCAAATGTAATCATCACTTGCTGAACACAGCAGCAGCAAAAATATTTCAAGACCTGACAACCTTACAATAAAATGGCTCCTCTCATTTTATGCATGCTTAAAGCAATTTCATGTACAGTGTATTAATATGACTGGAATCAGGAGGAGACTTAACAAAATGTGTCTCCCAAATAAGTGGATGAAGCAAAAAAAATGCATGAACAAATGAATATTTTACTGGCTGATAATTGCTTCCATAGAACCCAAATGAATCTAATAGATACCCTCAGCCAGTACTCCCTAAGAAAAAAAAATCCATTTATTTATAAGTTTAGATCTGTTTACAAAAGGCCCAACTTTTTATTAGTCTCTATATATAGTTGGGAAAACATGCTTTGTGTATTTGACAGGGAGAGCTACATATCACGCACATAGGCCTATAAGTAAAAACTTTGAGAAGATAAATTGATCAAGCTAATTTCAATTATATGTGAAATAGAAATGGTACAACTAGCCTTTGTGGAGATCTTGACTTTTGTAAACTTGAGGGCAAATTATATTATTATATCATTAGAGTTGGTGGCTGTGTGTTACAGTGCTACATGTAAAAAATTCTGCAGGTTTGAGAAGTGTTCTGGCATACATTTAGTTCTGCTGTGCCTAACAAGAGTTTGTTATATTTGTTAAAGCTATATAAACAAAATTGGATAACATAAATTTGCTGAGCACCTTTACATACTGGTAGCAAAGAAAACAATAATCTTAACATTTGCTTAAAATTCTTTGCACTTCCAGACAGAACTGACTCTATTCAGGCATATTATGCTCTAAAGGTAGTTTTGTGTTTTTTTGCAGACATTGCACACACTGCATGCTATGTGAGGCATCTTTTGTCAAACCATGATATGGCAGATTAAAATTGAAATATATTTTTGTTCAATCTTTAAATTGACTGAAAGTATGGATGGATTTAAGGATATAATGTAATTCATTTTGGCTTTTTTTTTCTTTTTCATACTTTCAGCTTTCCAAAATGTGTTTCAACATACTTTTTTAAGGAATAGAAGAATAAGCTAAAAAATGTGTCATAATTTTTTCAAATCATTTTACTATTTTGTCAAAATCAGAGAAAATGCAACTCCAAGTATACAACTAATTCCACTTTCTTTCTAAAAATGCTTGTCATAACTATTGAGTAAATTAGAAATAAAGTACATTGGTTTTTTTTTTTTTTTTTAATCCTTTTTTGTATATAAAGTGTCAGAAACATCTTCAAATACATCCAGTGTATTCATTTTGGCAATTCAAGCCATTTAATGAAAAAAAAAATTGGGTTATTAAGAATGCTTTAAAAAATAAAAAATAAATTCACATTCAGTGATTCAAATTAAGAATTGCTTATTTAAAAAAAGATCCTAAACGTTGATAGATTTTAGAAAATATGTAAAATCACCAAATTCATTCACCTATATAAAAAAAAACTGGAAATGGTTTACAAAATGTCTTCCTTCTAATCAAAAGCACCTTAACTAAGTTAAAGCAGAAGAAAAAATGGGGTTAATGAATACTGTCCTCTGAACTAAAAGCTAAATATAATTGTATCACTTTTTTAAAAAACTTTTTGCAAATAATAAAAAGAAGAAAAGCATGTAGCTTTAAAATCACAGCCAAATATTTGAAGGGAAAACCCACCAGAGAATACATATAAGATAAACAAAGCCAGCTGAGCAGTTTTAGCTCTGAGATATTTGAAAATCATGAGAAAAATTATGATTTTCAGGGATGATAACAGCTCAAAGTAGAAAAAAAAGCAGGAAAATTAAAAGGTTTTTCTTAAGAAATAAAATTCCAAGCAATGTCCAAAACCCACAAAAGTCATTTAAAGTAACAGACAGTTGTAGTATCAGCCCCCATAATTATTTTGAAAAGAAATTAAAATCTTTTTTTTTTTTAAACATTAGACAGCGATAAATATTGAACTATCTGCACTACACTCATCTCATGTAAAGATGTGAAATTAAAAAAAAAGAATGTCTTAAGTTCTACCTCAGACATGTCCACGTGAAAAGGATATAAAAGTAAAAGCTCTCCAGGTTTAAAGTTTTCAAATAGTTCTTATATGTAATTTAAAAAAATGTTGCCTGTTTTTTAACTGGATTCTAAATTATATGTATTTATTGACCTAGCTAAATTGAGGGTATGATCTCTAAGTACACTCAATAGAGAAATTTTGAATCATGATGATTCCAGAATGCATCTTTGTTTTGAAAAGATCCCTTTCATAACAATACAACCATGTACAAAAAAAAAGAAAGAAAGAAAAAAGAAAACAAAAAAAAAATTACAATCCTGATATATTTCCGCACTCAAAAAAAAAAAAATCACAAAAGATGAACAGAAAACTTAAATGACTAGTACCATGGTTAAAAAAAATGTTGTCCTAAGCCACTCACATAAATCAAGCAAACTATTGCAGATATCATGGGGCCATAGAGTGACTTACAATAATTATTATCTCATTTATCAGCGTTTCTCATTTTTTTTTTCAACTGCCCTAATGCAAATAATGAAAAAAGTAATTATGGATTAAAATACAGGTACTTCACTTGAATGCAATTTTTTTTAATATACTTAATATATTATCTTTTACTTTTATGAGCTTGAAGACAAACCTGTTTGCAATTTTTCTGCATTTCCAAAATATATGTTTTCAATAATTTGAGACAAAAAGATTGCAAATCTGTCTAGTAAAGAAGTTTAAGATTGTAGATACCAATGCCTTTGTGTATAATTTGAGATATTTGGGACTCATATGAGCGCTTTATCACAGTATGTATTTTATCAACATAATTAATAGTTTGATTTTCATCCTCCATTCGGACCATAGAAAGCTATTTTTGTTCATATACTTTTTTGGGGGAAGGAGATAAAGTGAGTTGGTAATGCTGGTTTTTTTTTTTAGCCTTTAAGTTATAAAAAATTGAACTTTTAAAAAAGATTTAAAAGGTAATTTTTTACTATAATCCTAAATTAATCACTCTGTATATATATATATATTATAAGACTTAATATGGATTTAAATAATTAGGCACATAAGTACATGCTGATTCTTGTTCTCATTGAAGTGATTTTATATTGGTCTTTATAAAAAAAATAAGATAATTATTTGCAAGAACTGTGCAAAGTGAAGCCACACTACAATGAACAGTGAGTCAGCTTTCCCTGCATTGTTGAAATTCGGAAACAAGAAATCAGAAGACCAAGCTCAAGACAAGCCTGTACAAGTCTGGTTTGGTATACATAAATGCCTTGACACTAACTTGAGATTAAACAAAAGAGTCTAAAGCTGATTTGAAATCTTTCATGAGAATACGTTGATTATCTAGTTTAACAGGCATTTAAAGAAATATTTCAAATTGCATGATTTTGTTAAAATCTGCATATACCCTTATAAACTTTCAAGTCAACCCAGAATTTGATAATTAGTATTCAAGTTTTAAAAGCCAGGGATTCATTGTATTTCAAAATGGCTATCTGATAAGAAGCATTTGTAACCCTTTAACACAGGTATAAATTAATTAGGTATTATCAGGAGGATACAGAAGATCTAACTAAAGAGGCTGACACTGAGAAGGATGTGGTCTGTAAGATGGCCAGCGACACATAGGACAAAAATGTTTATCACGGTTGAGCCATGAAATGATGCAGGTTTCGTGGAAGACATGACCACATGGAAGCCCACAAAGAGAAACTTGTGGGATGTATTCCTCCAAACATATGACACACTGGTGGCTCTCTAGATAGCCTGCAGGAAAGCTGCTGTGCACTCTATTGCTGGTTTTACAACCTGTACAAGGACTTTCTGAAGGGCGTTTTTTAGAACTGCTGTGCTGATTTTCCAGAGGGTAGGGGAGGTTTGTTGCCAGGTCGCTTGTTTTTGCTCTAGAGCCAGATTCACCAAAAGAACCAGTTTGGGTAGAATTGAATGCTTCTGATCCACATTGGGTTTGTGAGCAAATGGTACAAAAAACACTGGAGTTGATGAGACTTGAATCAAAGTTAGATGAACCTGGACATGCGTGTGAAGTCACAGGCCTTAAGGATGATCTTTCCAGGCCTACATCATTTGAGGAAGGCAAAGTTCTGTAGAATTGATGTCTTGCATGAGCAGGATTCATTTCCGATCTCTTCTTTTCGCAATGTGCACACTTGGTTTGCCTCTCATTTATCTTAGAACCAACAGCCTGATGCAATCCTTCAGATGAGATTTTGGGTTTTGCTCTTGAAAGCTGAGGGTCACATGCACAAACAGTGCAAGCTGCAGTGGAAACATTTTTAGTTGAGAGACAGTGTTTATTGCTGAGATGTTCATAATTTGTTGGGCACAGATCGAGACTTGTGTCATGTGATGGGTTTCTCGAACAAGTAGGACAAACTTGATTGAGATTAATTCCATTTGGAGATACGAAACCCTCTGAAGATGGTGCACTGGACGCCTCTACCATAAGGGAAGCTTCAACAGCTTTGGCATTCAGTTGAGCCCTTTTAGCTAAAGGCAGTGGACAAAATTTCCATGTGGGAAGGTGTTGGATGTACTCAGATGAAATTGGAGAAGGCAGCCACAAAGAGGGCTGAGAAAGACGAGACCCAAATACGTCCAGACCTCCAAAAAGATCATAGCCACCCATCCGCATGGGCTCAAAGAAATCATTGGGCCGTAGGTGCGTAAGAGTTCGCATCTGACTAAAGTTAAACCAATCATTGATGCCATCTATTTCCTCTGGTCTAAATTTTTTACATAGTAAGGTGAGAACTATAACAAAAGTTGTAAACGTGCAAAATAGGAAGATAGGGTGGTTGAGGTAATAGTTATAGTCTCCTCTAAGCATTTGCCCTACATGAGATAAACTAAAAATTCTGACTCCTTTCAGAGCTAGCAAAGGAAATTGATCAAGATAAGGCATTTGAAAAAGAGCTATGATTGGTAGCCAGAGTAATATAACCATCAAATTGTATTTAAAAACACACCATGTAAATTTTTTAAAACGTTTTATGAGGCCACAATTCGAAACAAATGGTTCCAACCAAGATATGGCATTTGCCAAACAGAAACTTATGATAAAAACATCATTTAAGCATGGGTAAAGAGACTTAAGAAATCTCTCCATGCCAATGAAAGAATACGGTTCTCCATGCCGAATGCCATAAGTGTAATTGCTCTCAGGAGTGTAAACTATATAAGCTGGTAACTCCTGAATCTTAGAATGGTTCAAATATTTGTTCCATTTCGAAAAATTTTTATTGCGTGGGTCGAAAGAAACACGTCCAAACTTAACACGCCCTGGGAATTTCACACTCAGTGCAGAAAAGAAGAGTGGTGTGGACTCTGTCCTGGTGAAGAGAATGACACGCACCTCTGGTTCCAAGTGACTTTTTGAACCCAAATGCTGCCATTGAGTGGTGAAATCATTCAAATCCATAATGTGTTCTATCTTTTCATCTAATTTGTCTCTCACCCACCGCAGGAGTGCTGTGTACCGCACTGGTGAACCTGAAAAGTTGTACAAAGCCACACTGGCCTTTTTCTGATGTTGAGATGGAAGTGCAAGCAGGACAAAATTTGAGTTCCAGCCTTTCAGATCGCAATACCTGCAGAAAAAAGGGCAGTTTTAAACTATAATCAAATTCATACAATTCAATTTGTATCAGGATATCCAGCTATAAGGTGCCTCAGTTGAGTCAATAACACTCAGGTATCAAAGACAGGTTTAATGATTCCATGAGATCTATTCATGACGAGGTTTAGGCCTGAAAAATCTGACTAGTTTAAGTTTAAAAATTTCTTGATAAAAAGTTTCGTTCTAAAGTTACAACTATCTCCAGGCTGGACTAATGCCGAAAATTTTATATAAGATCACTCCCTTCAAAAATTAACAACACTTAGTTCTGTTTTACTTTAGTGAGAGTTTGATTGATTCTATAGCTTAAATTGACCATTTAAGCACAAGTAACAATGTTTCCAAACTCTTTCATAGAGCTGTATAATTTAGATCTACAATCCTAATTTGACTGCAAATGAAACAAATTATCCATTAAATTTATAGGGATGAAAAAAAAAAATTACTTTATATTAACTTTGACTATTTAAAGATCTTTCTCTAAAATTTCAACATTACAGACTCCTCTTTTACTAACATACCTAGTCTTAGTCCAAAATTTGCCAGGAATACAGACTTGTCTATTAAAAAAATGGACACTGGCTAGGTTAATTTTTCAGACTTAATTTGGACCTTTTTTAATAAAGACCTACACACAATAGCAGTTTATAGTTGAGTTTTTTTAAAAAAAAAAAAAAAACAAAAAAAAACCTTAGAATCAGTCCTCACAAGTCTGTTATAAAACTTTGAATTAAAAAAAAAAAGACATTTGAAGTAGTTTAATTCCTCCATTCTTATTTTTTCTAAAAATTCTGATAATTTCATGCATCTTTACCACAAAAAAACATGGAAAATACATTGTTTTAACTATTAAATCCTTTAAATGCAACGTACAAACTGTGACACATCTGATTGGGTGCAAGACATATCTTAAATCTTGAATTATTTATAGTTCTTGGATTGGGAATAAGAGATGATACTATGATATTTCACTAGATTCAAATAAAGGTATCTTCTTACTCTTTACTCTTATAGAAAATTGTATGAAGTTAAAAGAACAATGTCCACTGCAATTATTTTACAAAAAAAAAAAATCAAATTAAGGTCTCAATATCAAGTGACAGACTTGAAGAAATTTTCTTTTTTGTCCTGCAAGTGCTAATATGAGAGGCACAAGTCTCACCTTGAATCCAAAGAGCAGTCTAGGTGGCCCATACGCACTCCAAATCTGATCATCTTGCGCTTTAAGTTTTTCCACCGAGAGTCTCCCAATAAAGGCAATCCTCTGCTATGTTGAAAATTTCCAGTCACTTGAACCAGCCATACACTGTCTTTAGCATCTTCAACCTAGGAATATTAAATTGAAACAAAAACATACACATTAGACAAGACAAGAAATAACAATCATTTTTAAGTATTAGAGCTGCAATACACTTTTAGCAAAAGGTTGCCCATTATCTCAACAGAAGTAGAGGTGGCTTCTTTCTTTGGAGAAATTTTCTCAAAGCATTTGAATATTCACTTTGAATATTGTGACAAAGCTCTCACATTCAGTCCAAATGCTTTCAGAATTTGTGTATATATGTCACTATTATATCTTTCAAAATAGATAGGCAAAGAGAAATTTATTTGCAGTATCTTTACAAAATCTGATCACTGCAAAAGACTGAAAGCACCTTAAAGTTGCCAAAATATTTTTTCATGTTTATCACTGATCTAAAGTTCAGAGATTGGGAATGTGATGTGAGCCTAACTGAAATTAAACAATTGTTTCACTGAGACTTAACCCAGCAATTTTGCTAAACCAAGCTATTTCCATCATTGCTATTTTACTGCATCCCATTTTTCACAGATCAAATTCAAGCAAACCTAACTTGCATGTAAAGGTAAATACATTTTAGATATATGCTCATTTAGTGATCTACAGTTTCAGATATTGGTAACAAGTTACACTATATAATGAATCAAAAAAACTTAATATTCAATGAATGTATTACCTGGCATTTCAGTTAGCTGCTTATTTTAAAACATCTTTAAAAAAAAAAAAAAGGAAGATCCGTTAAGAGATCACAGGCACACTTTAAGTTAAGCCTGCAACTGAATACACACTGACATTTGACATGTTACTGGAAGAATAGCCAATAATAATAGAAAAACAATATTTCTTGTCTCTAAATGAATATCAAGATATAAAGCAGTAGATTTAATCTGCTTGCTCTTGAAAAATTCCTCATTTAAAACTACCACAGCATGTTGGAAACCTGACAACTTATTATTTACATTGCACTGATTGCAACATTGTAGGGCTGTTCAAAAGCTTTTTTTTCCTTTTTCTAGTTCATAACAGAACTTACATACCTGCTCTATAAAGTGAGCACCTGATGTAAAGTTGGTCTCCACCTCTGATATATCATCCTCTTGACTTTGTTCTACATCTTCAACACTCACTTGACCTTGTGAAAGAGAAAGTTTTAAGAACTTAAGCACAGTCCTATATAAACTTGTGAACTTATTTTGTACTTCCATCAATGTCAAATTTGTGACATGCTATTTTACTATGATTCACAAACACGAAAATATATGTGAAGAGTAAAGAAGAGATCTATACAGTCACAAGGCAGAATGGTACCGCAGCATTAATACAGACAATTTTCTTGAACTAAAACCTGAGTTATTATGGTAACCAGTAACTTTTCTAGTGGTGAAGTCAGGAAAGAAACATTACAGCTTCAATAACAAATACAAAGAGCATACATGTATATATACTAAAGACTTAAAAAAATAGGTCTTTTAAGAGAATTATTGAAATTGTCTTTAAAAGAGTATTACAACTTCAAGTCTTAATAACTTGAATGCTGCTTTTTACTTTGAATTTTATTAGATCTATGGAAATTGACTTTTACTTTCAATTTAAGACATAGGCTTGCCCCAAACATTTCTAAAAATACAAAATAGTTTTTTGAGACAAGCCAAACCTGTATTTTTACACAAAAAAAGAAGATAATAAGTATTTCATATGATAATGTCTCCAACCTGAAGCACTGACAAGTTCAGTGAGCTCAGATTTCTCCACAACACCTTCATAGCTGAGTCCCCGTTGGTCAAGTAGAGCTTTGAGTTGGACAACAGAGAGCAGTACTGGATCCAACAAGCGGCAATTCTGACTGGAGCAGCTGGGCAAACCTGGTAGACCAAGCTCACACCAAGCTAGGGCTTCAAGTATTCGTGCCAAAACAAACAAGAGGAGCACATAAAGTAACAGGCAGCATAGCTTCAGCCACATCCTTGAAAGAGATCAGAGCAGCTCTCTCTGCAGCTTAAGATGAATGGCAGATACCTGTATAGTCCTGATACTGAAGAGCCGATCTCTTGATCCTGAAACCACAGTCTGAAATCTCAGAAGTCAGGGGACTCTGACTTTTGAAGAGAGGTCATCCCTAGATAAAAGAAATTAGATACTTAATAGCAACCATGAATTAAAAGTTATTCACCATGACAAATGGCAACCAGTTTCTACTAATTATCCAATAAATTCATATGCTCATAAGCCTAATAAGTCTCAAATTTCAAAAGTCATTATACAGCATTCTTTGTACAATTTAATTGTCGCTGTTAATTTATGTCAAAAATAAATGTCGAGTAATGAACCAAAAATAAAAGAGGAGGAGAAAAAATTAACGCTTTCACTGCTTAGTACTTTCTAAGTCTGCGAATGCTTTGAGCAGGGTAATGTCATACTTTGGATACATCTTCTCATCCACCTGCCTCTAGGTTTACTCCTTCTAGTATCATTGTTATCCTGTGCATTAGGTCTCCGTGTCAGACTTCTAGATCTAGATTGAGGTGTAGCTTCCAAATCATCATACGATGTATTATCGTCTATATCGATATTCTTTACATTATGACTAGGAGTGAGGCAATTGCTAGATCTAGAGGTCTTCACTTCTCCTTGCCTCTTGGCCCACCTCTTCCAATATCATTGCTATCCCATGCATTTCTGGGTGGACATCTAAATCTAGATCCAGTTCCTAAATCATCATCTGATATATATAATTATCAAGATCTAGATAGATCTGCATACAGAGGTTGAGGCAAAAGATCTCTAGAATCTAGATCTAGATCTAGATCCAGATCGATCTCAAATTACTCTAAAAATACCAATCTTCCAAAATTCCAAGACTACAGTTAGCCTCAACTGATTTCCAGTTCAAAAACAAATTTAATGTAACATCTATATAACGCTATAGGTGTTCCATATCAGATGTGATTTTAATTCTAGATTTGTACCATGGAACGGGGGCTTGACTACCTAGGCCTACGTTTCTGGCCCTAGCGGAAGTGGAGACATAACATTTTCTGTTTATTATTGGTAGGTCATGTGATCAACAAGTGCCGAGGGTGCCACATCATTAATTGACAAGACTGCTTATCACGTTACTTGAAAGTGAGTGTGCTGTATGCAGGGCAATATTATCACCTTGGCTCTCAAAGCTCTCAATGAGAATAGCTCTAATAAAAATGTCTCTTTGCTCTGCTGCTCAACGGCTCTTATTGAAAATATATAAAGGTTTAAGTGTAGATGATGTAGAACAGAGTGCGTATGTTAACATTAAAAACTTAACTGCATGGAGCAGTTACGTATTTTTTTCTGTAGCGAACGATAATTTAAGGTTTTGGAATGCTGAAATTAAGAGATTAATGAACTAGGGGTCTCTCCCAAGAACGTTATTACCTTTTCTCTTTCACTTCGGCTTTGTCCGATGTACTTCCGAAAAGTAAAACTCTACAACGTAGGTAGGAAAATAAGAAAAGAGGGGATACGAAGATACAGCCTGAATAGTCAGATCCAAAAGGAAAGAAAAGCAGAAAAAAATGAATAATGTAACAGAGTGAATAGATAAACAAACAAGCACTTGATTAAAAAGAAAGGACAGAATTTAACAAACATGAGAAAGTGCTGACAAAAATGAGCTGTAAAACTCTGTTATTATGGTATTTTTAGATCGATTATTCAAATCAGTCCTACTGTTTCCATCTAGCCTAAATCGGCATTAAGACTATTGTAAATTGGTCATGACGGCTGTCTCTATACAAACCACGTCATGCATTCTGCCACTGTGACCCACAACTAATAGTACTATCAATTCAGATATTGCCGAATACAACTAAAGGCAAAAACAAACAAAAATAAAAAAAACACTCTTTCTATTCCCACCAGCGTTTTCCTCCCAATAATTATTGCAAATGTTTCACGTTTGAAATGTTTCAATTCCACCACCATTTTTATCACCACAACCTTCATAATCATTAAAATCATGAAAATTATTTAACAATTCCAACCTTCACTAACCCTGGTCTTGCACATATATCATTATTCCCACTTACACAATTTCTAATACAGTTAGCTACCCTCAGTACTCGACGACTGTCCACATTAGAACTGATGCTCTTTAAACCACCACTGCCTTTGCATTCATAAGAGCCAGGGGACTTTTTTTTTTTTATAAATAAATGCCATTTATTTGTAGATTGTTAACGGCAAAGGGCTTTAACTTGAAAATATGCAGTATCACACACTATGCAACTTATGCGCTACTTCATTGCATGGTCATTTACGATAGTTTCTCCAGACCTCTGACCAAATTATGTCCCTTGTATGTGTACTCTTTTATGTTTACGTTTTGATTTTTGCTATTCGCTAACTTCTGTGTCGAAGGTTTTACCCCAGGCCTAGATCTAGAGATTGACGTGGAAAAGAAGTTCGTGACACATTTCCTGATGCTTCATTCAAACCTTATCAAGTGATCCAGATAATCCAAATTAAAAGTAAAGAGCAAGGTCTAGATGAGTTTAGGCAATATTCCCATGGTTCGCCTAGAATTTATGGTTTAGATAATATAAAATCATCTAGAATCTAGATCTAGATCTAATCTAGTCTTACGTATTAAAAACTATATAATATGACCATTGAAGTATCTATATTATCTAGATCTAGATAGGGCCTATAGATCTAGATCTACTACCTAGAAAAGACAATTGTTGGGTTAGTACTTAGTGTAAGAGCAGATTTAAAATTATCTAGATCTAGATCTATCTGGATGCACATATAGAATCTAAGAATGGATAGCCTTCCTCGCGGCAAATGCATAGGAAACGCAGCTCTTCAAATCATCATCAAAAGACACCCCTGTACTCCGATGGTATCGTTTGTTTGCAGTAGATGGAAGCCATCATGCATTAACAATAGATCTACTAGAATCTAGATCTAGATCTAGATGGTCTAGATTCTAAATTTAGATCTAGGCTAATAATAATCATACTAGATCTAGATCTATATTTTCTCCCCGTAATTACAATTGAAATAGAAATGTACTTTACAAACTCCTAAAAAAATTGCCAAATGAACGTTTAATCCATGATGGCTTCCGTGTAAACAAACAGGACCATTGGAGAGTGCCCATCAAAGAGACTTAATACTGTTATTTAATCTAGATCTAGGTCTAGGGAAAGTTTACCTTTTAGGTACGGACGTTTTTTTACATAGAAGAAACAATATCAACCCTATAGTCTGTTTCCTACTTGGAACTTAGTGTTATAAAATGATTTCAGAGCTGAAATAAATTTTTCTTCTTTGTGTAACCTCAAGCAAAAACCAAGCCCAATCTTTTTCTATAGTCCCGATCATATGAAGCCCTCTTTGGTGTTTAAATTAGTTCATACCTAAAAGGAACTCTTTCCAGATCTAGATCTATCCTATTTGGAATTAATTACCACTCCAGATTGCATAGAAACAAATTTTTCTAAGCTGAAAACTTGGATTTTCTGATACTCCAGACTGACTCCACATATCTGTATTGGTCATAATTTAGGCCTGCAAGCACTAGATCAAGCTCTTTTATCTAGATTCTAGATCTAGTAGTACATGTACTATAGCCCAAGAGTAATTTTTTTTCTGCTAAATTGGTAAATATGCCATGCTGGACTAAATCGCAAATTAATGGCACAGGACTAGCTATCACCATTTAGCTGTGAACAAACTTTAGTGTCTTAATGGTTTTTACATTTGGTCAAACTGATGTCATCGAATTAGCAATGTGATCTATTTCTTAGTATCTTATTCTTAATTCTTACTCAGTCTATCGCTTTTATTTTGTACTATTTACTAAGCTTTGTGTACATTAATTGTAATTTGAATTAGCCCTGTTTTTTTCATTCACCGTAGGGAGTACTTGCAATCATCCCCACATTTTTAAAAAAATTGTGTTCAATGTATTAAATAATTTAAATATATGGATGAGACAATAATAACTCATATGTGTTACAACAAATACTCATCTATAGATGAGATGGCCTGAAATTTTGAAATTGCTGAAAGGCAGTCATGAATGTTTATGAAAGATGAAGGAAAGGAATTTATAATCATTGCACAGATTCAATACCAATAAATCTTTCATAAAATGTAAAACTCCACTGTTTTATTACTCAAACCTGGAAGAGAGTAACATAATATATTCTCACTGCATCTACTGTGCCTTTTAGACCAGAAAATTCATGAAAATTCAAGTTCTCCAGCCCCTGGTTGGTATTGATTCTGTAGAAGGTAATACTGGAGTATCTCTAAAGTAGGCTAAACCCTAATTAAGTCACTCATGAAAGGAATTTTCTTTGCGACTGTGTGACGATTTAAAAAATAAAATAAACTAGCATTGCGATTGTGTGTTGGAGATTTAAGACCTTACTTCAAGTGTGACTGCAGTAGTGGGGTATAATACAGTAACTTTCCCTTGAAGGCCTCAATGTTACTAGCATGTTCATTTTAAACTTAATAAGATTAGACTTAGGCAGTTATTCTCTCTCTCCTCTACCTGCATGTAATCTTTTTCTTCTTCTCCTTATGCATTCTGGTGACATTGGTAGTCTGTCAAATCTGGGGTCCAGTGGCTCTGACAAACTCAATGTCAGGAGCAGGTTTTGTACAGTGCCAGTGAGTTTTTCATGGAGGGTTTTGGGTTGCGGCAAGGTCTGTTGTCTTAGTGAGAGCGTTGAGCATTTCCGTTGGATGTGTTCAGCAGTTTGAGCACCATTTCCACCAATTCTCAACTTTGTGTACAAGTGCTTGTTTAATTTGTTGTGACCTGTGAGAAGACAGAATACTAGGGATTAAAGGCATCATCATAAGAGAACCTTTTGTGTTTGGTGATCTTTTCGAAAAGTTAATAGTCTGCTTCCATTTCATGTGGATAGGGAGGTTCTCCTTTTTACTCATATCTGAACAGGGTGACTTTTGCGTGAACTGTCTCTTTTCCTGAACCTACTACAATGCTAGATCTCATAGTGTTAGGCAACTTTTCTCCCTCCCTCTCTCTCTCTCCCCCTCTCTCTCTCTCTGTCTCTATCTCTTTGTCTCTCTCTCCCCCTCTCTCTCTATGCCTCTCTCTCTCTCTTCTCTCGCTCTATCTCTCTATTCCCTTCTCTCTCTCTTTTTTTTCCTCTCTTTCTCTCTTAAGGGCTGGACAAGATTGAGTAATAGCTAATTTTGTAAAATCACAGTCTATTTAGAAATCCCTTTAAATACTCATTATCATTTAAGAATGTAAAAAAATACTTGGCACTGGTAAACCCTTGCAGGCAAATGAAAACACAGTGAGGGAACTCACCTAGGCAGTCATGATTTACATGCAATTAGTTACTTGAAGAGATATTCATTGTTAAATGGACTGAATAACAGCCTTAATTTTGTCAGAGTATATGTGGTCTTTTGTATTTTTCTGTAAAATTCACCAAAATTGGCTTCATTACAAGCCTATGTCACTTTTGCCAAAGCAGAGTATTCTATCCTCTCAAGCTAGGTCTTCTTATGTTAAAAATATAATACATTGAACAAAAATAAAACACCTCAATTAAAACAAAAAAACTTAAATGAAACTGTTAAATAAATTGCCCATTATGGGTTTATTAAAAATCAAAGACAGATCGATAAGAAATAAATTGACTTAATAAATAAATATAAGGCGTTTTTTTTTTTTTGAGGGGTGGGGGCTGATATCATAGATGTTAATATTTTTACATTTTACTTATCTTTTTTTTGTTCCTGTGGACTCAAAAACTGGAGCACTATAGTTGCCCTTTCCCAGTGTGCAACAATTTTAAAGAATGTTAATGTTAGGAAAAGTTAAACTTTCCAATTGAGCTTGTGAAAAGCTACGTCAGCAAACTGCTTCAATTTCTTAAAAATACCTTTTGGTGCTTCAATATTTTAACGTTAATGATGAATATTCTAACTGTAAATCTAGAGATACTTGTGAAAACTTTTTCTTTGTCTTTTTTTATGTTTCAGATTTTCCTTTACATGAAGAATGAATGGATATATTTTTGCTGAATGCAAGAATGATCATGGCTAAAACCAAGATGTCAAGTTTATTTGTGTTGTTTTAAATACTTGTTACATTAAAGTTTTCAATGGCGTCTGGCTATCTTAGGGGAATATCTGCCCCTCTTATTCCCAGTGGCAAAGGAAAAAAACATCGTGCAGGGAAGAAAAAAGGAGATAATCATGATTTATTCAATGGAGCTCAAGTTCAGAATGTTAAGGCTGCAAGAGTTTATGTTTTTGGAGACTCAAACCTGGCTGAAGATGATGAAAATGTTGAATTTGAGATGCCGACAATGTCCACATCACGACATAGAGGGACATCTGCATTTGCCCAGGAAGCAAACATTGATGAAGAACAACTAACTTATTTTGAGAGAGAAATTGGTGAAGGGGAAACTCTTCAGGCCATTGCTCTCAAGTATGCATGTCCAGTGAGTACTGATTTTCTTGAGGGTTAAGGTACTCTTCTCTGAAGTGTGTTATAACAACAAAATTATGCATGAATAGTTCTTAGTAACTAATTTATACTCTTCATTTATTGTAAAATTGTTTTTCAAACTTATCAATATAAGTTAGCTCTGTAAGGTCTGTTTAAGCTAACTTTTTATTTTCAAAGTTATGCTATAACTACACCTTGTAGTTATACTGCATTTAGAAACATGAAAGATTGGGGTGAAACAATAATAAAAACAAATACTAACATTACTGTACTGGGTGATCATCTTGAAATGTATGATTATGGTATTTTTACTGCTCTTAATATGAAGATGTAAAGCACTCAAAGATAATGCACAGCTCTTGAAATTCTACTCAAAATGAACTGTTTTCTTTCGTTGACTTATTAACATTTTTCTAATTGGATAGATAATCTTAAATTGATCTAGTCCAGCAGATGTGATTCCGTAAGTTCTAATTTTTAGGTTTGGGCAGCAGAAATCAATTAAGTAAGTTATACTCTCTCTTCCCAGAGAAATTGTTTGTGTAATAGAACTTACTATATTTTGTGGTGAATTGAATTTTGGGCAATTTGAAATCAAGTCATTTTGATGTAGTTTGAATTAAGTAGGCTACATTATTCTCATTTGGTCTGTTAGCTAACTGTGTAGGCAATGAAAGAATTTGATACTTAGGCATTAATCTGAGGCTCATAAATGCACAATATTGCTGCATTCCAGTAATATTGTCTTGAGCTGAAAAAAAAACCACAAGACAAACAATCCTATAGTTTTTTTGTGTTAAAATGTAACGTTGCAGCAAAGTTGCACTGAAATTGATGAGGTTTTGCAGTTTGTGTAACTTCTTAGCATACATATACCCAAAATCCTTAATTTGCTAAGACATAATATTTGGCTTAGATTTGAAATTTAGATTCCTGCAGAATCTTTTAAGACATGTATGTTACTGTCTTACTCTTTGACTGAGAAATCTTATCAATTATTATAAACTTTTGTTATTTTCCTAATAATTTCTAGAATTTTTTTTTAAATATGTGTTCATTTTCAGGTATCTGAACTTAAAAGGCTCAACAACTTAATTCAAGATCAAGAATTTTTTGCTCTCAAAGTTTTAAAGGTCCCTATGAGAAAGCATGGGATTTTGTCAGAAGAAGTGGCCAAGCACACTTCCAAGATAAGTGCGACAAGCTTCTCACCGAGTACAGAAACACTTTCTCCATCTTCAGAAGGAGATCCATATGCAAGCTACTTTGAAGACAGTGATTCTCATCCTGATCTAAGTGATCCAGAGACACAATTGAAAGTGATGCGGACACTGAGTATACGTGAACACATGTCATCCCAGGGCAGAGAGGCAGAAAAGTTCCTCAGGAAAATGGATTCAGATTTGGCTAAGTTGAAACAGGATTCTAGGAAGGAAAGAGAGTCTTTGAGTGAGGTGATCTCTGTTCTCACTAACAAAAGCTTTCATCCACTTGAATCAACTCGTCCAGGAGTGAACAAGCACAATGGCGCAGACTGTGGTATAAGCTGGTGGTCTATCATGGTGTATTCTTTGATTGTGGGTATACTAGTGCCTATTCTTTTTCTTGTCTACTTTTTCTTTTTTAAATCTTGATACTGTTTGATTTAGTTTACATTGACTTCAATGCTTGTTGAATTTGTTATTACATATATCTTACATATGCCTTTTATATTGCCTCTTAATGGATTCATCCTTAATTCTTTTGCAAAGTGGTATTTAATAGTAAGTTCATCTAATGCATGGAATCTTTAGACCGACTTATTCATATGAAAAATGATAGAGAGAGAAATGGGGAATATAAGGAAGAGAATCATCTTAAGAGGAGAATACCCTATTAGAATTCAGTTCACCCTGTGCATGGCTGAGATCTCTCAGAATGGGCTTTATCATCACAACCAGTCCTTTTTTTTTCTCTTAAATATGAATAAAAACAGGCCCTTGAAATTTCTCACCACATCAGATCATTCTTACATAAGGAATGCAGTTGCTATATATGTCTTTCACTGATTTTTTTTTTATTATTTTTTTACATCTCATTTGATTTATTGAATGCCTCTTGCTTTTAGAAAATTGTGTTTATCGAAAATGCAACATCCTAGATATATGTTTTATTGAGGAGGAAAAATGGATAATATTGATCACATTGAAATAAGGAATGGTTTTAAAATTAGCATTTATAGGAATATGATTCAAGTGGTGCAGGCATGGGGATTTGGATCATTAAAAAAACGTTATTAGATGAAATTTAAGTGATTGGAATACAAAATTTGATTTTTTTAAAGTAAAAAAAATTTGTAGACTATACATGTATGTACATATTGAATATATTCTTCTGGGAGCTTTATGATCCACATGTATTTCTTTAGAAAGTGCAGTAGTTCTGGGCCTCTTTAGCAAGAGGCGGGTTAATTTTTTTCTCTTTTACTTTCAAGTAATCTGGGGCTTCCTATTTACCAATGGAGGGTGGAAAGTACTTGTAGAGCCAGAGTTCATGCTATGATTGGCTTTTCATTAGTCTTTAATTTTTTTATTTCTCTTATTACATAAATGATACAAATATGTGAGTAAATTGTCTGAATTATTGCATTGCGTTTCAGTTAATATCTTATAATGATTGAAAAGGTTATAAGATTTGTAACTTTCAATCTTTATCAGTTACTAATTTACATTTTAGAATTATGTTTATAAGTATTGAGCACACTTTAGGTGAACTGCATAAGAAGATACTCAGACCAACTTCTCGAACGTGTTATTATTAAGATAAAATGAAAACTAAAATTGTAAGACTTTAGTATATGTGAATTTAAGAGAAAGCACAGAATATAAAGATATTGATCAGTACTCTATAAAAAAAAAAATTCACAAAAACAGAATACTTACGCAAGAATTGCCTCTAAATGAAAAAAAAAAAAAAGCATTTTGTCAGTAGCACCTAGTGGCACTCTTGGCTGAACAATCTGTAATAGAAAAATTTTATATTCAATCATTGAGGTCATGAAGTTCAGAGAAAAAGACTGATATTATTGCTCTGTGGTGAACAGTGCAACACTTTCTATGTCACAAAAAAGATGCCAATTTTTTTAAAGTGACTTTTATGAATATTTTGCTTGTTTATATGTATTAAATTTTCTCCTGTGATCTTATTGTTTAGTACATGATTGCTAAACTATCTTTGTTATTATTCAATTGGCGCTCAAATATGCGTATATGTTGCTACAAATTCAAATTATGTATATATATATATATATATATATATATATATATATATATATTGCTAATATGAGGCACTTGAAATTGTCGTTTAATCCAACGATGCAATTTCTTAAAATAAAGGCCATATTTGTGTATATGATGAATTGAAGTAAATGTTCATTAATATATTTTGGAGCTTAGAATGACCATGTTTAAAAATCAATGAACTCTGTCATAGTCAGCCCACAATTAAAATTATGTTTTTCATAAGCGATCTTATGCAAAGATCAGTTTTCTTATAGTGTATCAATTAGTTCAGCACTAGTCTGATCTGTTTGACTACTTCATGATCTGGGCATTTAAGTCACTATAGGGGAAATTTCCCTTAGCAAGACGGCCTTCATATGCTGTAATTAAAACAAGCTCAAATATTTTTTTCCAAAAGACAGAAAAAATGAATTAAATGGATAAGTTAATAACATAACAACATGTATATATCTTCATGTTTTATCAGAAAGTATTTTTTATTTTGAGACAATAATGAATAAGGTTATTTGAAAAAAAAAATATACACCTAAATTCAGAAAATTTGATTAAAACCCACACAGATAATCCCCTCATTAAAAAAGAAATGACAAAAATAACTATTTGTATCTGTATAAAATCTGGATAAGTATTCTAGAATAAAAACTTGGCAAAATTCTGTTACAGTGATGGGGAACTCGAACTGATATCTGAACATCACGTTTTTATAGATGTAAAGACTAAGCTTGTCTCTAAAACCTTACAAAAAAAAAACAAAAAAAACAATCAAATTAAAAGATGAAGTACCATTAAATTTTTCACAGATAGGCAGCAAATCAGATGTTAATATGACCAAACAAATTCAAATAAGAGAGATTGAAATTGGAGTAGCTGCACACACAACAGGAAAAGAGGATGCAACTTTTGTGATACAAGATTAAGCTCAGTCATAAAGTTATGGCATAACTAAAGCATGATTGGTTTATTGAAATGAGCAGACAAGTTGTAATTTGGCTTTTGAATACATCTGATCCTAGAGGTAGCTAGCAATTCCGTTGAAAAAGGGGTGGCAAATTTTCCCAGTTGGCAATGTTGCTTGCTTGTATTCTGTGAAAAGCAAACAAGTCAACCTATTTCATGCTATAGATGTCATCATTTATGTAATTCTCTCTCTCTCTCTCTCTCTCTCTCTCTCTCTCTCTCTCTCTCTCTCTCTCTCTCTCTCTCTCTCTCTCTCTCTCTCTCTGTTTCCTTCTATTTCTCCTTGTTTTGTTCTCCTCTTCTCTATGTTGAATATTCAAAGAACAAAGTTGTTTTACAACCATCTCTGCTCATGGGTACATGCAGTTTGCCAACGTAAATGAAAAAGAAAAATGAAATGAAAGACAAAAAAAAACCACAGATATTTATACATGTATTATTTACCTTCTATGTTTACTTATAATTTTTTTTGTGTGTGGTCATCCTTACTAGATTTCATGAAATTGAACTAAGTTTTGTTAAGGTGGTTCATAAAATGCCATTTGCTCCTTTTTTTGTGAGACATATCAGTAGCATTCCGTCTTTTCATTATTGTGAGAAGAAGAAAAATGGTATCATATGGGTATTTCAACATATATATCTCTTTTCTCTTATAACTTTAACTTTTCCACAAAGTTCTGTTCTTCCTACAGTAAATGCCAGTAAGAGGTCTTATGATCAAAGAACAGTAAAGGTTGGATTAGGTTTGGGGTGAGTTTCTTATCCTTTGATGGTTTCATTTTCCCTATACGATGTACATGCCAAAGGATTGAGGTGTCTTTGATATGATAAGGAAAATGAGGTGCTCAGGTAGAAGGAGAAAATATTTTGAGTTTCATCTATTATGAAGGCCTCTTTAGAGATAACTTGTAAACTTATTGTTATACTACAATCTATAGTCAAAATATCCTTAAGAGGTAAAAAAAAGTAACATAAATTGAATTAACTTTGAAATAGTTTGATAGTTAGATGTAACATTTAGTTTATTGACAAAATCATGGGAATTTCACCATACTTATATATACATATTTTTTTTTTCCCTAGCTTTTGCCATGACTATTTGCACTACAGACGTATAAGGCATACTAACTGATGATTACCAATGGCTTACATTGATATACTACATGTATGCCTCTGTAAATGTATGTCTCAGGAACATGATATCACCTTGGTTATACAAATAAATCACCCACCTCTATAAATATGTTTATATGCTTCATATGAGGGACCTTCTTTTATGTTACCTTACATTTTTTGTTATGTTGCGCTTATTTGTCCGTTGTGTTCAAAATTCTTGGGAGCACTTGTTCCTCAAAAGAGATCACCCATCATACATTACACACACACACACACACATATATATATATATAAATCTGTGTGTGTGAATTTCATTTCAAAGATATTTGTGTATTATTCTTTAATAAATGAACTCTGAGTTATTATATGACTTCTTTATCCTGCAATGTACAAGGTTAAACGCTTTCTTTGTATGAAAAATCTGACCTCAGAGTAGTATTACTTAGGAAAATACTGATTGGGACACTAATGCAGAATTGAATAGAGAAATTCAATTTTTGAGAACTCCTCCATGTTTAATTCCAAGCAAATGCAGCAGGTCCTGTAATGAAAACAAAAGATTGATCAGAATTAACCATTCACAAAATTTCAATTCTAACGATTTTAGGTTATAAAACTCTTATGCTTGAGAGTCATTGTAAAAAGTATCCAGATATGTATTGAGACTGCTAATTTCACATAATTTGAGTTCCAAGTGCTGTAATGAAGTCACTTCACAGAATCATTTATGCGTATCTATTATTGAACCTCTGTCACTTTGCAAGGGCTGTTCTCATTTCTAGATAACAAATGATTGGAACTTAAAATCTTTTTGTATGTGTCTTTCTTTAAAGTTTAACTTTCTATGAGGAATTCTAAATTTGATTTTAATAGGACAGGATTGCCTTTTGATTTCGAAACATTGAGATTGTTGACAAATGTCACATTGTTGTTTTTAATTTACAAAAACTAAAAGTAAATGTTTGTTGATTTTATGTAAGTTTGATTTATATTTCATTTTGTTACCACCAGCTCATCAGAAGTATGACCTTAGAATGCAGCAAAATTCTAACAAGCTTCATCTGCTTTCTGTTAGCTAATGATTTTCCCTTTTACACAAATCTGCTCAAAATTTTTTTGTCTTGCATTAATTTTAGGCTCACCATTGAAGAAATTGTGTCACTGAAAAAATTAAATAATGAAACTAATGCAGGCACCAAAGGAAAAAATTGTCTTATTATCATAATTTATTAAAAAGAAATGGTTTAAATTAAGGCTTAAAGAATTGAGAGCTCTGGGTTTGGAAATTGGAATTAGACTTGATACCATAATCGTTAGACAGATGTTTGATGAAAACATTTTCCTTTACTCCACTAAGATGAGAATGAGTGTCATATCAACATAGCGGAGAAAAAAACCAATGAGAGATCCTCACCCTGTTTTATTTACACTCAAATCTGAGCATCTGATACATCCATTAACCACTGAAGGGAGTTATCTCTGGTTTTGCTTGAGTGAGGCAAGTTTCCATACAAAAATAATGGCAAGATTATTTTGTGGTGAAGATTAGCTTGTCCAAGTCCTTAATGATTTTTTACTCTCTCTCGTATGCACTTTTGATAATATTTGTGAGAAGAAACCAAATAGGAAAGGATGGTCCCATTCCTAATTTTGCAGGCAAACCAAAAACCAAACACCACAAAATTTAATGATCAACAAAAATATTAAGTGCTTCTTATCGGGGCTCACTAACAATAGAATTTAGAAATAATTACATTGCAATTGTTTATTATTACGCAATGATGATTTCATTTTGTTTATAATGATGATTTTTTTTTCTTGTAAATAATGATATCAAATGATGAAAAATGTTGCATTGAAATGAATGTTTTAATATGTTTTTGCCATACAAAAGAATTTAATCAATTATACTTACTACAGTAACTCTTAAAAGCTGCTTGGGAATGTCATTATATGAACAATTAACTGCCAATTATCGTCTCCATGCTCATCTCATGTGACATGACGGGATCTCATGGTTGCTTTCATGCTTAAAATAACTGAAATCACCCTATTCCAGAAAGATAATAAATATTAAATTTAATTTAAAGGGTTGAAAAAAGTGATGTTCACTTTCCTTGTCCACTTACTTAGACTAACCTGGTGAATTATAAAATTTCTAAATAACATGATTGTAATTTTGGGTATGATAATAATGAAACATGTTGAAAATAAATGCTGTGAAACTGCATTACTTTTGCCTCTTGAGTTTTATTGTTTATGAATGCTATGTAATGCCATTTTTCATCTTTTGAAATTTCTATCCTGCTTGAAAGATGAAAAGTTACTTTTGCCAAGAACAATTATTTGTCTGCATAGCAAGTGTGCAAGATGTTATCTCCCCAAGTCTTCTAAATACAATAAAATGCTGCATGTACTAAGAATGTTTTTATTATTCATGACAGTATTCCTTTTGACATTCTGACAGGATTACTATCATTATATGAGAATGATAAATGTTCAATAGGAGTTGTGTGTCATTCTCAACAATACTGGAAAAAGAGGCTAGATTTTATCCCCATAAAGATGAGAAAGATTTGTCAAGCTATGCAAAGTTCGGCACTTGCAAATATTGTATAAAAGTTATCTCAAATCAACAAATGATTGGAGCAAAAGTTTCTTAAGCTGTACATACACTGAACTTTAAACTAGTAATTTAAAAAATTTAAAAAAAAAAAAGAAGGAAATACACTAACTGGAATACTTTAGGAAAGCGGGGACATATGACAAGGATAGAACAGTTTCGGTCAAAATGTTCAGCTGCATACATGACCATGTTGTTCATGTTATAAGAATTTAAATTTGAAATTTAGTTTTGCACATTGATTTAAAGTGAAATCTGCATTGCCTTCTGGATTAAACTGCTATTGTGCCTTGCCAACAACAACAAAAAATTAATTAAAAAAAAAAAAGCTGATTATCAAAATGCAAGGAGTTGGCTGTATTGTACTTTAAACTTCCAAGATTATGCATTGCAAAGAAAAATTAAATGGATTAATTGTGTTATACTAGATGATTAATATATCAGCTATCCTTAAAACATTTTGCATACATTTATGTGAAATTTGGAAGGTGAGAGATTGAAATAGATTATTCATTGATTTTGGAGTGGAAAATTTGAAGATCAGTACATGCAATTAGTTTAAATACCAGAATTCACTTTTATTCCTTATTGCTTTCATAAATGCTAGGAAAAAACGCATTTCTCCAGAATATTTAAATAAGGCAGTCATAGCACAATAATTTTACATGCAGCCAATAACATGTAAACAGTTTTAAAACAATGTGGCCAAGCACCTTTACATGATAAACAGTCGGCTGATTTTTTTTCCAGCTGCTAAGTGTTAAGCTGACATGTTATTTACCTTTGCAAGTGTGGTCCTTTGAGCGTTCACATTAATTTTCCTCTGAAACATCTTCCATATCATTCTTCTGTCAAACTAAATTCCATCTTTCCTTCCAAATTCCAAAAAAAGGGGGCACATAGTTGCTTTCAGTTTTAATAAACGGTATGGTTACATGTATAATTCAATTAAAAGATGAACCATCTTTTCAACTTTAATCAGTGGTAGTTTCAGGGTTGCAACCATTCCTCAAATTCTATGAAAATGAGAGGAAATGGTTGTAATTGAGGAACATTGTTTTTATGGGTTGCTATATGATTTGATTAAAACTGAGTTCAGCAAGACTTTTGTTACCAAGGATGTTACAATGGTTCATCTGGAGTTTGGGTGAATGCCTGAATGATTCAGTTTGTGGGTGGATCTGCAAAAATTCTCATCATCATAAAGATGTTTTAAGTATAGCCATCTTGATTATTCTATAATTATAAATGGCTTAAATTCAAAAGTGCCAAAGAGAGCTGCCAAAATTATTTGATATGAGTGATATGGTTTAAGCAATGTACTGTGAATTACTTAAAGAAATCGAATTGAAAAGGACTCTCTCTCTCTCTCTCTCTCTCTCTCTCTCTCTCTCTCTTCCCTCTCCTCTCTCTCTCTCTCTCTCTCTCTCTCTCTCTCTCTCTCTCTCTCTCTCTCTCTCTCTCTCTCTCTCTCTCTCTCTCTCTCTCTCTCTCTCTCTATCTATCTATCTATCTATCTATCTATCTATCTATATATATATATATATATATATATATATATATATATATATATGTATATAGGGCTTAAGACTGATTTCGTTTGGTTTATTTCAGTAAAGTTAAAATTATGCTATTGTTTATCTTGAGCTCTCAGCTACTCTCAGTGAATATTTGCATTTTTCCAAGAGCTCTGGAGAGCATAAAATTGAAAGGAAAAAAAATTATAGCGGTAGGAGGTGATATTAACTCTGAAAAACATTAACGTATTTAAATTGTGCAGCTAAAGATAATGGAATATAAATTTTCTGAGGCAAGAAATAAGGCAACATAATTCCATTGGAAGGATGAAATAAAACCAACGAAAATGAGACTTCTTTATTACTTTGATTCAATTGTAAAGATTGGGCCTTGTACAGATTCGTATAATCTGATGGCCATGCTTGAAAATTTATTAAAAGAAAAAAAGAAAAAATTGTATTTATCATCACACACAAACTAGAACATTTCAAATTTGTCATTATCTAAATGAACAGTACTACAAACAGTCTTTATGCATACCTTGCCTTGAGATACAATAAAAATTCCTGCACAATACAATTGGGTGTGGAAAAATATTTTCTATGAAAAGCTGAGAGGATTTTAGGATTAAGTGGTGATTCATAGTCAAATATTTTTTTTTCCTTTTTTCTTTTTTATCATGATTTAAAAAAAGAAAAAAAAAACATGTATGTAGTTCAGAGTGCATTATTATTGGAAAAAAAAAATAGAAACTATAATTTTATGCTGCTGCAACAGTTTTCAGTGAAAAAAAAAAAGGAAGTCTGCTCAAATGTCCCTCTCCACTGCCAGATGACTGACTTTCCATTAATGTCTGCCAAGTTCAAAATATCATTAGTTTAGATTTAACCTGATCTTATTTACAAAAAAAATATTACCCAAATAAAGCATGATGCCATTTGCTTGACTCATTTCAAATACTGGCAAAAATTTAAATATGTTTTAATGCATTTATATTTTATTTTGGTAATAAATATTTCACAAGCAAAAATCTTTCCCTCATCTTTGTCTAAGGATGTTTAACAGCCGTACCAGGACCAGAAATGATGCAAATGTACGTGAAAAGATTTGAAAGTAAATGTCTACGTCTTGGGAGGTAATACTTTAATTTGAAAATTTATGGGCCTAAATGATATTTTTGAAACTGTATTTCTTAAGGTTCCCAGACTTGTATGTCATTCACTTATGCGACAACTGGATTAATATTTAGGAAACAAGGAAATCTTAGGGGACTACGGAGACTTTTAACTACATGTACCTCAAAGAACAGATTCAGAGACAATATGAGCTTCATTCTTTTATTAATCCATATTGCAAAGACAAATAAACATATCCTCTGACTTGGTAAACTAAATAAAAATATGACAAAGGTAGAAAAACAGAACTATATGTGCAAGATTTTTTTTTTTCACAAATGTTCCGTCCTCATAGCCCTGACTTTTATATTTTGTCTCAAGGCAAAACAATGCACATAAAAATCATTACTTTCACTGTTGCCCAATATTTAGCAATTTCATGCATTCAATACAATATATTTATACTTAATACTTTCTTACACTTATTGTCTGTCTAACTGTCTGATAAAAACAATATTACTATTACATGTAATAATGTTCAGCTTTAACATTCCAAAAAATTTATAATAAATCATACATACAAATACTTATGATCAATAGAATAAAACAGGGATTAGACTGCATCCAATCAACCTTTTGTTAGGCTAAGTCATGGTCTTTCTTTAGGTACTAGGATGAGTATATTCAGGCCCAGTACAGAAATTAAAACCAGTCTTTTCAGTTCTCTACTGTTTTAGTATCTCCAACCATACAAGATAAATAGGCATTATGTTTGATATGATGCAACTGTGTATTTATATTGAGAAGCAAATGAGGAAATAAATGTATTTCTAATTCTGAAAACCATTAGGTAGATCAGTACGTTGGTCCTTCATCATCATCTTCATCGTCATCACCATAACCTTCTCCATTGTCAAAATATGCCAAATTGTAGTCAGTTTCCTATGGAAAGCAGATATATGGTCAAGTGAGAACTGTGTAAGATGTGCCTCTTTTAATTTTTAGATCAAGTCAATTCAGTAATTACTCCTTCAATGCATTTCCTTTCATTTTTTTTTACTTTTTTTCTTTGAAGTATTCACAAGTAATATTGTTGTTTCATATTCAGATTATAGTTGCACCTTTGTCCCTTTCCTTTTTTATATTATTCTTGTTTTATTAGGTTCAGGAGTGCGGCATAAAAAAAAGAAAAAGACATATTTCCATTGGAAAATGTAACTAAGGAATGCATTTACTCTGGATGCCTTTTTTTTTACTGTCTCATAAAATGGAGTGCATGTCTACTTGTACATGCACACTGAAATAGTTGAGTAACTGAGCAACTTTTTTCTGGACTTGAAACCTTTGACTCCTCTCAAAAACAACAACAACAAAAATTATAATGTTGTAAATAACAACAAAAATTTTTGTTTCAATTTTTTCCCCTTTGTTACTACTTGATCATGCTTGATTTCTAATTAGCAAAAAACAATTTCCTCAACAATTTTTGGGATTGGTAACAAATTCTCGTTTACTTACAAGAAAAAACATGTACAATATGCAGTACTTAGTGGTTTGAACATAAAATACAATTATCTTTTTAAAATGAGCAGTATGATGAATATGAGTATGAATTGGTCAAATATAGATGCATTTGACAAACTTGACTCTTAAAATATTCACACAATAAGATTCGCACACAAATACTTATATGCCAAGTCTTTGGTGACTGGCCACTTGATGTTGGAATTGAAAATGCATGTCACGGCCTACCAAAATCGGCTCTCAGCGATACTTTAGTTTAGGCCTGCTTGCCTGCATATCTCCTTACCAAGGATCGTCTTCAGTGAATCAATCACTGTCAGATACGCTCTGCTGACGCTGCTAGGCAGGGTAAACCAGTGCGCCCGATATTTTGCGCACTGCACTTTGATGCGTAATAAAGTTTGTCTTTGTTTAACAAGCTATGGTCAAATTTGTTAACGAGCTAGACTGGTTTCCTCTTGACTTTCGATTTATAAACTCAGTCTTGTGACTATTGTGAAATTCCCGTGTTTTTATCTTTAAAAGGTTTTATTTTAGAGCTTCGTTATGCTCACTTAGTTTGTTAATTAAGTTTTATAAATTTACTTCCATTGTGTCAACTTAATTTGACAATTACAGACAAACGGCTCCACAGAAATCATTTTTTCTTCTTCAACGGTTTTCTAATATCATTTCTCTTTCTGATTTAACAGGTTTCTTATCCTCAGCAACAATAGACAATTTTTAAATAATTTTTGTTTACACCATTATGGAACACACTGAAGATCGGCTCTACCATTATACTTCTATTGTGTTCACTTAATTAGACAATTACTGGCAAACGGCCCCATACAAATCATTTTTTCTTCTTCAACGGTTTTCTAATATTATTTCTCTTTCTGATTTAACAGGTTTCTTATCCTCAGCAACAATAGAGAATTTTTAAATATTTTTTTTACACCATTATGGAACATACTCAAGATCGGCTCTACCATTATACTTCTATTGTGTTCACTTAATTAGACAATTACTGACAAACGGCCCCATACAAATCATTTTTTCATCTTCAACGGTTTTCAAATATCATTTCTCTTTCTGATTTAACAAGTTTCATATCCTCAGCAATGATAAAGAGTTTTTGAATAATTTTTTAAACCATTATGGAATTTACTCAAGATCGTCACTATCAATATAATTATGCGAATGAAATGTGCCGCACATGTGGCCAACTGACTTTGAATAAGAAGGGGAAAAAACAATATTAAATGAAAAAGTCGTTCTCTGGCGTGGACCTTAGTGATGACATTCGCATGGTATTTGGAATCAATCCGAAATCAATGATTTTCTTCGCGATATGTTGCCATATAATGTAAGGCAAACATATCAGCGTGTAAAAAGAAGAGGTGTGGCAACTATAACGTGTCTAGGACTAAATCTATATTTATGACACAGACGACTTGAGATTTATGGTGTGACTTCGACAAACAAAATCCCTTATTAACCCATCTTTGTGATATCGTCTCTCTAACCTAGTTAAGGCATGGGAGTTTACAAAGCAGGCACGAGCTCTCAAACTTAGAGAGACTCACCGAGAGAGAACTCACTGAAAATAAAACCCACCCAGACATTCATACCACTAGCCACTTTCTTTATTTTTTACTGATTGATACCGCAACACTACACTACTTATACCTGCAGACACAATTGAAACGATGACAGATAGCCATAAAGATAACGAAATTAGCGTAAAACTAGTAGGTACCAGCAGGCCCAGTGATAGCATAGAGACAGCTAGAGAAGATTCTCACCAATAATATCAGCATGAAAAAAGAGACCACACAGACACTTCCCCCCCTAGAGACAATTAAGAAAACGAACACGTTAGATGCACCACTAGCAGACACACAGACAGTGGAAGTAACGATCGACAGAGGTACAAACATAGAATATAGATCTAGAAACTTACCACAAAACATGATTTATCAGCGCAACAGTCATAGACATGACTTCTAACGAGCAACAAACACTCACCATTCCAACTACCCCCATAGCTTCATCAACACCTATCAAACCCTCTGGTCAGCCACAAGAGATAATTCAAAAACACCAATGATAAAATGTGTTTTATTATTCACCATTGTTCCTTGTTTGGATATTTCAACTCGTTAGAGTAACATACGTAGTAATAATTAAAGGGAATTATGTTTGGATCAAGCTCACAGGCACAATTTTTGTGCTGAGGATATGATTTTTTCGTGAATGTTTAGAAAAATATTTGTCTTATTGACAGTAACATTTTTTTCAACTTCTGTGGAGCCGATTGTCCGCTAGCGGTCATTTAATCATGTTAATTAGCTCAGTAATCAGGTCATTTTTCCGACTTTTTAAATGACTGATATAAAAGCTTCTATCAAAGCTATTTTTATAAATTTTTTTTTAATGACAACTTTTTTTACTACTTTTTTATTTAGTGAAAGATCAAATGAAAAGATAATTAAATGAAGCTTGCAAATCGTATTAAAATAAACTATTATGACAAAAGACTGGTGCATGCCAGCAGTGCGGCCGACCTTGACCTCACATTGGGTGGATAACCCCAACCCCGTGACCTATTTATCGCTTGACTGAGGCCAGTGCGGCGCAACTAAAGTATCACTAAAGTGACGCCGTGATGTATCTTAATTTAATCAATTAAAAGAAAAAATATTTGAAAATATATGGACATAGCACTAACTCGACATGCAACAGTTATTTATTACCTCTTCAAGATCCTCCTCATCATATTCCTCTTCTTCCTCATCGTCTTCATCCTCATTTTTTTCTTTCTTAACTCCTTCTTCTGTTTCTTCATTTTCATTTCCCTCGTCATCAGGATTTTCTCTTGATTCATCCACCTTTTCCAATTTCTTAAAGAAAGAAAAAAGCAAAATTCAACTGTATGGTTAAGTCAGATGCAAACAAAGTCATTTGAAATAATTAATATCTAGAAAATTTATCCTAAATAAATGTTATTTCTCAATTAAATTCTAGTTGTTGAGAATTTCCACGCTTTAAATGATCTCAAAGAGCGGTTTTCTTTTTGAAAAAAAAATTAGTTTCAGTTATGAGCCACAGACATTAAATAATCCCTAAAGTAAAAGTAATGCAGTCATCATCTCAGAGTTGGCCATGAAAAGGACATATGTTGAGAAATATGAAATGAGAATTTGTTTTGGCTTTCTATTGATCTGATGATGAGTCAATGTAATAACTGAATACAGAATTCTTTTAACACTGATTTTTGATGACTGTTCAAACTTGATTGTGCAACATTAACAGATAGATAAAATAAGAAACACTTTCAGATCTTAAAAGTCTTTCAACAATATTTCACTAATGCTCTTGGCAAAATTTTAGAACCATTTTTACTTTTGTGGATTTTTTTTTCTTTTGGTTGTGTAAATGTTTTTTTGTTTTTTTTTGTTGTTGTTTTAATATTTCTTCTCTTCGAGATGTATTACTTTAATGCAAATATATATGTAACAAAGCTGTAATCATGGACAAAAAACAAAACAAAACAAATCACAAAATTGGGGTAGATTTAACTTCTGTAAATATAAAATAGAAAAGGCATTCATATTCAATAGAATTTCTTTCTCTGTGTTTTTTACATGAAGTCTCCTAGTTTTTTGAAAATTTGTGAAGACAGATTTTGTTCGCTTTACATCTCCTTTCATTTGAAACTCATTGCTTTTTAGGATTTACCAATCAAGTTTCATTGTTGCAAGTGCATAATTTTTAGGCAGAGGAGAGAGAGGGGAATGTGAGGTATGCTAATATAATTATTGTGATGAAATTCCATGAAGATTAACTATGTACTACAGTACATATTATATGTTTATGACAAGCCATCGCCTTACAATATTATCTTGTAAACCCTAGCATAGCAAGTGTCTTGTATGTGCCAGATTATTACTATAGCTTGACAGAGCCTTAATACTTTATATGGGCTCTTGGTTTGATACAGATAAAATAGGATTTTTCTGTTGTATTTCTGAATGTCCCTGACAGGGGAGTAAACAGGATTAATAATGTTAAGAACTAGTATTACTGACAGATGTTTATGCCAGCTTGAAGCAAAAGAATACCTGACTGCTATGCAAGTGCAGGTTTATATGGATATCATTTGGGAGATTATAAAGATAAAGAATCTTCAATAAGCATCTTACATCCCAATACTCTGTGTATTTTAAGTCAAAATACTGTCTCTGTCCTAAGAAGAGAACCTAATATCGCCTGACTTTGAACATATGCCCTTCTATAGCAAAAATTTGTATTAAAATCTAGAGATAATGTTTGGTTTACCATAAAAGGGATTCAAGTTGAATGAACTTTGTTGAAATTATTGCACCAGACAAAGAAAATTTAAACAACATAAATGACAAATGTCCAAAAGCCATGAGATCACCACTGTAATGGCCTATTAGTCATGCAAACAATAAGTGTACAACAAATTTAGCAATTAAGAAGCATAGATGTGTTAGCGCTCCCAATAGCCTACAACTTGTGTTAACCTTCTAAAAAAAAATAAGAGTTTCATTCATGACCTTTATTGGATGGATCTTAAAATTTTGCATTTCAAGGTCAAAGGAAAATTTTGACGATGATGATTCATTAAAAAATATAATATGTACCGGTACATATAGCTTTATCAAGGTTGAAATTAATTTTACTAATTTAACTTTTTTTTTCACTATGTGAAATTTTTTTCCTTAATTTGTATTGCTAGATATTAACATGAGCACTCATTTGTATCTTATTTATCTCTAATGAAGTTTTCTAAAATATTTAATGACAGTAAAGTACCTCTAATAACTGAGATACATCAGGTGCTTTCGTTTGACGTGCAGCTTTCAAGTTGGGTTTGGCACCTGTTGCTTTCAATTTTCTTTTCCTTTTCTCTTGCAGCTCTGCAGGAAACATGTTCCAGTCTACATAAAAGAAAGAGAGGATGAAAAAAATTATTTATTCTTAAAACTGATGACAAGCATTACAATATATATGAAAGCTGTATATTTCTAGATATGTGAAACAAACAAAAAATACTTGTAGCAAGTAAACTGATTGTAGTGATCATGATTAATACAAGTGTGGTGATGAATGCACACTCAAAAAAAATGAAGATTTATGTTGATATCTGTTTGCAAAACAGGTACTATAAAGAGATAGCAGCTGATGTTTGAATAAATAATGATGAAGGTGACCATGGTGCTGATGGCTTTTCATATAGAAACAAAAAATCTTTTTACTTGATGGTGATCTTAGAACGTATCAGCTGAAGTTTGAATAATTAGATGATTTTTGTTTGTAGAAAAGTAACAAAATGCATTTCTCTAAAACCAGGAAATAACAGCAAAGTTTAAACTACTGTTCCTGATGAAGTAGATCAAGAAATATTTCAATTACACAAGAGCCTGTTACTATCATGACGAAGGAATATCAAAGTTAGGATTGTGAAACAGAAAACCATAGAAAAAATAAAAACTATATTGTTTAAAACGGACGATGAAAATGTTAGTAAAAGCAATATTGATGTCTAATTTTGATTACATAAACAGTGGCAACACTTGTTGGCATGATTTTGACATTTGCTGTTACTTTGATATTAGCATTTATGGAGATCGAGTTTTGAAAAGGTATGAAAATAAAATGACAGGTAAGCAATTAGGAGATAATGCTGATGTTAATGTAATCTTTGTTGTGCGCATGATGATAATAAATTGAGTTTCTTGGATTTTTTTTATTAGAAAGCTTAAAAAGTAAACTACGATTAATAAATATTTTAAAAATTTCCATTGGTTTAAATACTTTACTTCTTTTCAGCAATCTGGCTTATGATGTCTGATTGATCAAAACAGAAAAACCATAAACACAAAATTAAAAAACACAAGATCCGAAAATGAAATGAATTAAACTAAAACAAAATATTAATCACATCAGTTATCATCAAGTAAACCTCTATATGAAAATATTTCTCTTATTCCTAATAATGTTGATAGAGGAGTGAATTGAATTTATTATCACAATCTAACCAGGCTCCCATTTCTGTGCTCCATCATTTGCCCCCAGCATGTATTTATCTGAGTAACGTTCAATGTCCTTGGCTTTATGAGGAGCATTGACATAGTATGGAGACTTGTGCAAGGAAAAGCGGAGCTCTTGGCGGAGGGCAACCATGTAGTCCAGATCACTGTTCCTTGCAGGAGGCAATGGTCTAAAAAATAGAGGCTGAAAAATGAAGGGGCATAAAGGGAGAGTTTTTTTATCAATGCTAATATAATGCCATTACAAAATAAGGCAGTCACAGGATTTACTTTTAAATATAGTATACAATTTTAGAAAGCTTGATAAAATGGGGCTGAGAACCTATAAAGAACTAATATAGTTTATGATCTCACAAGGAATTAAAGCATGGTTTTCTAAGCTCCTGATAATGAGAAGTGCGTAGACAGACTGGGAGTGTAGAAATAGAAAGAGAGAGAGAAATACAGAATGACAGATGGATAGACAGAGCATGAGATGGACAAGAAGAGAGAGAGAGACAGACAGATTTCCTACTCAGGCAAAGACAAAGAGATATGTGAAATGAATTGAAATGCCTTTTTGAGAAAGGGGCATACAAAATTGTATCTCTGTAAAGCTAAAATTTTAAGAGAGAGAGAGAGAGAGAGAGAGAGAGAGAGAGAGAGAGAGAGAGAGAGAGAGAGAGAGAGAGAGAGAGAGAGAGAAAGAGAGAGAGAGAGAGAGAGAGAGAGAGAGAGAGAGAGAGAGAGAGAGAGAGAGAGAGAGAGAGAGAGAGAGAGAGAGAGAGAGAGAGAGACAGGGATAGACAGAGATAGAAAATGAAATAGTCCCTTTATCAAAAAGTCAATCAGTAACCCCCAATGTCTCTTACAGATTAGATGCCCATGTATGTATTATGAATTCAAAGCCTTATAAAAGAAAATTAAATTAAAAACCTACAAAAGATGATGGTGAAACTTAGGAAAGTAAATATTAATAATCAAGGCACAGTGTTAAGAGCCTAAGTACATTATTTCACTATGTCACAAAAAGGGAACTTATTCATAGCTCAGATAATCCTACTTAAAAAAATGGATTCAAACACTTGATTAATGACGCAAGCAAATTTCGAAATACAATTTAAAAAAGGCGATAATATTAAAATAAAACAAAATTTTTTTTTAGAATTTTGGTCCAATAAGAGAAATGTGACCATTTATCTACAACAGAACATTTTAGCCATCTCAATAAGCAGTAGAATTAAATCTGTACATTAGTAAAGCTTTTCTGAGAGCATCTCTGATATTCTTACACACTTACTGGATACAGAGGTGGAGGTTGAGCCACAGATGGTAATACTTCTCCTCTTCCTAAACCCAGAGCTTCAATGTTGATGGACAAGCCTCGACCTCTGCCCCGTCCCCTTCCAGCCATTCTTAATGATAATGGTGTCTTAGATACACTGATTTCATCTAAAAGCTGTCATATTCCATGAACTTTCTGCCCTTAAATTCCACTGTGAAGTTGTTACATCAATTGTTTCAAATATCTGAAAAAAGAAAGTAAGTGAGAGGTAAAAAATGATCTTTAGAAATATATCTCACTACATTCAGTTCAAAACACATAATTTTTTTATGAAATTGTGAATTTTAATTGAATGAAGAAAATGGTATTTAGTCTTGAATAGACATCAGATTTCAGCTAAGATAATGATGTTCCCTATTAATTTACCTGAAACTTTAGCTCTTAAATTTTTACTAACGATTCAACTGTCTTTTTAGACATTATTGTCACTAAAATTGAATTGTCATATGAAATTTAGGGTTAAAGAAACAAAACAGCTCTACACTTCGACACCAATGGGTTTATCTCGATTAGAACAACATTTATAGGCCCTACAGCTCTTAAAATCAATCCAAAAGGATGATTTTCCCCAACTAGTAAATTGCTTTAATTCCTTTCCGTAGCAACAAGATATATAATCACTTCTATATTACATTAGATCTTAGATACGGATCTAAGAAAATGGGAGCTAGTTATTGAATTCACGGATCAGTTCAAAAGCAGACTGGTCGACGTCTTTCTTACTAGGCGTAGTACAAGAAAAAAGAACCAATTCCAACTTGTTTTTTTTTTCGAATAAAACTATAAAAGCTATATTAAAAAACGTTTTTTTCAAGGGCCGTTTCAAACAATGAATCTTTTATAATTAGCATCATATTTTTTACATAAATTTTTACATAATTCTGGATCTTTTTCCTACATAAGCAATGCAATCCGAATACAACGTCCACAACTGTGGAGTGTGGATTCATATCTGTGTAGTTTCACTTTCGTATTCTACAATGCTGAGATGGACATAGTTCAAAGATAGGACTAGAAAAAGAGAATCGGTCATGTCACGGGGTACTATGGCACTTTTCGACCAGTGTCAGATTGTGTAGTAACGTTATTCATAAATATAGATTTTTTTAAGAAAAGTGCTAAAATTGATTCACAGCCTTGCCTGAGATGAGTGTAAGAATTGAATAATTCAAACCATTCTTTTTGATATCATCGATTCTTAAATTCTCATATAATATTTTTGCCCGCATTTTGATAGGATCAGAACTCTCATATTATGTAGGTTATGTTTTTAGGCCCAGCTTCAGAAACTTCCTGTTTACAAGACCTACAGTGCAAGTAAATAATTATTGTTTTACAAGACGAAGTACTATCGACATTGGCTGAGCGTAAATATGGAATATTTATCTCTTAAACCTGGTTTATATTCTTTCACTTAGATTAAGTTGTAAATGTATGTTTAAGTATGTGAAGAAAGAGTTTTTGGAATGAAGATCAGATCTAGATCTAGATGAGAAGTTTTTTTTCCCTTTCTTTATCATGTTTAACCCATCCACAGTGTTAGATCTAGACTCTATATTTTTTTTAAATTCATAATACTAGCAATTCTTTAAATTATATTATTAACATTGTTATCTGAACTGTTTAACAATACCAAACCTGCTTGTCTTTCATGTTTTTTGAAAACTTAGATTCATATTCCCTTACCGCATCTAAATTATAAACTTAATGAATGATTCGACCTGCCTAAGCAATACCAATATATATCAGTGTTTAAACCAAATGCAGAGTTTTGTATTTATAATATAAGACTAAGAGCATTCCTGAAAAAACTAAGTTGATTTTTTTAACGATGGTCTGGAAAGTTGAAAAATGAAACAAGTGTACACACATTTTTTATATATATTGTTTGTCTAACTCTAAGGATGGATTATTCAATGTTCTCTCAGGGTAACTGGTAGTGATATGTACCTGCTATAAACTAATCAAGGCTATGAACTTTCCATGAGATAAGTGCTAGGTTTATATTTTATGCACTGGTATTTATCCCCAGATACCATAATTCATTTAGGTGTGAGGTAGATAGGCCTACTTGACGACCATTATGTCTTTCCAACTGAATATGCCACCCTCTGCGGTGGCACGGAAATTCAAAGCAAAGAAGGAAGAAGAGGGTGAGGATGAGCCACGCAAACAGTCCAGAGAGGAATGGAAGAAAGAACGTGAATTGGAGGAGATGAGAAAGGCTGGAACTGCCCCTGCCATGAAGGATGAAGAGGGAAAGTGAGTATTGTTGTTGATAGATGACAATTTGTTTTTTGTTTTGTTTAGAAGTGTCCAATGAAATTTTTCACACTTTTGGGCAAAAATTTTAGGCTGGTATCATTATGAAGCATGAATTCATTGTTCATATATTAAGCCTTAGCCTAAGTATGAGATCTCATTTTTTTTGTTTTTATCATGAGCTAAGGTTTTAAGCATTGTGATACTGTTTTAGACAGCTTTGCAAGCTTACTTGGATTTTCACTTTTTCAGGGACATCAATCCTCACATCCCTCAGTACATTATGCAGGCTCCATGGTACTTTGGATCAGAGACTGCTACTTTAAAGCATCAGCGTCCTCAAGATGAAAAAATTCCTCAGTATGCCCCACTCAATGTATCATACAAGAAAGGCCTTAAAGAGGTAATTATGTAAATTATTTGTGATCCACTCAACAACTTGTAGATGCACAATTCAATATTAAGTTGTAAACAAGTCTTGGAGTTAAGTTTATGATTAGGCAAATAGTGTTGGAGTTAGGGTTATGATTAGGCAAATATTGTTGGAGTTAAGGTTGTTATTATTATGCAATTATTGAATTAGTGTTGGAGTTAAGGTTATTATTATGCAATTAGTGTTGCAGTTAAGGATATAATCAGGCAAGGAGTGTCAAATTGGTACTGAAGAAAAGATATTTATAATTTGAAGTGGTCAAATGATAAGTAACAGATAGCCATAAAATCTGTTTTTCTCAATAATTACAGTGAAATGTATTATTTTTCTTATCAGCAGTTATGAAATACATTGTTTAGAAAAAGTGAATATACTGACAAGTTTCTGAATCTTAAGTAAAGCCATATATCCTAAAGCATTGATCAAGAACAGACAATATAAACCATTATTTATATTTGTGTGAATGAAATATGCCATGCATAAATAAAATGTGCTTATATTGTTATAATGACTCAGCTTTAAATTATGACTAACAATGATTTCTGAACAAAAAATTATTCTGACCAGATTCCTTTTTTCAATTAAGTAAAAAAAGAAGGAAACATTCAAGATGAAAATTAGCTAAATCACACATTTAATGCAGATAACTTTTTTCAATGTCACCTCTTTCATTTTGAAAAATCAATCATTAATGAGACATCACATAATAAGTAATGAGGACACAGCTATATAGTCTGGTAAACTTTTTTTTAATTTATTTTATTAGGGACCTGTTGCTGTAAAGTATCGGAAGGGTGCATGTGAGAATTGTGGAGCAATAACTCACAAGAAAAAAGATTGTCTGGAGGTAAGGCTTTGATGTCATGGAGAAATTCTTGAAATGATCTTTTTATTATTGATACATGAAACAATGCGATGCAACATTTTTCAAAATTCTAAAGACATTTTCAAGAAATTTTAAAATTTTTCTTTGAAACTTTGAAAATTTAAACAGTTTCAGACACATAAAGGCTAGAGTTATTCATTTTTTTTTAATCCCAATGATACCATTGGCTTCAATATCACCTTGATTCACCCTGGTTGCCACATAATTTATCAGTTTTGAAGAAATTAGAAGCTTGTTATTGTCTTTGTAATCAATGCTTGTGTGAAGAAATTTTGCTTTTTAAGTGTATTGCAGATAAATAGATTGATCAATTTTGTATATTTTGATCTATTTTTCAATGATGAAGACATGATTTTGAAAGAAAAAGTAGAAAAGTGTTGAAGCCTATTATTTTTTTTTCTACTGCAGCGACCACGCAAGATTGGGGCCAAGTTTACTGGTTCAAATATTGCTCCAGATGAGCATTTAGTCCCAGTGCTTAAACAAAGTTTTGAGGGTAAACGAGACCAGTGGAATATCTTTGATGCAGATGAACACCAGAGGAAAGTTCAAGAAGATTATAGGAATATTGAAGAGGTAAATTATTAGTTTTTATGTCAATTTAAAAAAAGAAAAGGTATTGTGTCTTTTATCCAAAGCTTTCACCAGCTTTCTGTTTTTTCAAGCATGCATTGGCATGTTTGTTTAAAAAGATGAATGTTCAAGAAAATTTAGACATCTTAGAATACACAGATTTTACAAGAAATTTTGGGAGTTTTTTTTATTGATTTATTGGACCCTCCTTATTTCATTTTTTTGAAACTTTTATCACAGGCAAAGCGAGCCTTGAAAGAAAAGTCTTTAGAGGAATCCCTTATGGTAGCAGACTCTGATGCAAAAGATTCAAAGGTGAGTTGTTTTATGTTTTGAAAACAAAGATAAATTGAGTTTTATGTCTAATTTTCTTAATCTTACATCTACAAACTTTAATATTGGGTAGTTTAAAGAGTTTGATCTCTTAGAACTAGATCAAAGTAAGACCAGTTTTAACAATCATATCAATGCTTCATTTCTTCTTACTTTCTCCTATATCTGCAAATTTCATTTGGTAATACTTTAATTTCTAACATCCCTTTCTTGTATCTAAAGACTGAAGAAGATGGAGAAGAAGACAAGTATTATGCAGAAGAAATGGACATGCCCGGCCAGAAGTTTGAGACGAAACAAAGAATCACAGTCAGAAATCTTAGAATCAGAGAAGATACAGCAAAGGTAGATATTTGTCAAATGCTATAAGTGTTGATTTCATTTAAACAGTTTTGAAAGTTGTATATTAACCAGTATAAAATTGTAGATTTTGCGGAATCTGTATTAAGATACTTAAAGAGCCAATTCATTTTTATGGCTAATGGAGGAGGCTGGAATCAACTGGACAGGTTAAGTAGGTTTAAATGCAAATTAAATTAAATAGGCTACATGACCATGCCAAACATATTCCTATCACATAGTTAGAAATTTTAAAGTGTGTAATACTTCAATGTTTGCATGTACCAATAACTTACTTAGATTATCCACATATTTTAATTTAAATTGTTTTAGAAGATAGCATTTTTCTGAAATAAAAATTCATTTTTGTCCTTAGTTGCTCATAATGTAATGTCTGTTACCATTTTTACATTTTCTTCACAGTATTTGTACAACCTGGACATCAATTCAGCATATTATGACCCTAAGACCAGATCAATGAGAGAGAATCCTCTTAAAAATACCAGTAAAGAAGATATTACAGAGTAAGCAAAATGCACATTTAATATTACTGTGGTCATTTCTTAGCGTGTGAATTTCACAGAATAAAACTTTTATTGCATGAAAAGTTCCTTGTTGAACACAGTTTGTTTTAGATTATACATTTATCATAAATAATCATTGATCTCTAACTTGATGATGCTAACAGGAAATATGTTATTTGACAGGTTGATAATCCATCTCAAGTACCACTCTTTTTTTTTTAGATGAAATAATTTGTGTTATGCAGAATTATTAACAGCATACTTTTAAATTCTATTTATATGCAAGTAACTATTGTTTTGCCAGAGATTTTTTGTTACGCCAAAGCAAATTTGGATAAACTACAGTAACTTTTAAGCCCTTATCTTTTCCCCTTAAATCACAAACAGAGAAGCAATCTTAAGTAATGTATATATATATATCATTGATTTGTCATTCTTATTTTCAGTCTAAAATTTGGTGGAGATAATTTTGTCCGTTATTCTGGAGATTCACAAGAAATGGCTAAGAGGCAATGTAAGTTTAAATCCTCTATTTGTTTCATATGTGTATGTTTTTCAGAACATTCTCGTTATTCAAGTCATTGTTTGGGATGCAAAAGCTAAAAAACTGACTTTTCTTGCTGATAAAAATTTCAAATGCTCAATTCTACTCTTTGTGTGGCCTCCTATCTATTTAAAAACATCAATTTTAGTTCTTCTTTTTTATTGATTTCTCGATGCTGGGGATTGTCTTCAGTGAATCATTCTTCAATAGAAAAGCATTATTGTAGGGGAAAAGTTGGTGAATCTGAAAATTTTCTCTTGTCCATTTTCTTAATTTGTCAAAAAAAAACAAAAAAACTAGAGAATACAAAAAAAGGGCACTCAAAACCAAAACATCATGGAGATGGTAGTGAAAATGATAATTGATACAAATAGTTTACAATATAACAGATATAATACTACAGTTTTGAATTGTTGCTCATTCACCAATTCTCCTGCCTGGAAAGGTGCAAAAGAATTTTGATAGAATGTTTGTATTCTTCTTTTCTATTTTTTCTCTATCTAGTGTTTGCTTGGGAGGCCTACGAGCGAGGTACTGATATCCACCTGCAAGCAGACCCCACCAAACTTGAGCTGCTCCACAAGGAGTTTGAGCGACGGAAAGGAGATTTCAAGCAGTCAGCCAAGGATTCAATCCTAGAGAAGTATGGTGGACAGGAACATCTCAATGCTCCACCAAAACAGTTGCTTTTGGCTCAGACAGTAAGTTTGGATTTCATCTGCGAGGTTTAGATAAATGTCATGAGTGGCGTCATTTGAAATAACATTTTTTTTTCTTTTATATCTGTAGTAAATATGTTGTTACCATTTTCCTTAACTCATTTATTGTTTTGGGGTGCTATTTTTAATTATTTTGTTCTGCTTTTGAAAAGTCCATTAGGCAGTTTACAAGAAAAGCAGAAAAACCTCAAGCTGATTTTTTTTTATTTGTTCCAATAAACTGATTACTTGATAAAGGTATATAATCATAAAAATAATAATCCAGTCTATCAGAGATGGAAATATGTGCTGTGTAGAGTGAGACCCTTTGAGGAGCAAGAAAGAGTAGAAGAAGAAGCTCATTCCCCTCCCCCTCAGCACCAGACAATATCTACTCAAACTTTTTAACTTAACAAGAGTGTTTTGATGTTTAATTTTCCTTTTCTGGTTGCATTTTTTTAAGTTGAATATTTTCATGTTTAGCTGTGTGTGTGTATATATATATATATATATATATATATATATATATATATATATATATATATATATATAATATAGCTGTGTGTATGGGTGATCAAAAGAAATTTCAAATCCAACACAAACAATAGATAGCCTTTTTTTTGTCTAATCTCATACACAATGACCTAATGCAGAGAATCTGCTGTTTTTCTTTTCTTTTTCTTTTTTTTTTCTACAGGAAGACTATGTCGAATATAGCAGAACTGGCTCAGTGATCAAAGGTCAAGAGAAGGCAGCAGTCAAGTCAAGATATGAAGAAGATGTCCTTAATAATAATCATACGGTAGGATATTAAAAAATAGAAATAACAGGATAAACTATGATTTAATTTTAAAGCTAGAAATTTAATTCTGTATATTTCATCTAGATTTTGCATGCATTCTGGGATCTAACTTATATGTCTTATCAATATTTCAAGTGTAGTATTAATTTAAAAAATGATTGTAAGGGTATATCATAATTATATGAGATTTTTAAGATATAATGGGTTGATTTCTTTCTTCTCTATAAATGTTTGATTTCCACACATAATACCATAAAAATTAAGAAAAAAAAAAACCTCGAAGTTTTGCAAAACCAAAGACCACATGGATTTTTCAGGACTATTTTTATACATTGTTCCTGTTTATTTAAAAGATACAATATCTGTCCGAATGAACATTTCAAAACATAATCTTGGTGTCATAAATTTAGCCTTAAATGATTGGTAGGTAGTGGTTTTTTTTCTTTATGAGGATTTTAACAATATTCTTTGTAAAAAAAATGTAATTCTCTTGCAAAGGATGTGAGTTATTTGCCTTGGTTTGGCTTTAAACAGTCTTCTGTCATGATATGTGTAGAATTATAGCACAGAAAAGCAAAGAGTAATGAATTTTACGAGGGCAGGCTGATAATTAAGTTCCGTTTAATCATAACTTTTTAATTTTTCACAGCATATACATAAACAATACGTCAAACGAAAGCTTAATATCTCAGCTACATACTTAGCACTCTATTTTTCGATGTAGTCACCGTCGCGATCAACACACCGCCTCCAACGTTTCACTAGTTGGCTCACGCCGTCAGCGAAGAATTCAGACGGCTGTCCACGGCACCATCTGCGAACATCTGCGATAACTTCCTCATCATTGTCATAGTGATGGCCCTTCAGGTACTTCTTGAGTTGGGGAAACAAATAATAGTCAGAGGGGGCAAGATCGGGGCTGTATGCAGGGTGAGGTAGGGTCGTAAGTTCCAGCTGCCTTAAGGCGTCCTGAGTTTGGCGACTGGTGTGCGGGCGCGCATTGTCGTGTTGCAGGATTGAGTCCTTATCACGCCGAATACGTCTGAGTCGGAGTTTGAGAGCTCGGAGTGTTGAAATATATCGCTCAGAGTTCACAGTTTGCCCTTGCTCCAGAAATTCCATGTGGACCACTCCCTCCATGTCCCAGAAAACGGTGAACAAGACCTTTCTTGCAGAGGCAACAACCTTGAACTTCCTTGGACTTGGAGAAGTTTTGTGCCTATACTCCATCGATTGGGCTTTACATTCTGGATCGTAGTGGTGGACCCAGGATTCATCTCCAGTCACAATGCGTTGCAGAAATGCTTCTCCTTCTGCATTGTAACGCTCTAAGAGTTGAGTACACATGTCCTTTCTCTGCGCTTTCATCTCTACAGTGAGCTGTCTTGGGACCCAACGGGCAGAGACTTTTCGGTAACCCAGTACAGTTGTGGCGATATGGTGCACTCGTTCTTTCGAAATGCCTACTTCATCTGCAATTTCCTTTTGTTTGACCCTTCGATTAGCTCTAATCATGCAGTCAACTTTCTCTCGATGAGCCGTGTCCGATGCGGAAAGGGGCCTACCCGAACGCTTTCGATCACGCAGAATTGTCTCTCTGGGGTCTTCCCCTTTAAAAATTCTCACCCATTTGTGAACTGCACAGTCTGAAATGCACATTTCACCATAAACTGTCGTCATTCTTGCATGAATGTTTGCAGCAGAACATCCCTCAGCTGCCAAAAACTCGATAACAGAGCGCTGTTTGATGAGAAGGTCATTGGAAGTCGCCATTGTCTCATAAACATGGCTACCACATCATGTGTTGCGCGTCACTGCATTATGAGCACGAATGACGTCACACAAACTTGTTGTTATAGTTAAGTCTAGAAAAATGGTTCAGGAGTATTTGTATGAAATTTTAGGTCGATGTGACGAAAATTGACCTAGTTATTAGCAAACGGAACTTAATTATCAGCCTGCCCTCGTATGTATGTAAAGCAGAGAGGATAAAATTAGAGAGTTCAAATTTCCAGACCTGAGTGTCCTTTAGATGAAATGCGGTTCACTTAACTTTAAAAGAAGGTCCACAGTTATAAATTTTATTCTCTTAGTTTTGAGAGAAAAAAAAATATTTTTGATTATTATGCTTAGATTGATCTTAAATATAGGATTCAACTATTCACAAGCTCTAATCTTGTGATTGAAACTTTTCTACAGACTGTGTGGGGCTCCTTTTGGCGAGATGGACGCTGGGGATATGCCTGTTGCCATTCCTTCCTTCGCGAGTCGTACTGTACAGGAGAAGCAGGCAAAGAAGCTGAGCAGGTATTTTCAAATTGTAAACTTGTACTAAATAACTGAAAGAATTTAAAGCTTTAAAATCTTGTATAATTTTTTTTTCATGTAAATTCTGTTGGTATAAAGTTCCTGTTCTGAGGCTGATGTTGGTCAACCTAATGTTATTATCTAGCAGCTGCAATTTCTAGTGAGCACAACTTACTATTGATCTGGGTTTTTTTTTCCTCAGGGAAGGAAATAATATATCAAGGAATAAGTCCTATGAAGCAAAATTGGGAATCAGTAGCGTACTTTTAACATTCTTTTCACATTATTGCTTTCAATCATATGTCATAGCTAACTGAAAAAAAAAATGAAATCTTCTTTATTTTACTTCATGTCTTGTTTTTGTTTAAATATGCCAAGGACAATTTTTTTTTTTTATAAAATGTGTGCATATTTAAAAAAAAAAAAAATTTGAACCGTATATTCATTCATGAAATCTTTGTCACTTTTTCTTAAATCTCTCAGGAGAGCTGTTTACTGCCCATAGCATCAGGCAACAAAGAAGAGGAGCCACAAACACTGCTGGAGGTTTGTTAGCCATACATTGTAATTCTAAACTTAAGGGCACCACACATTAAGAAAGAATTTTATGAGGAAAAGAAGATTCTTTGTATGAATGGGTATGATCACTCGTATGATCCAAGACATAAAATTTCCATCATTATATTTCCTTTGTTTTATTGGATTACAAGGGCAACCCATCTCTGATTCCTACCCTGGTAGGTTCTTTCCACATTCCAAAATGTTTTGGTAAAGTCTAAAGCTTTTGTTGCTTTGTTAGTGATATTGATCTCTTGCCCTTTAGTTGAAGATAAATGGTTTTTAAAAAAGAGTCTTGGAGGAAAAAAAACCCTGAAAAGCCAGATATTCCTGAAGGCCACCTCGTCTGTGTTTTGGGATCTGTTTTATTGTGTAATAAAATGAGACTTGATTATAATCAGAAAGTATTTTGTTTTCAAAGATAGTGATGATGAGGAGACTTTTTATGCTTGACAGACTTGTTATTCTGAAAAACGCCAGTAAAGTTGTATTTTTTTTTAGCTGACCCAATTAAAGCAATTCTTCGGGGGGGTTTTTTTTGTTTTTTTTTATCAGTTGGATGAGTTGGAGGGGGGTTTCATAGTCCTTTCTTTTGTTTGTAAGATGATAAACACAGTTTTTTAAAAAGAACAAAGGTACCAATACATATGAAGGAAGGATTATCAGATCTACAAAAAAAATCCAAGGGAATCTCAGAAACCAAAACTATTTGCATGGATAGAATAGACATGGTTTGAAGTATCTTTTTATTCCAATCAAGTTTGGCAAAAGCATTTTATGTGTAAACAAAACATTCTTTGTATTTCAATTTAAAAAAGAAAAATGGGTGGTATGTGCTTCAGTTAAGAGCTATGTTTTTACTTCAATTGTCTTTCCAGTTGTCAAAGTCCAACAATGCCTCAATATGGTATAGATGACAAAGCAAGATCTGCTAGTGACCAGGTTGAAAGCTAAGTGTTGAAGTGAATGTGGTCATAAATCAATTTTTCAAATACAATTTTATCTTTTTTTCAGGAGCACAAGAAAAAATTGAAAGAGAAAGAGAAGAAAAGGAAAAGGAGAGAGAAACGAAGGAAAAGAAAGAAGAGGAAGCAAAGCAAAAAGAAATCTGCAGGAAGCTCTGATGAAAGCTCATCCTCTTCCTCATCCTCCTCATCATCAGATTCTTCTTCAGATGAAGAGGAAGAAAAGGAAACAGAGGAAGATAGGAAAGAAAGGTTGATTAAAGAGGTATGAAAAAAATGTTATGTGTACATCTTGGTCAAAGCATCAAATAAAGTTGTAAAATTACTTTTTATTTCTTATCGACAAATCATTATTATTCACTCTGCAAAGCTGCCCATCAGAACTGACTTCTGCATGTAGTTCTGAGTTGATGTTTAAAATTATTAAATACTGAAAAAAAAGTTAAAAAAAAAAATTCTAAAATAGCTTGAACCTTACTTGGTTTTCATGTTATTTCATCAGTCTCTTCGGCACAGTACTTTTGTGGAATACTCTCACTTTTTCTTAAATTCAAGTTATATGTAGATGTAGAAAGTTCATAACTATGAAATGGACTGACATGAAAGAGGCTTGATAGATGTGTACTGAGCTACTAAAGAATCTTATACATATAAAAGATCATTTATATCATTTATATACAAAATAATAGGGACGTTTAGGCTATTTGTGTCTTTTTGAAAATTAGTAAAAATAATCAATTTTACTTTGCCCAAGGGAATAAAGTTATTACCCTTGATTGGATAAAGCTTCTTCATAGATGATAATTAAAGTAGTGCCACTGCATATATTGACTATTCCTTTCGTATTTTTTTAAGTCTATAACAAAATTAAGGACCAGGCACATATCTAAGCTGAAATCTTTCACAATGGCTAAGGTTAGATCTAAATTTTGAGAGACCAAGGCTAATTAAAATTTGTATTGTGCTGAGTGTGTATTCAGGCATGCAATTAGCCTAAAAGAGGTCTAAATAGTACATACAGTTTGTGTTTGTAGGCATAGTGTTAGATGACATAGTCCAGCATGACTTGGCTAATACCTGTAAGTTTAAATCTGTGCTAAAAAAAAGTACACAAAACAAAAGAAAAAAAAAAAGGCTTGAAAAATGAGTGGGAAGGGGAGGCTGGCTATCACCAGTTAGGAATTTTTTCAGACTTTGCTTTGATAGGTGAGGCAGAGAAGCAGTGATGTTACTTTATCATTCTCTCCTCTGTGTTCCTGTAAACTAACCATAGCCTGAACTTTCATAAAATCCACGTTATATGCACCCAGCCTAGCTGCCTTTCTCCTTTCACTTTTCACTAATTTTGGTGAGGGGTGACTCAAAATGTAACGAAATGATACACCAAGTTGTCTGGTTGATTTAAATGTTAATTGCTACAGATTTGAAAGCAAATGCTTATATTATATTATGCTGTATATTATACCAATTATTTAGCAAAACATTCGTCACACTGTGAATTTGACCATTTAGCCACAGCATGTATTTGTCATGCTACCACTGAATTAAAATTATGTCTGAGGTCTAGCAGTTTGATTCTTTTTAATTATTATCTGTAGCAAATGGTTTTTTTTTACCAGTACTGGTAAACAAAAAAGTAACAGTATCTCATCTGCGAAACTAACAATCTTGTCAAAAAGAAGGAAATTATAAGACACTTTGAAAACCGATAGCACTGTATTTTTCTTTTTTTATTATTGCAATCTGTAGACAATGTTTTCTAACAAAAGAAAATTGAACACAATTTTCTAATAGAATTAAGAAGGGCAAACTTGTCTGTATATTCTCTTACATTTTGCTAAAATTGACAGCTTACAATCATGAGTTGAAATCATTCTCTCTCTCTCTCTTTCATCAGGCTCTAGCAGCACAAAAAGAACAGGATAGAAAGATGACTCAGCTGCTTTCTATGGATGAACGAAAGCGACCCTATAACAGCATGATAGAAGTCAAAGCACCAACAGATGAAGAGATGGAAGCGTTTAGACTTAAGCAACGTCGCATGGAAGATCCAATGGCAAATCTACTGGGATGATTAATTCTTTTTTGCAAATGGAACTTCAAAACTTCAAGGAGAAGGGGGGCAGCATATTTGAAATTGTTCCTGCAGTTTGCTGCAGCTTAATTAAATCTATGTTGACTGGAAGAGTTTAATGAAATAAAGACAAATAAATTTGCTTTTTCCCTCTTTCCTTTGCCATATGGAAATATGTGTTGATAACCATCAATTTGCACATACTGCATATTTTATCTGCTGCATGATTTCTCAAACTGTGACTTCCTTTTTGCTTTTTTTTATATCATTTCAAAGGAATGATCTTATAGTGTCAGTATATTATAAAATAAAAGCAAGATTTGCTACCAACTTCAGTATATCTGCATGTATTTTTGAAAAAGGTAAACATTGAAATAGTAAAATTTTAAACTTATTTAAGTCTCTGTTTATTACTTGTTTACCCCCTGATGGTATCATATTTCATAGACATTGGATAAAATTTTTAGCTGAATGCTTATTAAAACAAGAGAAAAAAAAGAAAGGGTTCTTGGTAAGGACATGGCTATGGACTTTGCAGGTCTTTTAATGATTTTTTTTAACTTGCTTTATTTGACTATTCAAAATAAAAATGCCAGATAAAAAATGAATGACAAGATTTTTTATTTTTTCACTTAATTTTTGTAAAAAGACATGTTTATTTCTGCATGGCATTAAATTTTATAAGCGCAAAGCAAACTCTGCTCTCAACAGTAATTTTTTCGCATTCTCCTTGTTGGGCATGTAATTGTTGAAGATTGCCAGTCTTCTCATACAAGCATTTGAGAAACAGTAGTAATAGACTTTTATGCATATTAACTTTAATGATCGCCCCTTCTAAAAATTTTTTATTTTTTTTAAAGGGAAATGTGACACACATATAAAGGTTGATTTTTTTTTTCATCTAAACAATGCAGATCACAATATTTCTCTAATGTATCTAATGTACTTTGATTGTTGTCCCATCCACACAATCGTATATTTTTACCGCATTAAAGTAAGATTTGTAATTATGTATTTCAGAACAATATAATATTTAGCAGAATAAAAAGAGCTCTTAAAACATTTAAAGGAAGTAAAGTATATTTAGGCACATACTGAAAAAGCAAAAATATCACAGAAATTCAAGTAAAAGTATATGAAGCTGCAAATCTGTGTATGTTAAAATGGTCACTTTCAATTTCATTACTTAAAAAATTATTTTATCACAGAAGAGTTAAAAAAAAATGAAATACCAAGGTGATAGATTATCATGCAATGCAATTTTAAAAAAATCATAAAGGTTTGAATAGGGAAAGTCAAAACTAAACATTTGTACATGCTATTGATACCTATGCTAGCACCACAATGGTTTGAAGCATTCTGAATCATTGATACCAATTAAACAAAATTTACATTCCACAGAAAATAAATAAATTCAAGTTATTTTGCTCTGTGATCATTACAGATAACCAACATACTTTGTAGTTACTGTTTCAATATTCAAATACATTCAATTGTAGAAATATAACAGTAGTGCCTTCTACTTTTCAATATTTTTTTTTCATAATCTGATGTGCCACATCGAATTAATTTGAAAAAAAAAAAGAATGAAATAAGTATAGCTCTTTTTATTTTTTTTCTTGTGCCTTAGAACTATACATTTCGTTCATGTGGGGTGCATGCTAGTCTTTTAACTTGTATGGAACAGATAATTATATTGAGCAGTCTATATGGCTCAAACTCAAACAGTTTTAAAAGTAACAATTTAGCAATTTTAAATGTATAAATACTTGAATGCAGTGGTAGTCTGGGATTTGTTCCTAAACCAGATTTCAAATAGCATTAAAAAAGTATTCTGACATAATAAACAAATAAATTCTTGAACAGGCAAGAAAAGAAGACAAAATTTAAGTAAGGACATTTCAATCAAAATATATGGCTAAAACAACATGATTTTTTTTTCTACTAGCAACAGAAGATATTGGAATCAAAAATATTTTTATAAGTCCTTATAACTTCTGTTTAATAGAATTCCCATGTATTGAATAAAACACGGTCTGATGAGTTCAATCATATGCTTATTTTCTTTATACAAGTATTCTGAGTTGAAGAGTGACGGAAAGCAAATAATTGGGGCTTCAAAAATTTTTGTATTAAGCGGTTCGCTGACATTTTAAGTAATTGCAGCTATCTTCAGTAATTTCACTTCAAAAATCAATTAACCTTTGGGGCTCAAAGAAGAATTTCCGAAAAATAACAATATAATACTTTTCAGCAAAGGATGCAAAAACCTCAAGCAAGTTGCAGTTGAGAGAAAACTACAAATATCCTTTCTTTTATGCCACTAGCAGAAAATATCTGGCGCTTGATGTTCAATGAGGTTAAAAGCAGAGAATTGAAAAAGTTAAAAGTCAAAGGAAAACATTTTTAAATCTCTACTTTTTTAGGACTCATTACATTTGTAATTACAAAAATAGAAAAGAATTATTCAAAAAAAAAAAGACATGATGCTAAGGTGTAGAGGACAGCTGTGACTCATATGACTTTAGTCATAAACTGGTCGAAAGCCAGACTTAGAGCTTGCAGGTCCTGATCCACCTCCGCCTCTGGAGTTGCCAAACTGCACAGGTTGGTCATTTCCGGTAATGGCATTGGATGGAATGGCATCAAATTGTTTTAAGGCAAGATATTGTCTGTCATCAGTTTCATTTCCTGATAGAGCAATATTGCGTAGGTCTGGCATCTCGGCGAAAGGTAACCAGTTTGTGCCTATATTGAGGATATTAAATATCAAGTGGAATAAATAAACTCAAGATGAAATATGAACTCATGAGTGGAAAAAAAGCAAAACGTAACAGTGTATCTTTTTTTTATTTACAAAAACTGTTTTACATTTGAGTAAATATATTACAATATTAATATATATCCTTTGACGATGCATTATTTGATGATTACTCTAAAAAGCTCACGATCACTTTATGACAAATGAGTTACATGAAAGAAACAATTTACAGCACCCCACGTAAAGTTAAAATTCTCATGGAGTAATATTTAAAGAGTATCTTTGTATTGAAAGGGAACTTGACACAAACACTGACAGGTTATATTTTGTAATTGACTGTATTATCAATTCAGAATTTTGTTACATTTTTTTTTTCAAGACAGGTATTCTTTATAAATCATATTGCTTAGGCATTGTGAAGCATGTATCTTGTCTCTTATCTCTTCCTATTTCCAAGTAATGTTCAATGAGAACTATCCAAGAGTCATTTCAATATGAAATGTATTAATAATGATTTGCAGTTTTTTTTAAATAGCTGTTAATTTTAGTTTCATACAGTTGTTCTGAACTAAGATTTAAATCAGATCTATAGATGGAGTCTATTTTGAAAAAAGCAAAGTTAATCCCTGAAACACATAATGCATTAAGAAAGAAACCTACCGACGGGCAAACCCTGCTCTCTGCGAGATTTCTCCGAGTCAAAGAATGTTTGGTGATCTTCCCAGTGTCGATCACAAGCAGCACACAAGAAGTCTGAGTTGAATCCTCCACATGAGCAGCCTAAAAGGGAAGAGTTTTATTGGGTGGCTATATTATCATAGCTTTACCAACTCAGTTATTTGTTGTCTTGTGTAAGCTTTTGGAAATAATTTTTACTTCAACACAAACCCAGTGCACTTAGTCTCATCTGCAATTTGATATGAATGACATCTGATTTCATGTTGATTTAGAGGCTTTTTGAGTTAAGGTTGCCACATTATTCCCTCAACAAAAGGACCAGTAAATGCTGGACATGCCCTAACTTTTATCTTCAAATGAGAAAAATCTGTTTAAAAAACAACTTTCTTTAAACAGTTATTTAGATGTCGTATAATTTTCACTACAGCTGAAATCAACGAAATGGAGGAAGGTTTAAAAGTTTGTTTTACTTCTAAATTTATGACTTTCAGTTTCATTCAATATTATTTCATTTAATTTTTTTTATGATGAAAGATTCCTTACATAAGCTGATTATTGTTCACTTGGTTTATATTCTTTTCAACGAGTATATCATTACTCGGTCATCTTATAATCCAGTTTATCTTCAGTTAAACGATTGTCCCCTTGATTCTTACTAAGCAACCCTTCCCTCTCTTTTATCTCTGAGCTTACTTGCTGCACATTCTATATATATGTGAAATGCTTGCCACTTAAAACAGCGCAATGCATTCTCTGCAACCAGGAATAATGCTTTTCACAATACAAAAAAAAAACACAAAAAAAATAGTTGAAATGTTGACTTTGAAATAACCAAACTTGTTTCTGAGACCTCAATATAAGCGAAATTTTTTTTATTAACTTCAAGATATAAATATTTGATAAAATTGATCGAGAATTCAAAACTTCTGGAATCAAATAATATGATCACAACTCACTATTAAAATCCTGGCCAATTAGACAAATTTTTAAAGCATCAGCACAAAGATACTGTGTACAAAATACAGTGGAAACCTCAAAAACCGAAGTCTGATTATTCGAATTTCTCATAAACCGATTTTTGCAAGATGATAGGTTAATTTTTTCTCTTTGGCTTCTTTAGAAGTGGACTCTATTTCAAAGTCTTTCTGATTTGATTCTCTTGATTCGAAGTCGATATTACCCCATAACGCATCACAAAAGTACTACATGGATCTCTCAGGCAGCAAACAATGCTAATCACTGCCCAAGAAAGGCTGATCAGTGCGCTAACAAAGCAAGAAGGGAGTGGATACACTAACAATTCCAGTAGCAATACTGTCCTTATACTGATAGCAACATGAGACAGGGGCAGGGGAGGTTTGCTTGTTGCAGGCACAGTACACACTCACTCAATGAGTCATAGATTCTGTTATACCATTTTTTGAAATTCGAAAAATTTCCCATACAATCGGAATTATGAGGTTTCCACAGTAAAGTATTCTTCTCTCCAATGGACAAATTTTCACATCAAGCCACTGTAATTCACCTTTCATTTTACATCTCATTGGGCGATTAGGATCATGAAAATTATTTGTGTGCTTGCATCTGCATTTAGCCCTCCAAGCAGCGGCATCAAAACCTGGTCTTTTGGGAAGCCAAAATTCACCTATATCTTCTGGTCTGTTAGGAATCCATTGGTAGGCCTTACATGTGCATCCTGGTACTTTGCATGGAACCTTGACGCTGAGGGCTTTGAAAGTAAGTTACATTTACCAGTATTGCTATGTGAAAATCTTATTTGCATGACAAAGCTCTTTAGGGGACAAATTGATGAATTGGAAAACGAGATGCAACAGTAACTGCATTTATGATGAGTTTAAAATTTTGTTGGTTTCAATTTAGTTTCAATAAAAGACAAGGCTTAAAAAAATGCACCCTTCCAATATATGGAATGATAAGTAATAACCCACTTCAAACATTTTCCTGAAGTTTAAAACCTTAATAAAGATGTGCAGTAACAAAGTTCAAAAGACCTCTTAAGGGAATTTTTTGTAACCAAATATAAAATAATAAGAACAAAACAAGCAAAATAAAAAATGTATGAACTGATTTTTCTTCAAACATTGTCTCAGACAAAGGCTTTTTTGTTCTTTCATGCAAAATCTCTAAGTTAAAAAAAAAAATAGCAGTATTAAGAATATTTTCAAATATGAAAAAAATAAAAATAAGTTACCGTGGTACTGCGCATGATCAGACAAAACATGATCGCAGAAGCACCTTGAGGTGTAGAACACCCTTTGGCAGTCATGCTGGAATTCAGGACATCTCCAGCCAACATACACACCTTAGGATGGATTACAAAACTTCTGCCCATTAATAAAGCACCAAAAAAAAAAAAAAATTCACAATGACTTTATGACTAGTCATTTCACCCAATATGACTTTTAGTTATCCAAAAATATTACCAAAGAGATCAAATAATGACATGTGACTAGATCACAAGAAAAGCATATAACAACAACATATAGTTTCATGTTTACCACATACCATTAAGCTATTAAGCTAGCTCAACTTATGCTCTGCAATTCTTATATGTTAAAAGTGAGAGGGCTGTAGTTAAAAAAAAAGGAATATTTAAAAAAAATAAACAGGTTTGTTTTTCTTTCCTTACAATATCTGTATTCAAGTAATGTATAACAGAGAGTTCGCGTACTTGAAAGGATAATTTCCATGTGAAAGTAGATTAGCTGAGTGATAGGTGGAGAAGTATTGGTTGGAAAACAAAACAGTAAAGACTGAAATAGATAGAAGCCTACCAGTTTTGTGAGCTTCTATAGCTGCAGCTGTTTCTGTGTCAAACAGTTCTTTCAGCTTAGGAGCAAAATCATCATTCATGGCTTTTGCAAATGACACAACATCATATTTCTCAGCAGGTTTGACAACTCTCATTTTGTAACCTACAATTTGAACCAGGATATATATATAATATTAAATAATATTAAAATCATAACCTAGTATTCTTTAGCATGACTCAAGAGTTTTGAGATTGTGTAGCTCTCTTCATACTGCAGCAGGCCATTGTTATTTTACTTTTATTCATGCTCCTTTTTCCATCACTATCAACATAATGCAGATATAACCACTATGCATAGTAATACAAAGTGTTATCCTTTCTCAGTCAAATAGAAAACTTAATCTCCTCACCATAAATACATTATTAATCAGCTTGAATGGTAAGGCAAAAATAAGAAATGAAAAGTGCTCAAAATATGTTTAGAGTGGAAATGTATATTATGAAATTTTTGGCTGACAAAGGATCATATAAAATTACATAATGTTTCCTTTTTATTTTATCTAATCTATAGCTTGGTTGAGCCAAGTGAAAAAATCACAAAAGTAAGTAATCAACAAAATAACTAGCTTACTTGTATCACAAATGAAAATTCATTTATATGTAATTATTTAGAGAAATAATCGGATTACCTTCAGGAACATACATGCCATCAACTTTTTTGATTGGATTATTGGCAGCAGCTCTTTCAAGCTTTTGCATCATCCCTTGCTCCTTTGGTACAATAGCTTTTCCACTTGCTCTTATTCCAGAGCTTGAACCTACCTGCATATAAACATTAATGTTTAAAACTGCTATATCAAATGATCATTTTTTAAACATGTTTCTGGAACAGATTATGTAATGTTTACTAATGACCATGAGCATAATGTAGAAACGTGTGAATATTATATTTTGAAGACAATAAAATGTACTACATCTCAGGACTAGTTTAACTGAACTTTGCGCTATCACTATTACTGATGCAAAAAGCATTTATTGTTTATTGATTTTATGAGAAAGAAATATTAAAGAAAATGTATTTTAATAAAACGAATTCTATGAAATATTTTCAAGCTTATAAGCCCAATTATCTTTTCACAACTTTTGCATTGACTGAAGCTCTACATACAGCAAATAAAAATTACATTACTTAATGAAGTAATTAATATTTTACTTCAAAGAATGATACAATTCTATCATTAAATATATCCTTACTTAGAGTGTGAACACCATAGGAATATATTAAGATAAAATAAAATAACATTTTATTTGTTGGTGGATTAAGTCTTTGTTCATGAATTGTCTTTCAATAACCATTTTAAATTGAAAAATAAAACATTTAATGATAAATATGCCATATATTTAAGAAAGAGAGACATGTTTGTGGTATTTCAGAGTATATGAACTAGAATAAAATCTTATGCAAGCACCATTATTTTTTGTAAGGACATTATTAAATTAAATAATTTGCATGACAACTTAATCTAATAATGTAAACTGAACAGAAAACACAAAGAAAGGAAGAAAACTACAATGGATAATTATTAAAAATAATTTTTGACTTAATAACTTTTCTGCTGGCAGTTTGAAATTTTCATGCACAGTAATCAAAGCATCTAAAGTAATTCATTGTATTCCCCATCAAGCATTTCCTCTGTCTATTTATTAAACATGTTCCAGCATTTCAGATTTGAAGAAATTGTTGATTATTCTCAACTTCTTTGCTTTTGAGATATTCTAAAGGCAACATTAATTCATTATTTTAAACCCTGAAAATGTTTTAATGCTATAAAAACAGCCTATATCACTGTAGAGTGCAAACAGCATGATTACATAACAATAACATTTAACTAGCCTAACATGTATTGATATAATTGTCATTTAATACACTCAAATGCAAGACTTATACATTTTGTATTTACAGCTTTCTTGGGATTTGTAGCACCACTAGTAGAGGCCCCTGTCCTTCCTGCAGGGCGTGCTGTGCTTGAACTTGAGGGCGAGGGAGATTTTCCTTTAATTGCCTGATAAAAGATGATTTCAAAGTTAAAAAAAATTTTTTTTGCCTCTCTAAATGCTCTGTTATTATAGCATCTCTGTATACAGTAAGCACTTATTTAGAATGGGATCCTTTTTATTGCTTTATGTCTAATCAAACACATTCTTGATCATGTAAAATATTCGTTGTTGATTCTAGTCCTCTAACTTAGTTTTAAAGGTCTAATTTTTTTAACATAACCTTAAAAATGCATAATTGAAATGTTTTAAACTTCGGATACCATTTCCTGGTTAATGCTTTTTTCATCTCTTAAGAATAAGAGTATTTTGAAAAAGGGGAAAATTTTCCATTCATGAATCTGTAAGTAAAAGAAGAAAAAAAAAAAACATCATGTGCACACCATGAGAAAAGGTGGATGAGGGTATAGGTAATTTGGTAGATATCTTCGCATAGTTCACATAATTTCACTCTAATTATTTCTTTTATATACTGATAATAGTTTCAATCCTCCCAAGGCATTCAATAAAGTACTTTTATTTCTAATTTTCCCAATTTTGAAAGGTGGGGGTAGAATGAGTTTTTAGAATAATGCATTTCATGCTGATGTAATGGGGTGGATGCAAAGTTTGGAGATTAGGCATATAAATATAAATTAATTCTAAAAGATTGTGAGTACAGATTTAAAACATAAAGTTAAAAAATATTATATTTTAGTTGATTCATAACATTCATAATAAAATAATCAGCATTTGATCAAACAATCCTGAAAGCCTATATTGCACAAATAATTTGCTTATTGGTTTTAAAAGGTCCTGTTAAACATGAATTTATTGGCCCATTTTCCTAACAATGTGAAATAATAACATGTCAGTTGCACCCCTTCACCCGTTCATAAAAGTTTTGTCCAAAAACCGCATAAAATAAATGGTCTACGATGACTTTATAAAAGTACACGCGCTAAACTGTTTTATTAAGCCTTTATCTGTTGACAACATAAAAACACATTCCTTAGGCTAGATTAATCTATCAAACAGCATTAAAGATTCATTAAACATTTACAAATATGTTCAGACAGACAATATACGAATTTTGGGGGAGCCCTAACACAGTTCTTTTTTTTTTTTTTTTTTTTTTTCTACTTGGTATTTAAAGGAACTTCGATATAATTACAATCTAAAGCAAGACTAGATCTACTCTAGGGTGCGGGAATAAGTAACAGTGAAAGTAAAAATGTTTATTTTATTACCTGTTCAGAATCACGTTGTCCTCCATGGTTACCTTTCTTCATAGTAATTTATGGCAACACTGAATCGAAAAATTCGCAACCTGCCGACGCGTATGGTATGTAAAAGAGGTAGGAGCAGCCTTCAAATTCACAATATTCACTGCGCCATTTATAAACAAAATATCGCTATGAAAGACTTTTTGATTTCGAACTTTTTAATTACGTTAAAGCCATAGTTACAACAAATTTAGATTACATTGCATTTTTTTAATGCTCTGATTCATATTAAATACTTCTATGCCTCCTGGATTGCAGTTTACACCGATTATTATTATCAAATGTTTTTACGAAAACAAATTCAAAGTTTAGAAAGGGGCGCAGTCAAAGATGCTATTATAAGAAAAATTTTGGGCGAAGGGTAGAGGGAAACGGAAGAAGAAGAAGAAGAAGAAGAAGAAGAAGAAGAAGAAGAAGAAGAAGAAGAAGAAGAAGAAGAAGAAGAAGAAGGAAAAGAAGAAGCAACAGCATCAGCAGAAATAGCAATAATATTAGCAACAGCAGTAATAGTAAGATACAGTGGTGGTGATAATAATAGCAGCAGCAGTAGTTGTAGTAGTAGTAGTAGTAGTAGTAGTAGTAGTAGTAGTAGTAGTAGTAGTAGTAGTAGTAGTAGTAGTAGTAGTAGTAGTAGTAGCAGCAGCAGCAGCAGCAGCAGCAGTAGTAGTAGTAGTAGTAGTAGTAGTAGTAGTAGTAGTAGTAGTAGTAGTAGAAATAGTAGTTGTATTAAACAATAGTAGTAGTAGTAGTAGTAGTAGTAGTAGTAGTAGTAGTAGTAGTAGTAGTAGTAGTAGTAGTAGTAGAAGTGGTAGTGCTGGTGATGGTGGTTGAGGTTGTAGCAGTAGCAGCAGCAGCAGCAGCAGCAGCAGTAGTAGTAGTAGTAGTAGTAGTAGTAGTAGTAGTAGTAGTAGTAGTAGTAGTGGTAGTTGTATTAATCAGTATAGAAGTAGTACTGTGTAGTAGTAGTAGTAGTACTAATAGGAGGAGGAGGGTGAGAAGTAGCGGTAGCAGCAGCTGCAGCAGCAGTAGTAGTAGTAGTAGTAGTAGTAGTAGTAGTAGTAGTAGTAGTAGTAGTAGTAGTAGGAGGAGGAGGAGGAGGAGGAGAAGTAGCAGCAGCAACAGCAGCAGCAGCAGTAGTAGTAGTAGTAGTAGTAGTAGTAGTAGTAGTAGTAGGAGGAGGAGGAGGAGGAGGAGGAGGAGAAGTAACAGCAGCAGCAGTAGTAGTAGTAGTAGTAGTAGTAGTAGTAGTAGTAGTAGTAGTAGTAGTAGTAGTAGTAGTAGTAGTAGTAGTAGTAGTAGTAGTAGTAGTAGTAGTAATACGAGTAGCATCAACAGCAGACCTTTTTTTTTCAAAACCGGAGTCATACCAATCACTCCATAGTTAATCGGCTTTTCTTTCTAGGTCGAGCGTCCTCTTGGTATTACATTTACAGCAGTGCCTGGCTGCACGTGTGAGTTAATGTTCCTTGCATTCGAAAGTTCGAAACACCAACGAAGATCGTCACATTCTCTCAAGTGACTTATGCCTGACTGGAACTAGAAGAAGAAGAAGGACCTTATTCTGAATTCGGCCTATATAGAATAACATCTTCATGATTTAATCCTTACTCAGGCTTCTCCAAACAAGCCGCCTGTCATGCAAGACCGGCATTAACAATCGACCATAAACTTGTCGGCACACGATGAAGGGTCGAACCGTCAAGAATGTCTCTAGGAAGCATTACTATTCTTCCATTTATTTATATTAAAACAAAGGTTTTATACATTATCGTTTAATAAAAGTGTTTTACTGTATCAAAATTACTGCCTTGGCCATAACCGCATCGTAGAATTGCACTAAAATGTAATGCAGTTCCAAACTACCAGAAGAAAGATATACCATTTTTCGCTGACATTTCAAGACTTTACTTCCCTCAGATAAATCATAATGTTTGGTTACCGGTTCTGAACAATATATAGTTTATTGTCCCTCATCAGCAAGAACGACCCAAATATATTGCAAAAATAAATTAATAACAATTGTCTACTCGAGGGATTCTACAAGCACTGCTTGTATGATTGTACATGATTATACATGAGTGATGATCTTTGTGTTGATTTCTTTATCAAATTTCAGTATCAATATACCGTAATCTTGAAACTAAATATATTAGGAATATGAAAAAACAAAGGATATCATAACATCAAAAAAATCTACTACATGAGTAACGATCTTTGTGTTGGTTGCTTTATCCAATTCCAGTATCAATATATACATACACCTTTATCTTGAAACTAAATTAGGAATTAAAAAAAAAAGTCTACATAGTTGCTGTTTTCTTGCATAAAGATCTAAGTGGTAATGTTTTACTGGCTATCTCCAGACGTTGCAGTTTAGATAAAGCTTCGTTTAAAACATTTAACTGTGGCTATAACTATGGATTGGAAGAACTAGGTCCATACGTGTATTCATTTTGTTAATGCTATTTTTTTCCAGTCTGTTAGCATAATGCTAACATATTTATTTCCATTGTATAGATATTTATATGGGTATTTATGAATACAGTCGAGTCCGGTTATTTCGAAGTCAGTGGGATAAAAAAGGACTTCAAATTATCCGAAATTCGAATTATCGGGATATATAGAGAAAAGAGAGTAAAAAAAAATGTGGGTGACAGATCAGTAATGTACTCGGGTGTGTAGGGATTCCTGGTCCCTGGACCTAACCCCATTCCTTCTCCTACTCCTAGTCTTATTGCAAACTCTTGCCTGTAACATAAGTGGTCGGAACATACACACATACACACACCAGAATTGCTTGATACACGAGCATAGCTCAACTTTCTTTGTTTTACAAGCTAAGAAAACTGCTTTCAGAATAAAAAAAACCCGGTCACGATGGCTTCAAATTAATCGGATCCTTCTTTCCAACTTTGAACTAACCGATATTTTTAATTAATACCTAAAGAGAGAAATATTTGGTAAAATTAATCGCCGCCTTCAAAATATCCAAAAATTCGAACTATCCGGATTCGACTTATTTGGACTCCACTGTATGTATATTCAGGTCCATGTCTTGTAACTTTGAGTATTTAAATTAAAATGAAAAACTTAAAATTAAATACAAAAAATGAGTTTTCTTAATTTTGCCATGGCACATAGCATTAAGTATAGTTTTGTCATTTTCTTATTAATTAGACACTTAAATATAGCATAATGATCTGTTAGTAGAGCATCTGAAAAACTTAAATGTCTCAAGTCAGCTAACAGGAATTTTCTTTGAAATTTTTCTTATGCCGTATTGTGATTGATGACATTACACAAGTGATGTATCAGACTAGCCATTAAAAATAAATAAACAAAAAGTTTATACTAAAATGCCAAGAAAAAAGATCTCTTTTGAAAACCAGAGGCTCACAAGATCTGGAGCTCATTCTGGATAAATGACCATACTGTTGGTCCGTGGGCAAACTTTTACCTTTAGTTTAATTCGATACCTATTTCAGTATATATTTTGCACCTAAGTGGCATAGGGTAAATCTGTGAAGCATTTTTCTTAAGAACAAAGTTTTTGTGACGATTTTTACCTTGGAACTCCTAATATTATTAAAACATTAATGCTCTAGTCGAGCCAAGAACAGAAATTTAAGAAAAGTCGTCATTATAGACAGCTGTTTGAAAAAACAGATGAGTTTTCTAAGTGGTAAACAATGAATTAAAAGCAATAAAAAAAAATCTGCCTCAAACAGCTTTCCTTTCTGCTCCTTTATGGTTCCCATTTCTTTCCTCCCCATAAAAAAAAAGTGTGGCCTCAATCTGCAAAATATATTATATTTGAATGAAACTTAATTTTAAAAATCGAATGCATATACATTTACTTATTGTTTACCTCATTCAAACAATCATTTTATCAATTCTTGATACCTTTAATCATATTCACTTAAGAGAATAAACAAAAATTAGATTGAGGGATTTGTTGGTGTAAAGCTCCAGCTCAAAGGGTACAGACATCACACTTCTCAGAAAAACCTTCCACTCTATTTTTTTCAACTTTACACACCTTATTTAATGGTGTCTTTAAAACAACCTATACAAGACAAAGAGGCAGAGGGCATGAAGACATAATGCAAAACTGCAGCCAATATAATGATTTACATTTCCAAATGAATACCAATTACCATCTTTGCAAATTTTATTGGTTGTAATAGCGCTCCAGGATAGTTATGTCAGATTGTTGCAAATCAGTGAAGAAAACATGAACATGTATGAGTATAAGCATATTCTGATAGATCCCACAGAACATTGTAATATATATATGATGACGAATTTGTTATTTTTACAACGTCCAGAAGAAATACTTTTTTATGCCTTTAAAATTATATCTGAACTCTGATGATTAAGAAGGTTCCCAACGTAAGCAAATCAAACCAAACTTATTTTGGCCACAATCTGAGGCACCCACAAAGCCAATCACTGGTGAACCTTTAAATTTTAATAAGATGCAATATTGATCTAACAAAAAACGCAGTAAAAAAAAAAACTAAAAAAACATTGCCACCTCCAAAGTAATACAAACACACTATGATAAACTGTTGAACTTGACCAAGTGATCCAAACAATTCATATTCAACATCTAGGAGAAAATATTAATTTTGTCATTAAGTGAATTCAGTTATTCACAAACTTTTCTTTCCTCGACAAAAAAAAAGTAAACCAAACAGAAATAGTAAAAAGACAAAGTTAAAAATGTCTTCTAAACGCTGTTTCAAATAACCTGTGTTCTGCTGTTCAGACACTAAGAATTCCATTAGCAAATTCTTTGAAGCAAACAAATCTTAATTCAAAAGCTTTCAATCTTTTTAGTAAAGGTTACAGACAGTGTTGTCTATAGTGAATTCATGTTAAAACAAAAAAAAATTATACATGTACATGGTTGTCCTGAATATTTTTTATTTAGCAAATTCACACATCTTTTATTTAATCAGGATTTATGAGTTATAGACATATTCTTAAATCTGCAAAAAATCAAACATTTGAAAGATCATTATCTCCTGTTTTCTTTATAATCTAAGAATGTCTCTTCAGGTACCAGCATTATCTTTGTTTTTGTGAAGTATCAAACTTAAGAAGCCCAGAGAAAAGCAATTTTCTGAATATCAACCATTTTGAAATAGGAAAATTTTAACTTATTGCTACACATGTAGTCTAGGAAGCATTAATAAAGCATTCATCTTATATGGCGTGTTGCTAAAAAAAGTGTATGTATTTCAAACAAAAAACTTCAATTTACAGTTTGAGACAGTACACATTCTAGAGACAAAAAATAGTTTAGGAAAGAATGAATTCAGATATGAAACTTATCTTTTCTTATTGTTAGATTATCACAGTTTTTTACAATTACTGACTATATATTTATTTCTGTGAAACAATTTCAGTACTTGTACCAGACTATGTTCCATAGTTTTATATACCAACACATGGATTCCGATAACTAATCAAAGGAAAAAGGGAAATTATAGAAAGCTGTTTTTAAGGATTGAAAGTATGCATAGTTCAATGTCGCAAAAGTTTTGGGAACAATACAATTTAGAGTTTAGATTTAGATTTTAAGTCTTGCTCTGTTGATATCCTGTCAACTCTAATTTATTTTATTATATCTGGAGACTTGATACATTGACAAACTAGTGCAATAATGATGACATAGTTTGACAGAATGGGTAAAGGTAAATTAAAATCAGGGAATCAGCAGCGGCAAAACATATATATATATATGTATGATTAATTTGTAATTTCTAGGATCAATGATTAAAAAAGTATGAATCCGCTTCAAACTATGGTATTAAAAGTTTTATATGTTTACCGATGATTTAAAGTTTTAACCACAAAGTCTAACTTTTGGATACTTTCAGAGACTAAAAAATTATGAATGATATGACAGATTCTTACCAAAAATAGATAGCCTGAGAGGGGAAGGTTACAGATTTACTTTTGAACAGACAGTATATAAACGTGTTTAAAAAATTGGATATTTATTCCCGCTAAAAAATCAAGATAGCACAGATTATATAAAGACAAAAAGCTAAATGAAAAATGTTGATTGAACAAATTCTTCATATTCATCAGTAACCAGAGCTCATTCACAATAGTTTAAAAACAGCATTTTCAACCAATCATGTCAAGACATTAAAAATTTTACAAAGGCAGTGTCATTGTCAGTCCATATTTCTGGTTCAGTTTCATGAGGAGAAAAAAAAAACCAGTCCATTGGACATTTTGACTGTTTGCAAGCAAACAACATACATGTATAGTGAGCAATATTGCATATATGTGAATATTCATGACCATGGACATCAGTATTATGCTTTAAGAAATATTAGTAAAATATCAAAAAGAAAAAAGCCAATGATTTAGCTGGACACTACCTTATTTCTCTTACCAAGTTAAATCTCAGCAGTAACTCTTACTATATATATATGCCTCAATACTTATACTAGGATGCATTCATTCATGGCAGCTGAATCCCCTTTGAAAATTTTCATGATTGTTTTTGCTTAAATTCTACAGGAAACTAATGAACATGTTGGCTTCCATCAAGCTAAGGAGAGGGAGATGAGATGGGATCCAACACTGCAGTCAGTGAGGGACTGAATGCAGGATTCTATTATTGTTAGTCAAGCTCTCAAAACATTAAGCTTTCAGACTTCTCTCTGAAAATCATATAGTTACACCTGTTCTCCCAATGAAATGGTCAAAACTGGTAAAAACTAAGAAAAGTACAAATCTGCATCAATAATATGCAAAACTGAGCGTGTGAAAATTGTTTAAAAAACACTAAGGGCATGAAACCTGTGATTTACTGAAAATATCCTATAAAAGTAAGTACTGTTATATAATTTTGTCTATCATGACCATTTCTATTGCAAGGAGCAAAGGTTGACAGGCATAAATCAAACAAGAGATATTGAGATTAGATTCTTAAATAATTTATTACATTTCATCGTCATCTAAACCTAAATCTTCTTCTGGAAAATCGCCTACTTCAACATGTGAGGGTCGAACAAAGCCACCATACTTTTCTGAGCAGGTAAAATATCTCTTACCCCCAACACTACCGTCGTTTTTTCCAAATGGTTCATCATACTGAACACCAACCCAAACTCCTGGTTTGAAGTCAGTTTGTCCCACATATTTCACTTCTCCACGTCGACTCGGTTGTCCAGGGACAGATACTTCACAGCGATCACCAACATTAAAAGTTTGAGACTTTTCTTCCTCTTTCTCCTCTCTAGCTTTAAGTTCAGCTTCTTTGCGTTTCATCTCTTCCTCATTAAATCGACCAAGTTTGTTGCGTTCTTTGAAGGCTCTGACAGAATCTTGTCTTTTGTTGTACTCATCTTGTGACAGCTCAAATTTTTCCACTTTTGAAGTATCTGAATACTCATTCCCCTTAATAGTTGGGTCTTCTGCATGTAACGTCATTCCATCATCAACAGGATATGATCCCAATAATGCTTCATCATTATCCAGGGCACATATTTTCTTTCCATCTTTACCATACACAGTAAGCATCATAGTTTGGGCAAAAGCTCCAGTGACAAGTTCCAGCTTAGCTTTAAGTGCAGCTACAGTCAAGCTTCTTTCAAACCGTCGCTCAACACCATAAGCATTGGCAGTGCTAGTCACTTGAACAGATACCAGTTCACTTGAAGAGATTGTAATGCCTGCCATTTGGACAGCTTGTCTGTAGAAAAAATAGTAAAAATAAGAGATAAAATTGCTTTCAAATGATACTTTGAAATTCTGAAATATGACATACAGAGCAAATGACTGCTCCTAAATTTTAAAAGACTTGAGACAACAAAATCAATTTCATCTGCATCATTCCGCAATTTTGACAATAAAATGACTGAGATGGTAAGAAATGAGGGACACTCTAGTGTTTTAAATGTATATGCGATACAATAATTCCTTCTGAAAATTTGATTACCTACATTTTATGAATAGTCACTGCAAGAAGAAAGAGAAAGTATTTAAAAAGAGGAATTTGAAGGTAACATAGATAAAAACAGTTTGCAGAATAGCCTACAGAAAAACGACAACTAAATATTTATTTTAGAAGATAATTTTGATTCCCCTTTTTTATCTATTTAAAAGTTTCTTTTCTTTTCTTTTTTTTTTTTTTAAGGAATAGGCACTGAGGCTATTTATCAATAATCTTTTCACAAATCAGCCATTGAGAGAAGGCTACGCTTAGAGTTAAAGTCTGGGTGCAACGTGCAATCATGAGTACGGAGAGATCAAAGCATTTTGATTTGTAATAAAGATGATAAATGAGAATTCTGTAAAGGCATGGTTAAATTTTGCTTCAATATATGTTAATCACCCCTTTTAAAGACTAGGTTTTAAAGCATTTCACAGCAATTGATTTATGAGCATTGTTTATCAAACTTGCAATACTATTAAAAATATCTTTGCTCCATTTCCCTCCTCAATTTGCACCCTTGATCTAGTGACATTTTACTCAAGAATGAGTTTTGACAGGGCTCAATGGTTGGTCCAGCATAACTTGTCAATTGCTATCTATGTAAACCTTCAAGTTCATGTTAGTTGAATTCATACAAATTTGATATCCGCAATAAAGACAGGATTAAAAAAGAGAACTTTTTTTGCTTCCTCTGGATAATCTCTTTAAATTTTGTGGAGAAGACCCAGAGGAACTCTTGCCTTAAAAACATGTTTCACTGCTATGATATGCCAGAACCGTCGTTCTATTCGTGCAAAACAATTTAATGATATCATCAGCATCAGGTTGTCATTACTTGGCTAACGCATACGTTGATTTAACGACGCGTCCAAAAGACAAATTTTCGTTAACGACGTGCCGTTAGGTTATCGCTTGGGGGACTTTTTAAAGAGAGCTAAATATCAGGTTATCGATAGGCTAGTCTTGATTTTATTTCATACATGTACCTCACCTTTTGAAAACCAACACCCCCTCCCTTTGAATCTAGGACGAGCAAATCAAATCTATATCTTGGTTCATTATTTTGATAACTGGCGTGGCACACCTTGCTAGATATTTGTACCTTCGTGTAGTCTGTGGACGAGTACAGGTTGGGTCTGAGAACGCAAACTCAGAAGGGCTCAGTGTCTTTGTAAAACTCTTCTGATCCCTTGAAAGAATATTAGTATACCCTTTTTTAACTTAATGTAATATTTCAAATTTAATTTAAATCAAGGAAGATGTTACACGATGCGTGAATTCTAGACCGATGACACTGATTGGACTCTAGGCGAACTTCTCATTTCGAGACCGGCGAGTGGCATGTTAGCAATGTACAGTCAACAGTCAACATTCTGCACTCAGGGAATTTCCAAAAATCATCTGCTAGCTTGCCAACGATAGTTTCGAATTCATTTCAGAACTAGCTAGTTCCACTTTGAAATTACCTATTCGCTCATGTAATCACTCGAGACGTGAGTTTCGAGTGGTAGTCGCTCTAAGATGTCTATGAACTGTGGAGTTTTTTTTTTTCTTTAGTATATTTCAGATACATCAGTTGAATTATTTAACGTTTCCTAAAATTTTGTTGTGGATAAACTCATCTTATGGTTACATCTCTGTTACAATATTTATTCAGTTCAAAGACCTTTTCTTTTAGAATTGACGATTTGTTTTTATAATCATTAGGCAACTTCGTTAGGTAGCGTAAAGGTGCAATGTTTAAACCATAGACTATCTTAAAATTGTTTTTTTCGAGCGCTTGTCATTGTGTGAGAACCTATATGATATGTTCTTGATCTCAAATACTGAGTTTAACGATCAGAAAGATCCATAATTATCTCAACAAAAAGATGGCTCTTTAAACCAAAGCCAAACAAATTGGCCTTTAATTTCTTAATTTCAAAGAGGGAAAAAAAAAGGACGATTTGCGGTTTTGTTTACAAGATGGGGCATCCAGTTTAAAATCTCACATAACTTACAAAATACTTAAAGAGGGTCTCACTGACGCAACTTTAATTTTCCACTTGATTTGAACCTCAATAATTTTTTCTCTTGGATCCTACATCTTTTCAAAAAACCAAAGCATAATACTCAATCTGATTTGGATCTGTCATCAGAGATATTATAATGTGCTCGTCTTTTTCTATTTTAATCCTGATAATAAGAAATCTTGAGTTTCGCTTCCTGTATCAGTTTTAGAGATGTCGTAGATTCAATAAAATCACATTCAAGCACTTCTGCCGACATACCCCTTAATGCCCCTTTTCCGTCGAGACATACGTGAGACACAAAAGACATATTTATTAATTCTGGTTACTTCTATTTAGATGAATGTTCTTAAACTGTCCTCCATGCAAATTTTGTTTCACACGGTTTTTGAGTAAATTTTATCGCAGAATCCGATTCTGACTTCAGAAGGAAGTGTTATGGGGAAATTTGAATTATTTCACGACATAAATGCACCATCCAAAGTTAAACATTGATTAAAAATAAGAAAGAAAACATTGTTAAGGTTATGAGAGAATTCTTTCAATCGACACAGACAAAAAAAAATTAGTAGCCTGTCAATAGGCCGGAGAAAGCTCCACAACAATGGCTATAATGTCGACCGTTGAATTATTATCCTCAGGTTGCTACTAACCAAATACTTTTGATTTCAGTGTAAAACTTTGTTCGGTGTTTAAAACACCATACATACACGTGTGTGTGTGTGTGTGAGAGAGAGAGACTATGCTCGCGTGCCTATATCTGTATGTCTGCCTGCAGATAAATTTATTTAAAATAGATAATGATATCAAATGCCTGGTCTTTGCACGCCAAATGTATTGCACGCTGATAAGTTGATCTTGTCTTATTTTAGTTCTTCTTAATCCTTTTTTTTTAAATGGGCAAGGCGATCTTTACGCCCTCCCATGTGATATCATTTTCATCAGCAGTCAAATGTTACTAAATTGATTTTATCTTTCGCTTAGTTCAAGATATCTCCAGAAATTCAGAGTACAGGTGCATAAATAGATGTATTTATCCTACAACGTTTCATTTCTGCCCGTTCAGAATCAGGTGTTATTCTTTCTGTCGATCTGAGCATTATTATCTCTGCATTAAATTCTAAGCTATATATTTTTTTTAAACTATTTGCAATATTTGAAATTTCATAACTAATTCATAAATGGCCATATAGAGAGAATCCACTGTAGTAAAAAATTATTAAAAGTACAAATTCAGAATACGGGCAGTCCGACAAGAAGTAGTCCTATTGTCGGATAGATTGCTGCGAGAATTTTTTTTTAGCCATGACTTAAATCCTTAAAAAATTCATTTGGCTATAACAGCCGCTTCCTAATGTTTGCGAAACTAAATAATCATAGCGTTACGTTTTTGCATATTTTTACCAGTTTTACATTTTGTATTTCGAAAAAAAAAAAAGCATTTTTTATTTTTTTATGTTATCAAAATAAGTATTTTTATCCATGTTTTGCAAGTTTATTATTTTTTTTATAAACATACAAATCAATTTTTTTATTCTGTTTAGCTGATAGAGGACTGAAAAGAAATAAAACTGATATGACAGATCTCTAAATTTAATATGAAAGCTAAACGCGTTGTACTTCTGACTTCATAATTGTACATTGTAAACATTAGCAGACTTCATGCTCACCCAATGTCAATCAGCAGAGATCTATTGAAGGCAGTATACTTAAATGAACAAATAATTTAAACCCAGATCAGGAATTCTCTTTTTCTAAGGGTATTTATAAATCCTAATCTAGAAGATGGATTGCCTGGAAATGGACTAGATGATCTAGATCTAGATCTATATCTAAATCAATTGTGATTGAAGGAATGTAGATGTAGACTCTAGATCTAGATCTAGATTATATTGCTAGACGTCTAGATCTTGACCTGAATCTAGATCTCTAGATCTATGCCGCAGGAAAAAATATTAGGATGGCGCGCTCTTTCATAGGCCTTGTTCTCTGTTTTTCGGTGTTCTCCTTGGAATTTACTTTAGGCTCATCTGATGGAAATGAATACTTAATGGATGATTCGACTGGCCACACTTATGACTCACAGAGGGCTCTTGTATATTGCACATTTTTGTAAGTAGTCTACAGAGTTGCAAAGTGTTGGTATTAAAAGCGGTAGGCCTATGTTATTACCAAATCAACTCACTTTTTTTTTCTATTGAGTAATGTAGGCCTGCATGTTGATGTTCCTTTCAGAGACTAAGATAGATAGGTGAAAAAAGGAGTCAGCAATAGTAGATCTAGTAGAAAACTAGAACTGTGAGACTAAAGTCTAAATCTAGATCTATAGCTGGAGGGAAAAAATGGGACTGGAGTAAAAATGTATAAAAGATAGGTAGCTTCCACACAACTAATCAGAAGTAAAGAGGAGACAAATATGCCTCCTCATAAAATTTGCTTCCAGCTTTTCTGCTCACATAGTGTCCCCTGGATAGCGAGAAACTCTGGGCAGTGTGCACTGCCACATCCTGTTACTACATGTTAGCATCAGAACAGGGCAATTGGCAGGGCTTATTGCTTCTATTTGTAGTGTCCATTTTGACAGGTAACAGCAAAGCATCTAGAGAGGCTTTTACTGCCAAAACAAGCTATAGCCTAAATAATATTTGCTTTTGCAGTATTGATCTATATGACATACAGGGTCTTTAAAACTTTTTTTAAAATGATTGGTTTATCAAACTTTATGCTTTTAGGTTTGCAACTAAGAAAAGACGGAGATAGACTCATGGGCCTTGAAAAAAAATAAAAGAGATTGATGGTATACAAAAATTTTTTATATTAGTTCAATGACACAGCCCTTCCTCTGAGAAAGATTGAAAGACAGACCCTGTTTTCGTATTAATGAACACACAATGACAGCAAATTACTAATTACCAACAATTTAACTAAATGTTTGGTATCAGTACATGCACACACATCACGCTCCCAGCTCATGCCTTTGTTTACATCACTGTGAACACCTCCATTTCTTGCATGGCTGTAACTAGATTGGTTTGACCTAATGAAATTACAAAAATTGGCTAATTGAGTTACTTAGAACCTATTCCACCACCATCTGCAATGCAAATGATTGAAGGAGACTCAAGGGCATGGTTTACTCCAACCCTTTCTCAGGTCTCAGCATAAAGGGTGGAGGTAGTGAGGATCTTGTGGTAGAATCACCACTGTTTTTTTTTTTAGTTGCACTTAAGTTGTAGTAACAGCCACAACCCCACAGGTTTCTGGTGGGTTAGCACCCATCTTGTAACGCGGCACCCACAAATATGCTGTAATTGCATTTTCTTATACATACATCATGGGCCCTGTGTCTCTTATCATTAGTTCAAAGAGGGAGAAAGTATTGACACCTTTTCATTTGATGATATTCTTAGTAAAGATATAAAATCGCCTGCATGGCTGAAATTGATATAACAGAATGGTGTTTCAAATAGGTTTAGCAGTGATAGGCTTGTATTTTGAGCACCCAGTGCACCCCCACTTCAAAGCGTGTTAACCTACATACTAACGCATTGCAGAAGGCAGATTTTCCTCTTAGTCATAGCCATGCCTAAATGTGGGCACTGAGCAGCAGCAAGGCTAAGACATGACTTCACACTCCCATGATAAACTGTCAACATCTGCCCTAAAAGTTATGATGCCATGCTTGCAAGACCTCCAGAGCCAATTTCACATCAAACCAGTAACACTATGGTGTGCTAGGAAAGAATTTGAAACTCACGTTTGTGGGAAATTGATTCAGGTTTCAAAAAGTTATAAAAATTGGGATTTTTCCTCAACTTCTTTGTGAAAGGGATGTACCCTTGCTGAAATCTATTTATTTTGTTAGATCTAAATCTTGAGATTTTGCATGATCCTTTGTAAACAAAGCAGTTCGTACATTTAGAAAAAAAATTAATATTTTTCTCGCTATTTTTTCTTGTACTCTTCGGAAGTCTTCCCAACTTTTTGCCACTGCTCTGTCTGCCCCTACATTTTCTCTTTATAGCTTTTTCTAACCATTAAAGCACTTTTAACACTGTACAATTTATTATATCCCTTCGTTTTTTTTTTTAATTTATTATTTTCAGACCTTTAGAGTTCCTGAACTGCAGTGACCCAGAAGATCTTAAAGGAAATGTAACGAAAAGAAATGAACAAGGCTATGGATGTACAAAAGTAAGGACATGCCTTCTGTTCTGGAATGATAAATTATAAATGACTCAGTCAGTTCTCAGGGATTTTCATTTCAAATAAAACTGACCTTTTGAAAGCAAGGGAGAGGGGATAAAAGATATCACAGGCAATAAAAACAATAGTACTTTGAAAATATTTATGAGCTGTCCCATCCCCAAGTTTCTAACTGAACTCAAAATTATAGTAAGTTATTCTCCCTGTTTTGGATGGAAGTATTGCATTTAATCTTAAGCTCTTAATTTCAACTTTTTCAGTAGCAGTAGTGCAAATAAATTTGGTGCTAAATTTAAACGACAAAAGCAGTTAAAAATTTGTTTAAAAAAAAAAATCTGCTGTGAGGAGAAGCTCTGATGGAAATTTTAAAAAAAAAATATCATCGAATATCATCACAAAAACTCATATATCAGCTCAACATTTACTTAGTTTATAGCATGAAGACTTAAAATGCAACCTTTTTAACTACCACAAAAAAAATAAAACATCAAATGCGAAACAAATTGATAGTGCTAAGTGCTTGAGGTCTACAAAAAAATGCTGTTTTATTTATGTAAAGATATTTGCTTTTTATCATGAAGGTTTACTGGCTTTTTAATTGAAATGTTTATTAAAAAAGTTTTAAAGAAGATTGTTTTGTACTCCTCTTCTTCTCCATTTTTTGGGTATTAATATTTTTCTCAATCTATTATGCAAATCTTTTGATTTTTTTCCACAGTGGGGTGGTGAAAAATTTGAAGATGTTCAAAAAACTAGCGTGTGGTGCACAGCTCTCCCAGGTATAGAGTGCTTTGGTAATAGAACATTTCTGAGAGATGGATTTCCATGTATCAAGTGAGTATAGCTGTGTAAATCTAAGCCCTAATGAATCTCAAACAGTTTACTGAATTTAAAATAGGAAACAATGTCTTCTATATAATCTTAATTTACTCACTATGAAATATTAAAACTTTTCTTTACATGTTATTTTTCAACCCAAAAGTTCTGATCGTTTTGATGGTGCAACTTTCTTGTGTTTCCAAACTTAGCTAGACATGTTTGAAAACCAATTAGCACTGAGACTGAGTCTATTTCTGTTCCATTTATTAATGTTAAAGAATTGCTTAAGTTTTAAATTTTATTCTCAGGAAATGTCTAGCTGACACCTTCGTACCGTAACATTTTTTTTAAGATAGATACATGATGAAACTTTTTTTAGACCAAAAGCTTTTATTGTTATCTATTTATTTCAGAATGCTTGTTATGTAAATTCAAGACTTAAATATAGATAACAGTAAAAATAAAGAGGATTTGGTAGTTGAGCTTGATTGTTGCACCTGGAAAATTGTGTTTGATATTTTGATATGTTGAAAAAGTGAATTTGTATTGATATTATGTTATATAATCAGCTTCTTCAAATAAAAGGATCCAATTGTAAATGCAAAAACATTTAATGCTCTCATGTATCCAAAAGCAGAAAAGATAAGTTCACTTTTGGTCATTGCAATTTTTCTGAAAGAGACATAAAATTCCAAGAGTTAATGCATGCGGATTTCATTATTGATGATAACTTCAAAAATAGATGTAAACTTACAATATATATATGTATATGTTCTTAATGTTACCTTACTTCAATCTGTGGTCTAATGATCGAGGTTAAGAAAAGAAAAGAGAAAATTGCCTAAGTGTAAGGAATTAGAAATTTTAATAATTATGTGGTGTCAGCAAATGTTGCCGACAAATATTAATCACTTTAAACTGATAGTTTTTCACTTTTATCTGATGGCACAATCTTTTGCTAAATATTAGAGATCATATACTTTTGTCGAGCCAATCTGTTGTTGGACCCACTTCAAATTTCTTTAGACGGGAATAAATATTGTGCAGAAAATATCCCATTTTGCACAATTTGGTGAAGTCTTTTGCAAACTGTTACCAACTGATCATGGCCAGGAGAAGACTTTTCATTTCCCAAACATGGAGAGTGGTGTGGAAAACAGTCTGAACAAGGGCAAGCATGCACAATCTCCTTTTGGTGCATTTACTCCTATCCGTTCCACCCTTTACTTTTCCCCCACTCCATCTCTTGGCTGCCACTTATATGGATCAGTAAAGTACTGGGAGTCATGGTTACACATCCGCTGTCGCCTACAATCTGTTTCTTAGCAATGAGTACACTTCTTAATGATCAGATCGAACCTAATTGGCATTGGTTGTTCAGAAATGGGAAGCTCCTTTTTTTTAAGGCAGTGGAAGGCATCAAAGAAAAGGAAGGATGTGTCGATTTTAAGGCTGCACATAGTGAAATCTAGATTTATATTAACTTCTCTATGCAGATAAATAATACTTAAGTATAGTGAAAGCTGGATTGGTCTCATATTCCTTTATGTTTAAGTGATATATACAACCCATGATGATATATCTATACTTTTTTCCATCTTTTCTCTAGATATAATGGCCATTACTTTGTGACAACACTAATATACTCTGTTTTCTTGGGATTTCTTGGAATGGACAGGTTTTGTCTTGGACATACAGGTGATTGACATGGGCATTTTTATTTTATAATGGCTTGTTACTCATAAAAGTACCTAGTCCACCAAAGACAGTCATTTATTCCTATCTACCTAACAATCTTATGTTGTCTCTCTATATGTCACTTATTGGGCATAATTGTAGTCTTAGTAGTTATTTTGCTAGGACTCCATTTGTGAAAGCATAGCATCTTGTAGAAAAATAGTTGAAGCTTTATTTTGATCTATGACTTTTTTGCACCGAGATGATATTTAAAAAAAAACCCCAATAAAACAGTCATCTGTCAAGAACCAGAGCTCTCCGAAAAATTCCATGGTCCCTTACGCCTAAGATTGTCTGCTGCGGCTTGTTTAATTTTTTTTTCTATCTTGCCTACTATATTGGTTACCCTATGATATAGCACCGCTATATTTTTTTTTTAAGATAAACTCAGAAATGAGTGTGTTTAAATGTGTTAAGAATGTATTCAAATTCAATTTGAGAGCATATATTGTATCCTCGAGCAAGCACATTTTTCTTGACATGGCTGATTTCAATATTGTCTCATTTAATGAATTTAAGACCATAGATATTTTGTATTGCATCGCTGAAATTCGAGATATGACTGAGAGAGACTCAAGACACTTTAAACATTTGAGAACTACCATTTTGATTAACCAGTTGTTAAATCATAAGTACTGTTTGTAGGAAAAGGGTAAAAAAGGGGATAAGTAAAAACTCATGTAATTTAAGTTATAAAAGCTTGATTTAAAGTAAATTCAATTTTTGTTTTTAATAGTTTTTCAGAGTCAAGAAAAAAATGTTTTGATTGTTTATCCACAGGCACTGCTGTTGGCAAGCTGATAACTCTTGGGGGTGTTGGTATATGGTGGATTATTGACATTGTTTTACTAGTCACTGGACAGTTAAAGCCAGTTGATAAAAGTAATTGGGTCCCATACTATTGAAATTGTCTTGTTTCATTTTTACATTTTTTAATGTCATCATCCTTTTATCATCTCACATTAAATTTCTACATTCATGGTGCTCGATTTCCTCTTCTCATATCTGCCTGCTAATGTGACATATTTTGTACTTTCAAGACCCCCAGATTGCAGACTATCATTTTTAGCAACTATTGTGTAAGTTGAAAATTTTGTGGAAAAAAAGTTATTATTAGTAATAGTAGTAGCTAAAAGATGAAAGATGTCATAATTTTTCTTTTACTTTTTGTCTTGCGTTGATGGGTGGAATAGATATCATATATTTGTGGGCAATTCGTTTTGCTTCAGCTCTTTCTGCTGGTCAAGTGTACACAACACAACCAGGTTGCGCTTAATTACAAAAGACAGGATTGTTGACTTAGAAGTTAGATAAATTTTATGTTGTGAGCTCTAAGATATCTAGTTTTCAAATGGCAATAATAAATGTAAATTTTCTTTTTTTTCTTGAAAGTTTATGCATTCAGTGGATTGGAAGTGAGGAAAAGGCTGTGCACGTCACAGAATATCTCTTTATTTTTTTTAATTTCCTTTTTACTTGTTATTACCTCACCCTCATTACGAGACCTAAATTTGATGTTGAGATAATCAAAGGCAGAAGGAGATGCATTGTCCTGAATTTGATCTGTTGTTTAATTATTTCATAATTGTAATGTTCAATAATTTATGGTGCATTATGTGTTGCAACTATGAGTATGCAAGGAAATCTTGAAAAGATTAATTTACTGAAAGTGGAGATGAGGAAAGAAAAAAAAAAGGAAAGACAGAGAGACAGACACACATGCTGAGATTGAGAAAAAGAATGCGATAAAAGCTTTATGAATGCATTCAGAGGGCAAATATAAATACTTGATCTGTCCTGTCTTTATTGATTTAACACATGCACGATTAAAGTATTTTGTGATTTGTTGTATCAATGTTGCCTTGTAAAAATTGTAAAACAAATCAATAAATAAAAAGATTGGAAAAAATGCTTATTGCTAGAGATTTTTTTTCTCATGATTCAATTTTGTTCATACCAGTTCAATGTCATGTGTGAAGTAGTCTGAGAATAGCAGATGTAAATCTTGTATCATTTAAAATTGTTCATTTTATAGTAGAGCGTGATTCTTATGGGTTGTGTACCAAACTGAGATTTTTTCAAATGTCTTCATTGTTACTCCAGCAAATTCATGTAAATAAAAATATATTCTTTTCAAAAGCTATTTATTAAGAATAAGGCTTTTAAGATGTTTTTGCATTTTTGGTAGGCCTCCATGGAAATGTGAAAAGCCCTCTTGCTTTACTTCCCTAGGTTTTGTACTGAAGACAAATAGAATCACAGTTTGTATATATCACTAATCGCTGCAAGTTGCCACAAGTTTTGCTCAATCTCTTTCTGTTTAAATATTCAGCCTATAAAACTTGCACCAGTGCAAGTCATCTTTTTAGTTATATGCCATCTTAATCTTACAAAAGCATAAAGGACAAAAATTTGGCTTGGATAACACTCTTCACCACACTCTCACTTCCCATTTTTCTGTTCCTAAAACGATTTATATACATTCTGTTTTTCTCAAATTCATCTTTCTCTACCATTTACTCTCTCTTTCTTTCAAGCACATTCTCTGTCCTCATGCCTCTCCTGTCTCCACACATTGTCTGCCTGTTTGCTTGTTAAGTTATGTAGCAGTGTTGACTGCATTACCAGCTTTTTATCAGTTTCTGATAAAAAAAATTATACTAAATAATTTTTTCAACAAATTAAAATTGTTCAAGTTGACGTCCATGGTTGACTACACACACTTCCAAAATATATGTTGATTTTTTTTTTTATCCTATCCTTTTCATAAATTGGACATCAGTTACTTAAACCATTCAGTGCTTATCATCCTCACAGCCTTCATTATCAATTCAAAGAATCCATGCTTGACTGCATTAACTTCAGAAATATTTTTTTACCAGTTAACAACACAGGAAGGGCCTTCAAATTTAAATATTACAAATTAAAACAACCATGATTATAATTTCACTTAAATTAAAAAAAAAATTATAAAAATAAAAATTAAAATACATTGAAACAATGTGCAAAATGACATCAAGAGTAAAAAATAGTCAAAACAAAACAAATGACAAACACAACCTTGGAATTTTTGATGATTTAATTGTCCTATTGTGTAGACTCGGTGGATTGCAATCATAAGTCATAAAAATACTTGTATTCAATTTGAAGATGATGGAAATGAAGAAAGACAGTGTTGCAAACGTATGTGACATAACCATATAAACATAATTTTATGGCCTACTCCCCTCAACTTTTGCTTAGTTGGTTCTCAAAATGTCCAAATTGGAAAAGCCACTTCAATTAATTGCAGAGAAAATACTTTGGAAAACACAAAACAATTTTTAATTCTTACTTATGTCCCACTACATTTTCCATTCTGATATGAGAAAAAAGGTCCAGTACGACAAATGTATATGCAACTGGTGCATGAAACAATGAAATATTTCATATACATTTGAAGTGGTTCATAATTAAACATGTATATTTCATGAGAATATAAGTATAATCATATTGGTTTTACTTATACATACACCATAACCAATTTAATAAAGTCACTAGTTGACCATTCCCAACAGTGATTAAAATAATGCATATTGGTTTTTGCTACCCATATAATTTTAAAATAAATTACATTAAATTCATAATAATTGATATCACAAATGATGTAAAAAGGCACATATTGAAATCATTTTAGCACCAACCCAAGGTATAATAATCATTGAAAGTGTTACATTTTCATTTGTAAAATAAGTATGCAAGACTTAAACAAAAACAATGCACTACTTTCAATAATTTCTATGTATAGGCCAGACTGCAAATTCTTGTCTCTCATATTCCTAAACTATGAAGATTTGGCTCAACATGTACAGTTTTGGATTTGACGGAGCATCAAAATAATAGGATGATGTTACTGCTTAACTGTAGACTTGCTTTCTTTTATACGAACCCTAGGTGTTTAAATAAAATTAAGAAGTCTTGAGTGCCCAGTCATGGCATCTTTGAAACTTGATTAAAAAATGCAGATGTCAATCAGTTTTAACACTGTTTCCCCATTTTTTGCAACTACATGGGCACTCCTGTCCACAAAATTCCACACTGTAAATATTTTGTAAATAATGCTACATTATTACTTATTACCATTCTAGGCCGCCACATTTTTACTTTATCCTTACCAGACGCATTTTTGGCATGCCTAGACCGCTAAAGGATGGAGAAAAACAATTTGCAGCCAACAAATTCCACAAATTTTTCTTTAAGGTTCTGTCCTAGAAAACTTGAGCCTTGATAAATTCTTCAACCTCGAGTATTGAATGAGCCTACTTTCGAGATAAACCTGCAAAATATTCAAGTTCAATGCTGAACTGTTGACATTGATAAGTCCTTGCAAAAAAAAAAAAGTAACCTCTGAATAACAAGTACATGTAAGTTGGTTTAATTTTTTTTTTGTCTAAACCTTTGCTGAAATAAAAGCCACAATAAGGAACAGCTGTGTAAGAAAAGAGTATAAGCCTAATACAACACAAGCTTGAGATATGTTTAGAAAAATTAGGCAACAGTGAAGACAACCTTCAAATACATCCTTGTTAAAAATTTTCAATAATGAATAAAAGAAAATCAAGGGCAATTAAATAAACTTTGGTAATGCGCATTAAATGTTAAAGACTTATGAAAGTAAAACCAGTTCAAATGATTTGAGGTGCATATCGAAACCATAAATGTTTATCCCATACACTTAGAGCCTTATAATTAATTTACAAATTTCGATTAGTGATATAAAAACACATAACTGTTTCTCTACCCTTAATACTGAGTGCAAGACAAATAAGGAAGAATTAATAATCCCATAAACAAACCAAAAAATAAAAAAAACCCAACACATTTTTTTCAAAAATGTAAAATAAAATGATTGATCTAATTGCAAAGAGATGTAACTTCAGTTTCCTCTTTATATTGAGGGAAACATATTGGATTAATACAAATTTAAATGAAACCATTAATAACTTTAATTATATTTCCAACATCAGAAAAATAAAAACAAAAATTTTGGGCAAAAATTGTACATATATTGTTACCATTGATAGATAACATGTGCTCTCATTTGTTCAATCCAACTTGATTGAAAAGTTACCTCTCTTTAAGGATCACCTGCATTGAAATATGCAGTCACTTATCTGAGATATATCCTTACATTTTTTTTTCAGTCTCTGTATAACAAGTCACTGCCAGAGCTTTACTTTTTGCATGCAAAAGGCTGGACAGAAGCTCTAGGAAAAAACTAAGATGTACATCAAGAAGGCAAAGGAAGTCATTTAGAATTGAAATGCACAAAGAGCTAAAATTAAAAATTAAATATGGAATGGTTTCTTATGAAATAAAATGTTTTTTTTATGAGGACTTTAAAGGAAATTATTTTAGTCTTTACAATAGTCATGCCCTGAGTTTGTCGTGATATTCTAAAAATTTCCAATGTTAAAACATACAGATTATACTGAACAAGGAGAAAGACTATCATTAAGATGTAGTATAAAATTCAGTGCTGTCACATCCAGATTCAGAATATCCTTAAAAGGAAGCAGCAATGTTTTTGCCTCAAATTTGTTATGCACTGGTGGAACCTTTTTTTCAGCCAATTGTCAGGCCTGCTTTATGATAGGACATATCCATCATGATTCTTACTCATAACAGATAGTTTTTCCAGGCAGTTATCTTCCTTGATCATTATAGATAGGTTATTGCAGATTACAAATTTTGATCATGAACACATTGAAAAAAATATGACATAAACCTAGTTAATTGGTGTGCTTGGAATGTGATGTCTAAATATTGAAGAAATCATCAAATGGCTATGGAAATGAACTCAACTTTTGTTTTAAAGACTTGCACAATTTTCAATCATTCCATTGAAATTGCTTCCATTCAATTGCACCTCATAGTGCCTTAATACATAAGGCTTTTTTTTTCCTTTCACTCCATGAAGTAGTATGAGCCCAAATCCACAAATATAAATTTTGACATTCAGATCTTTTATTTCCTTTTCTGTGTTTCAAAAATACCTCAAATTTCTGTGAGAAAACAAGATGTAAAAATATGAAAAAAAAGTATTATTACAAAATACTGCCTTAAATATCAAACCAATTCTTCCATGAGCATATGTTCAACTTAAGCCATAGAATATTAATGCTAAATATGAAAAAAAACAACACTTCCCTATGATAAGACTTGAATCGCAAAATCCTTAACATGGTGGATTTTTGTATTTAAAAAATATAATATATGACAGTTTGGCACATGTTGACCTCATCTTTGGATATCTCAAGGGAGATTATAGAATTTGCTGTATATATAGTCAGTCTTTTCTCAACCCTGTAACTGTAAGCTTTATTTACAAATTAAAAAAAAATCGAATAAATAAAGACACCCTTTTGGCTTGCATATGAGTAAAAGCTTTAATCAAGAAAGATTGCCTTAAGACATCTCTCGTCATAATCAATGCAAAATGAAAAACAAAGATATACACTTTATTTTAAGAAAAAAATATATCAAAATGGTTTACTATTGATCCTTGACAAATCGTGTGTTACCAAGATTAATTCATTATCATTTCTTTCAGGTGTTCTTGTATGCGTTTTTCAATTCATCTAAATTCAATTTCTGAAAAAGATTCAGTCTTTTTTTTTTTTTTTTAATCTAAATCAATAGTTTAAATATTTTCAGACTAACCAATAAAGATGCCAAAATATGAAATTATAAAAATCTTTTCAAAAGTAAAGATTGCTAAATTAATTTTGTTGAAAAGCAAGTCTAAATTGTTCATATAATAATGCCCTACGTTCTCATAACCTCACTTTGAATCACCAAAAAAATCATGCTTGATAATCACAACAAAGAATACTGCAAGATTATTTTAGAGAGAATTTCTCAGATTATCTCTACATAAAAGCCGTTTAGCAAGATTTAATCAACTGTGACAAAATCATAGAAGGAATATGATTGTTGAAGAGCGCATTTTTAGACATATTTATCTGAAAAACAAAGCTATTAAGTAGGTTTTTTTAAAGCTGTTTCAAAAGCTGAAAAAAGGGAAAAAAATCAGCTAAATGAGTCCTTGCATCAATGAAACCCTATGCTGGAAGCTGTGGTTTGTCACCTATCCCTCTTGCTAGATCATAAACTTGAAGGCCAACTTCATAGGCTAACTTGTTTGCATTTTCCTGTAGATGTGAAAATTGTTCCGTTAAAACAGGTATTTCATATTTTGTTCCACATTTGCTGGTAACTGTGCCATTTTTCACATTTGCTGAAATCATTTTTCAATAAAAACCCAGATTTCAAGATGCAAAATTACAAACTTATGTAAAAAAATTGATGGTAGATTAATTTAAAAAAACAACAGCTAATCACTCAATTTAAAATGCCACAAAAAGAAAAAAATTTTAGTGCTTTTTCATTATTTACCTTTGTGTCTGCTTCAGCATAGACTCTCATAACGTCCTCTGTACCAGAGGGTCTGCAATGAAAAGAACTTCTCTTTATTTGGCTGAATATAAAATACAGATAATCTAAGTTGGAGACAAAATGAAATACTTATTACAGGCATCATCTAACCTTTGCTATTTTGGTACCTTGTCAATCTTTTTTTTTTTTCGTATCACTAAAAATTTAGCCAGAATAATAATGATCTCACTTCTCAGATTACAGGACCATGGTGTCAATTTGTCTGGGGTTGTTAGTGTGTGTGTGTGTGTGTGTGTGTTAAATGGGCTTATGAATGACCCATCTATCCTTTTATATAGATGATCTAGATATATGGCTCTACTCATCTATGTTTAGCTAGAATCTAGATCTAGATCTTAAATCTTTGTGAAATTCTAAGCCTAAAAAAAAATCTAGATCTATATAGATCCAGATCTTTACCTTTTGATTTGAGTCTAGCAGCTGAAAATATCTGGACCCTATATCTAGCATTTATGCCCAAGCAACTTTTTAAATTTATTTCTTAGATCTTACTCAATAAGCAAGGCCATCTCTATATAGAAGGCCTTGCTAGAAGATGTTGATTTATTCCCTAAATTGTAGAACTACTTTCAGTTTCATCACTACCATCTCTGTCCTAAAAATTATATTCACATTTTTGCTTTATTTAAAAAAAAAAAAACCCTCTCTTTTGGTGAAAAATATAATTACCACTCCAATCTTTAAGGCAATTTACAACTTTATGTTAAATTTGATCTTAGTGATCTAGAAATGCTAGGTTAGATGGTCTTCATTTTTCGACTAGCTCCATAATTACGAGATACAGGGTACAAAGTCTATGTCAGATTACTGGCCTACCTAAGTTTATATGCTTGCCCCTATGTTTAATCTCTAACATCTTCTACTGGTCATAATCATAATCATTCCTTTCATGTTCCAATTCCTTGAAAAACAATAGACATTATATTTTGACATAATCATTCCTTTCATGTTCCAATTCCTTGAAAAACCATAGACATTATATTTTGACATAATCATTCCTTTCATGTTCCAATTCCTTGAAAAACAATAGACATTATATTTTGACATAAATACATTTCTCCTTTTACAAAAAATTCTATTTATTTGAAAGATTATTTTGTAAATAATATGTAAAGTGCCTATGATTCCAAGAAACCAATTTTTTTTTCAATCACAGCTATCAAAACAGTTGCGGTGTATAAGTATTCTTTACCCTGTGTTACAGATAAAACAAGAATGAAATATGCTGACTACAATTTTTCTCCTAAAAGGACTGTCAGCTGAAAAGTGTTTTGTTTCATTATTTGAGCATTCATTTTAACTGTGAAATCTGCACTTTAAATATTTTATGTGTCAAAGACTCCATGGATTCCAAATTTCCATCTTATATGTATTATTAAAATATTGTTCACACAGCAAAAGAATTTCATTTTCCATTAAAAAAAAAACAAAACACAACGAACTAAATAGGTGGCAAAAATAAGCAATAAAAATAATGATATTTTTCTTTTTTTTTTTTTTTCCTTTCATACTCAGCGTTCAGTCTCAGTCAAGTTGAACCAAACAGTAAAAATAATAAACATAGAGCTGAATAAAAATATGGCACATATCTAGAAAGTTTCCACAACATCTGACTGTTCTTAAGAATGTTAAAATAAAGCATTGTAAATTTCTATTCGTGTACAGGAGAACACATGAGAAAGGAACCTATCAATAAAATTACGTTTTATTAAAAAAAAAAAAATCATAGGAATTCAGGCATTTTGGTTTTTAAATTCTTTTATACAAATGATTTACTTGAAAGGTTGACAAATATGCATATCAAATAACCTCTATATGGCAAGGCAAACCTATCACTCATAACAATACTGACACATTTTTTTTCAATAAAAAAATTTGCCTCTGAAAAATTTTGTTCAAACAAATTGTAAGAAAAAAATTTGAATGAGTTAAAAAAAATGTTCTATCATCGATATGCTTACCTCACAAAGGCTCTTCCAAACTTATACCCTGCCATAAGCTGGTCAATAGCCTCTTGCAAACCTGGAGGGCTTGTTGTTTTTCTCTCAGCATCTGTTGTTTTAACAATAGTGCGGTCCTCAACCTAAAAGTAAGATATAGAGGATGAACTTGATTCATCTCTTTATCTGCTCTTGGATCAAATCTGTCCTCTCTACAAAGAAAATTTTTTTTGCTGGCAATGCAAATAAGTACATATCCTCGCAGAGCTGGACACTTCAATTTTTTTTCTTCAACACATCGAGTTTAACCCTTTCAGAAAATGCATTAATTTGAAAGCTAAATAAAGTTATATACCATGTTAGCCATGTTCTATAAACAGAATTTCTAATTTTTATCTCACACGTCAAATTTTTCAAGTCTTTGGAGAGCAAAACAGCTGTCATTTAAGTTAGGAGTCTTTTGACACAAGGAACAAGTTAGTGCTGTCTAACTTTTTCTGAATAATACTATCATCAATAACTGTTTCATAGTATTTGCAGCCTATTATTTCACTCAAGCTCAACATATGCTGCTTTGAAACAACTTGATGCAAAAACCTGTGAATAAAAAAGTTAATTTCTACAACAATAAAAATACTGTGTCACCTTGACTTTCAACAGTACTGAAGGTAAATCTGTGTACGCTGAGTCCCAGTCCTCACAGGTCCAGTCTCTATAGGCCAGGATTGTTTCAACCAGTAACATGTCAGAAATGGCATCACCCACAGTCTGGAAAGAAAAAAATTAAATGCTTTTATTTTTAATCTACTTTTCAGCTGAAATAATTTTAAAAAAATTATCATGTGTATTGTCACTTTCCATACATCCAAATTTTGAATTTTCTGATTACACTATAAAATTTTAAATATCAACCCATATATAGATGAAAGGATTTACAATGGTAACATTCTTTTCAACAGTCAGTTTGTCTTTCACATGGTCAAGTAAATCTGGAAATTCTATGCTTGTAAATCAACAATCCAAACTCTCTTTTCTTAATTGACTAATTTATATTTGATAACAGAATAAACCCTAAAGTAAATGAAAAAACTTTGAGACAATTATTCTTTTATTACATACAGTACAGTGTATTCTTTAAAAAATGCATACGTATGTGTTTACTTACAAAAGCAAAAAGACTTTCAAGGAGATGGGAGTATCAAATATATATATATATATATATACACACATATATATATACATGTGTGTGTGTGTTTGTGTGTGTATTTATAAAGGCACAAAAAAAACCATTCAAATTGTGTAACATGTGCAGCAAAATTAAGCTGATCAATTTCTGATGGATGAGAATGTGAGAAAGATTTCTCATGTTGTCTGTCAATCTATGCAAGTCTTTTCTAAATGCTTTTTTCTTTTAGAACTCCAAGGAAGAAAATAAATTCATACAAGGAAAGGCATCATCTAACAAAGACTCATAATTTTACAACTTTCATTTATCAGAACATAAAATTTAAACGAAAAAAAAAAGAAATTTAAATTAATTTTTTAAATTTCTACCTGTGCAATTGTAAAATTCAAAAATTACTCCTGTGAGAAAAAAAAAACAAACAAGAAATTATGTAGATATGCACACTGAACATATAGTAAAGTCTCCAATTGCCCTGAAAAAATAAACTACCACTGAAAGATTACATTAAATATACCTGGTTTATCATATTCATTGCAGTGATTAACTGTCCAGCTACTTCTCTGGTGTCTTTATCTAGACTGAACATACACACAAAAAAAATTAAAACAAACATAGTCAAATCTATGTTTAAAAAACAATGCTTCATAGTTGGATGCAGAAAAAAAATGGATGTAAAATATGAATTTCAAAATATTTCTCTCAATTCAAATCACACCTTTCACAATATTTAAGCCAATTATATCAAAGTAAATCGTTAAAGAGTTGGTGATAGACAACGAAGATCCTGTACATGACTTGAAAACCCATTTAAGCCTTCAAGTTACATTAAGCTTGCTGCATCTAGGAACATCTTTAAATAGAAATGAACTCTCATTTATGTCTCATGACAAACCCTTTCATTGACATCCTCCAACCTATGTTTGTTTCAAATCTTTTGAATGGCAAAATTTAACATTGATCTTATGTGTTTCAGATATTCACTGTGGTTTCAATTTTTGTTTCATATAGTCTGTATACATAGTAATTTCATACTTCTCTTTATCTTCATAACAGACAGAGCAGAGCTCAAATAATAAGATCCAAATTCAGGTCAAGCAATCTACCCTTTGTTAAAGCTGCACAAAAACATTTCATTTGCCCAGTCCTCAAAACAAGACTTACCTGTTGTCACTTGCCTGCTGCAATATACTTTTCTGTGCTGCATCACTAAACAGAACCTTAAAACAAAATTTTCAAAAAAAGCGCTAGTGAGTATGCAAGAATAATATTTTATTTCATATTTCTTAAGCTTTTGCAGAAGTTTCAACTTTTCATACAATGAATACAATACTTTAAATATTGAGATACAGATCTGTCACTCTGTTTCATTCAGTCTGTTGAGTCTCTTCTTATAAAAAAAAAATCAAATATAATGATAATACTCGTTACTATGAAAAAATTTACTTACACAGAAGTCCTTTTTATCAAATATGAATGAAAATTTGTTTCAAATACAAAACTACCGAAACGCTATCGCAAACTCTGAGATTATGAGTAAGCAATTAATCTTCTTTTTATAAAATACACTTTAACTTAGGAAACTGAACTGTACTTATTTAAGTTAAAATGTGAAAAAAAAAATTCATAGCACAGTATTTACAGTTCCATGTCCATTTGCTTCAAAGTAGACACCAATGTCAAAGTCGCCTGCCTTGTGGTGTAAATGCTTTACTCCAGTAGGCACACAAGCGACAGGCACTTTCTGAAAAAAAAATCATTATTTTATTAAAAATATTTCTTTTGATCAAGTATTTAGAAAAAGGTAAAAAATTCTTATAAATACAAGAAAAAAAAAAGAATGAATAAGGAAATGTCAACATGCATCTGTGGCACACAAGAGAAGAAGAGATAAGAAAGAGGAGGGAGAAAGGACAGAAAAAGATAAATCATTCCTCACTTAATGGATCTTGCAACCCTTTGATAATACATGTAAAAAAAAAACAAAATCAAAGCACACACACATTGCAAGTTTGTAAGGACAGTTACCATGATCTCTGTGATATATTTCGTAGAGCTTCCATTAGCATAGGCTGTTTGCACAAGACCCAAATTCAACTTCAGTCCACTAGCCTTGACAAGATCACTCAAAAAGGAGGCAAACTGGAGGGATAAATACAGTTACAGTATGGTAAAAATCTTTTGGCATTGATAGGATCTTCAATATTACTTTTATTTACATGGTATATCTTGTGATCTACATCATTATCAAATTATGAGAAAATACTGAGTCTTATCCTCTTAAAAAATCATAAAAACAAATTTTTAATGTTTTTTTTTTTTTAAGCAAACTCTGTTGAAAGTACATTACTAAGAACATTAAAGTCTTACTGTTGATAGTACTGAAACCAACAGAATATCCATATTGGATGACTGCAATGCTAAATTTTGGTGGATGCTTTATATGAGATGAGATGAGATATCAGAGATGTCTTGATTATCCAATACTTCAATTAGAAAAGGAAAAATTTATTTCCTTAGGTCCTAATAAAAATTAGGAAAAAGATTTCCGTTTTTAATTTCTCTATTTAGTAAAAGCTTTTTTCTCTCCAACTCAAAAAAGCACAAGGAGGAGAGAGTAAAGCTTGAAAAATATTCAAGTGGATTTAACGGTGTTTTACAAAAACGTCTGTAGCATTACTTTTTAGACTAAAATAATCAGGAAAGTACCTTACCTCTCCATCAGTAGGAAATTACAAGATATTTATGCTGTGCAGAAAATGAAAAATGTGCATTTAATTAAAGTTTTTTTTTGTTTTAAATATCCTACTCAACAAGGACTGGTCTAAAAAAATGTTTTTTGATAGGCAGAAGGCCAAATATAAAATATAAGAAAAAAAATGTATATATATCACCAAATTCCTCCACAACATGAACATTAAAAACTCAATAAATAAGAAATTTCTCTTAAGTTTACCAAGGTAGCAATTTTATCTCCATCAAGCAATGCAAATTGTCCATCTTTTTTCTTGTAAAAATATACAATTCTATCTCCATCACCATCAAAAGAAGCACAGCGCATCCCTTGTTGCAGATCAATACCTGTTTAAAAAGGAAACAATTATACATACAAGTATCAATATCAAGCATTCAATTGCTTCAGCTATTGAAAAATTTAGCAAATTATCTCTATATCTACAGTAATTTATAAGGAAAAGAAATAGTAAAAATGCTGATGGAGATTTACAATCTCTGATATGAAAATGGTTTCTTTAAATGAGACAAAAAGCAATGTATTACGTCAAACATTAGAAAACAAACATGATTAAAGGTTTGGTTAACAATACAAAACTTTTGCCCAATTTCTTCATGATACAATAACCAACTCTGTGACATTTTGATGATAAAATTTTTTGAAATTGTTATACAAACAAATCTGGAAACCAGCGTTGCCTAAAAGATATATATGCAAGTATGCACTAACAGCCCACAAAGGCACATCATGTAATGAAGGACTTTCATTTTTGATAATGCTGAAACCCAGGTTGGATGTTAAAAATTTCAAGCTTTTTTGATTAGCTACAGGTAGTACTACTTAATAATAATATACTTTACCTGAAGGTGGGCACTGCCCTACTTTGACAAAATCAGCTCCGCACTGTTGATATTAAACACAAATAGAACAAAAAACATTACTTTTTTTGTGGAGATGTTCTCTTTAACACAAAAGTAAAAATCTGAGCTTTGGCATACATAACATTTGCCTAGCAAAATTAAGCCTTTTCATTTAAGGTGTCAAGAAAACAAACATAAGTAACATTTGTATCGGTTTTTTTCTATCTCTCCCATTTGTGCCATTTACCCTCTTCCTTAAAAAAAACCGTGGCAAAATTGTGTTGCAGTGCACTGGATATTTTTTTTCGAGAATTTAACAAAGACAATTTATTCAGACTCATGTGACAAGGATATCAGCTAAAAATTATAATTGAACATTAAAGGAAAACAAATTATTGAGTACAAATCCCAACTAAAAAAATAAATGAGAGAACTTTTGCTGTACAAAAGTAGTTCTTTTCATCCCTTAAAATCTAAGAAAAGATACGAGGGAAGTGTGACATCTACAGATATAAATATTATATCAATTGATGGTTTCCAAACCTGCCCCACCATGTAATGCCTTAAGAAAATTCTGAACTCAGTAAATTATTCGTAAAAAAAGAGATAGAGGTCACCAAAGATGAAAGCCACACGGCAACGAAAATCCTTAGAATTCTGAATCTTTAGGTTTTTCTTTGATCTGCCTGGGCTGACCACGCGCATCCCCATGGGACTCTGATAACCTGCAATAAAACTGTCCGGGGGCAATTAATGACCTCACCGACCGTCAGAGCAGGGGCAGATAACTGAGAGCGGTACAAGATTTGAAATTTAGCTGTTCCCAAAACCCATTTTAGTCATGATCTTATCGGTTTTTATTGGATATTTATATTTCACAGTACTCATCAAGTTTTCACCTTTATTTAGATTGTTTTTTTTATGTGAAATGCGTTAAAATTAAGGGGTCTAGAGCTATTTTTAAAAGGGTATGTAAACCTTTGAAATTGCGGTAGATTACATTTTTAATAGGTCATAACTAGTGAATCGCACCTATGATTTTAATGCTTGTTTTTTTAAAACCTGAAGAAAACCTTTGAGTAAGAATTATAGCAAAAAATATGTTTGCAAAGCAAACACGTAAAAAGTTATGATGCTTCAAGTCGGCTCTAGCACATAATTGGCAGAAATCATAACCATCCTTATTAATTTTTACCAATATCATTGGTCTATGAATTATCGAATATTTTTAGTTTCATCCTGTTAATGTAAGAGATTTTTAGTTTGCAATTAAGCTTCTCATATTGTTTTAAAGGCATGTATTCTAAAACCCTCATAACAAAACTAATCTTTTTCGTCAATACAAAGAACAGACAAAAGAAATTATCTACATCGTTGGAAAAATCACAATAGCCCATATGTTTAGGGTAGAAGGTAAAGACTACAAATCGAATGAACACATGAGACATGTCCTTAAATATTTAGTTATATAGCTCTGCCGAACAAGATAAGATAGATAAGGCAAAACTAGAAATGAAGCGGTACATTACTTACAGACAGACATTTCTACCCAGCATCACCCCTTAGCATCACATTAGTAACACACACTGCCTAGATTTCATGAAAAAAAAATCAACCTTGGGTTGGCATTTCAAGGAGAACAAGGTGGGAAATGTTGCATTCGACAATAGCAAAGATAGAGAGACGGACTTCAAGTATTTAGAGAGAAAGTAAGAAAATATATTCATCTGCCTTACAAAATGTGCCAGAACTTAAAAGAGCGAGGGGGGAATGATTACATTATACTTCACGACTCCACGTTTTAAATGTGCAAGTACTGTAGTAAAAACCCTGTTCAAAATTTATGAGCAAGTACAGTAGAATGATAGCACGAAGGCAAACTACTTATTTAGTCCTGATCTTCTAACTTGTTACTGTTAAACAACAACCCCTATAATTCGTGGGTGGCATAAACTGCCAATATCAAGCAATCTTGCACCATTAACACGCCTGTTATCTAGAAACAGGAAACACTCCAGTCCAGTTACCCCTCTGTGTCCCAGTAGTTGTCAGCTCTCTAGATAACCAGATGGACTATAAGTCCCGCAGCTGAACAGGCCCTATTTAGGCGTGAGTAATTTTTATGGCATCTGTTTCTTCAAATACTGCTCTCTCTTTATAAGAAGTTTCCTGCCGCTTTTATTGTGCGAGAGAAAAATTATACTCATTTAAAAACAGCTCAAAATTTTCAGAAATTTTTATGCAAAGAGCCTTTTAAATAAGACTATTGCTATTAAGTGTGCAGACTTATTTCAACATAAGTAGTATCATTGCAAACTTTAAAATCTCTACTTTTCATTTATAGCTTTTTCTTTTGAACTTCATTGCCTCAAAAAAATATTTTGAGGCTTTTAAATCTGAAAGAAATTCATTCAAAATCAGCTGCCAGCGCAGGTAAATTTTTGGGCCGGCAGCACCCGTCATGACCGAAGTTTGACCTCTTGAGTGTCGTTAATGGGTATTTGCCGGGCAGAGCAACAGGTAACCTAAAGATCCAGTAGTTCGTCGCCGTGGCCAACACGTGTTACGAATGGAAAAAAAAAATGTTTATATTATATATATGCAATTTTTAAGAATGAACATACAAAAAAAAAAGTGAAACCAGTCATAACAAGAAACAATGGGAAACAAGTTTCTACCTGACCTCATAATTCAATTTCCCTGATGAACCATCATTGTATATGTTGATTTCCAGAGAGTCATTCAAATAGGCTTTTAAAGCCTTGATCTTTGGTGCACTGACTCCATTAGCAAGATCTACATGTAGCCCAGGGAGATACTTGCTTGTTCTCTTATCCTAAAAGTAGATAAAAATTGAAAAAAAAATACTTTCAAATATTACGGCTTTGATTGGTTTATACAACCAACACACACTAACCCTTTTGAACCAGCTTCAGAGAGAATAAAACTGCATCGATAAATTTGAAGTAAAGATGCTTTCCCAAAAATATAAATGTATTTTATATGAGTGCAGCTTTGGTACAAGTTTTACTAAATAAGGATGGAATTCACAAATCAGATTCCTGAGTCTGTCACATCATGCACATTCATTATGGATGGGCTTTCTCAATACTGGACATTTGAATTGACAACTATTTTGCAAAGAACTAATTTAACTCAATCTATTTTCATCCTTCCAAAAATAATCTGAAAATTTCACGCTATGGAATGTTCTTAAACATCTTAAAGAAGGAAAAAATTCATTTTAAGGATGAAGATTAAAGCGATTCTAATGTCATTAGATTTGAAATCGAAAAGAAAACCATACATAGTTAGGTTAAGAAATCCAGTGGTTACCTTATTGAATTTGAGAAAAGCAGAGGTCAGTTTGGAATAATAGCCCTCTTCTGTAGGAAGTCCATACTGCTCTTTTGTGTTTATGCAACAAACTATGTAATGCAACTGAGGTGTTGTCAATAAACCTGCAGAATAGTTAGGGTTTTAGAATTATTTTAAAAAGAGAATTAAAAAAGATCCTTCTTCCATAGTTAACAGTATTTAGACAAACAGATAATTCTTCACAGAATTAGCATGTCAAAAGGAAAAGACCAAGTTAAAAATTCTTAAAACTCCATGTTCTCGGAAGCAAAATAAAAAAGCTTGGATGATATATCCTGAAACCAGTATGCCATTCAAATTAAGAAATTCATTGCCCTCTACCAAAAATAAAAAATCACATTTTTATACTAATATTTGTCTTTACTTATAAAGGATATTCCTATTTCATAGGCTTCTATTTTCCACACTTTTACTCTTGAACAAAATTTAACACAAATCTAAATAAAAATGTTTTAGTTTTCAATCATCTCTGATTTGTTAAGAGTCATCGTATTTTAAAAATAAAATATCACAAATCACTTACATGCATGAATTTCTATTTTTCTAAAAAGTGCATAAATAATAAAGTATCATGAATCAAGCCAAACAACCCTCTTTCACCTATCCTTCTGCCCGCAATTAAGCAATCAACAAGACTTTAGAAGAATACTCAAGTTTCTGAGAAACTCCTAAAAATTTTACATTTAGCTTAAGCAGGCTGCTACTTTTGCTAACCAAAAAAGGACATTGAGCTAGTAGAGGAATAGGGACTCAACAATAAAGTGTTCATACCATAATTGTGGCTCTCGCCTCCAAGTGCATTTATGCCATCTACAGCTGCTTTTGAAAGTTGGACACTGCTTGGTCTGAGTAAGAAGCATAAAAAGGAATTCAAAATGCGCAAGAAAAAAAGCACCTTTCTCGAAACAAATGAATAAAAAGACAATTTTGTCAATGGGAATATGTTACTTATGACGTAATAATGTTGTCTAGCTCTCAAGAAACATTAAGCTTCATAAGATTGAGAAGTGAACTAGATAGTAATTTGAACCAGAATTTACTCATGAATAAGAAAAAAGTTTCGACAAAATTTTTAATGAGACTCTAGCTATGCAATGCTTATGATTTAAATTAGTTATCCTCATGCACCAAGAATGTTCTTCAACATTACATGATTTATAACATGAAAGAAATTGTATTAACTGAAAAGCTTTCCTTTAAAAGGAGAAAGGTCTTTGCCAGCTTTTGATTATTTATATCTATTTTCTGTTACCTGGTGTCCATGGCTGTACACACAACTGCAGGTATATTAATGTCTATTCCCTCTTCCTTCACTATTGCTTCAAGAGAAAATTCCAGTTTGTCATCACTGTTGATTTAAAAAAAAGAAGAAAAAAAGTGAGGTTAGTATTCTTATATCCAAGTAAGGATGTTCATCAATAAAAATATTCTTTTGTAGGAATTTATTGGATTGACATCATTTTTTTTTTGCTTTCGATTTAATTTTCATGAGGGCAAAAAAACACATATGGATGCCATCCATATGAAAGTGTTTGGGTATCCACAGTTTTAGAGCATTGATGTATATGATGAAATGTCTTCATTGATCATAGGTCTTGCCTACATGAATCGCTGAAAACAAAATTCACATCGCTAAACCAGTCTGCTCACCCAACATTTAAAAGTTGTGTAGCATGTTTTTCCCATGCTATTGGCATCATCTCTCCCATGGTATCAATTAATTTCACACCATTGTCTTCAGCCGGATTGTGGGATGCAGTGACCATGAGACCAGTAACTTGCCCTATATTAAAATTGTGGTAACACAAAATCTCAAAATTATAAGTTAAAGGGCATTAAAATGCACATCATAATTATAATGACTGATAATATCTCATCAATTTTCTTGAATAAATATGAAAAGAAACCCAACTTGTTTTAAAACTTATCTCTGTGATTAAAACTCTCATCCACAATATATGAAAAAAAAAATTGAGTTTGTAAATGTTAATGAGTAAATGAGCACCTTCATCTTTTGAACTGTATGTCAGACAAGCTCATGGTTCCATATTGCAATGCTTCAAAATATAGTTAGAAGTTCTTAACAAATGCCAATATCATGAGAAGTTATAATTTTCCATTTACGTTATTTCTGAATGATGGATACAGGTCACGGCTGTTAAAGAGCGGCATTTTAGTTTGCCTGCCGCACCTGTGAAGCGGCCTGTAACCCGATCGGTTCATGGGGTCAACCACCCCGGCGGAACTGGATTCCCTTTTCCTCGCAACTTTAGATTTCAGATCTAACTTTCACACCAAAACAATGGAGAATTTAAGCTTATGCATGAAAGGAAAAACTACAAAAATCATATAATTTGTTACATCTATATTTAAGCGATACGAGGATATATTTTTCCTCCTTCTTTTCATTTAATTGATGGATTTATTGAGCGTTTTAATAAGTACATGAATCTGGAATAATCATTAGGTGGTGACGTTTTTTACGGGACATTTATGAAAAAGTGAAACAATATTTGGGGATGACATTTTTACAGCATTTCATATATATGTTGAACTTAACACCCACCATAGGGCATCAGCGAAGAGTTCTCTGTTTCCAAGTTATGCAGGTTTGAGTTATGATAATCCACTTCTTAGAGCGCTGGTACAGCGTTTTGATATAAAATAATAAATCTAAACAACGATAGAACATCGTAGTTCAAACTGTAGAGCATCAATATATATATGAGGGAGGCCTGATCTTAGCTATTATCAAAGTTAAAAACGCGCACTAAGAAGAAAATGAAACTTATGTAGGGTTGCGCATTGTCTTCCTTTACAGGTAAGTCATACATTTACTTTGCCTTACGTTCTTCAATTGGCGGGGCTTGTGTTAGGAGCTCTCTCTCTCTCTCTCTCTCTCTCTTTCAACCTTTCATTATAACTTTCTTCAAACCTCTGACGCCTAAGTGCTTTGAGTTTATTTACGTCAGAATATTAATAGCATTTTGTAAAAATCTTTTTTTTTTTTTTTTGTTACCGGAAATGATTGTGAACACCAAAAGTTAGTAACGAGCCTTTGATAAAGTCCGCACAGGGAAACTTTTGATTGTTTCCTCGATTTGCTACTTAACGATCTATCACCACAAGGTCTGCAAAATTCATGGAGTTTTTCATTGTGTTACTATTCTAAGTGCTGCTCCATATTTAACAGTTTTGGTTTGAGGCTGATAAGGTAGATCTATGATGCAGAGTGTTATTTACGGGTAGTTCGTGCACAGCCGAGCGTCTGGAATTATTTTAAAAAAGTCATATAAAATCACTGAAAAACTCTTCGCACTTGAAACTTTCACAAGCTCTTTTTATTAGTCTTTTAAATATCGTGAAACAATTTTAAGCGATAAAATTGTTTCACTTTTGAAATATTCCTATTAAACTGAGGTGTTATGAAAATCATGACTTTTTTCAGTTCTTTTACTAGAAGTATGAAGATTCACCTGCACCATGTAAACACTTTATAATTGAGAGAAAAAAAATATAGCGTTGTAATCAGGACAATTTCAGCTTTAAAATGATTATATGTTTGATATACTTGGTGTTAATGAGGCCAGATTTATTGCGATGCAAAAACAAGTAAAAAATCCCAATATTAGATATACCAGCAGCGCATCGTTACGCACAGGCACACACGTTTATAGCCTGCCTGACAGGTGATCGATCACCGATCTGCCCACTAACTGCTTGCGTCTGAGGTAGGGCCTGGAAGCAAACTAATTAGCTGCTTTTTGATCTCTTTTAACAGCCGTGATCTTGTAAAATGGAAGGAAAAGTTGCTTATATGCATTCATGAGTTATAACTTTCAATATACTAAGTATTTGAATTGTTATTGCAGGTTTACAATCATTTTTAACTCCTTCAATTAGACCATGTTTTATCATATTTATAATGCAAGGCAAAACCTTCGTAAGATTTTATTTTTTAAAAATCATGAACTGCTGAGTTTGAGCTATTTTCATCTGCAATATTTATTGTAACAACTTAAAAAATTATACCTTTCCTGAACTTTGAAAACATCACTGATAAGAGACCCATTCGGTACAGTATATAGTCTAAATTGTCCGCTCTGAAATAATCAAATTGATTATAAATAACATGTATATAAATGCAGCAAACAATAAAATCTTGCACCTCAATTTTATTTAAATCCGAGTCATTTCAACGGATAAAAGTGGTCAGCAAGAATGCCCTAATTATAAAACATTTGAGAGTGCATAGCTTTTTGCTATAAAAATTTTTTCAATATTGCCAGCTATGATTCAAAACAAGTCTTAATACTACTGATGTCTGATTTAGAAATTCCATCAATTTTTAAGTATCAATTTCTCTTTTTCTTACAATTTCAAATAAAAAAAACTTTTACCATAAAAAATTCTGAAACTTTCATGCACTTTTAGTAATGAGTAACATATAACTCAATGAGAGTTGATTCAACTGGATACAAGACTAGACTCTTTTGTAAATTAATTACCCAGGATTTTTAAATATAATTTCCTATATGGTCAAACCTTTCTAAATAAAAATCATCCTTTCACAATTTAATTAAACCTCTTTCAATGCCTAAAATAAATAGATGATGACACCAAATGTTCAAAATTTTATTGAATTAAACTTTTATATTGAATTTCAGTGAAAATTTGCTTCAGACCTCACTTACATTTGTAAATGTTTATTATGGTCCAGGTAAAAAATATTTGCAAATTACTAAAATACAATAAACCATTCTCTTCAAAAAAAAATTTCTCAATTTTAAAATGCAATCCCTTATAATCCAAAATAAAATCTATATCTATAGACTGTATTTAGAAAAAGAGGCAGATTGCAGAATGATCTTGGCCTGTAAATTATCTCTGTTAGAAATGATTATCTTGCCTTTTATGGGGATATATATATATATATATATATTTTCACCCAGAAAATATTACCTCATTCTGATCCCAGCAGTGCCATAGGAAAGAATAGTTTGAAGTGACCGTGGATATTGTTGACAGCCTTTTTCGACAGCCCCTTTTAGTAAATCCATGATTCAACACTTGCACTTACAGGTAGGAATAGGTCTTCCTGTTGATAAAAATAAAGATGTTTCCTAAGTAGATCAAGATGTCCTTGAAAATCTGTATTTTGCTCATTATGATGTCCGACTCGACAACCTAGATCTCTAGATCTCTATTGAAAATATGGAAATCTTGATAAATACTGACAATGATGGTTTCACATTTAAGTTAAAACAACTATTCAATTGAATGAAGTTTATAAACTGTGGTGTATTGATACGAAGAAATATCTTCTTAATAAAAGAATAGGGTGCAATACAAGCTGAATATAGATATATTTAGATCTAGGTCTTGAATTATTAATTTCCAACGTCAGAAAATTAATGACTTTCACTTTGGTAACAGATCAGCTAATAGGAATCTACTAGACTCGTCGGTCTAGTCTAGATCAGGTCATTAACAAATTAAAAATATAATACGCGCTGCATTTTAAAGCCAGAATCACTATTACTCCATTATTGAAAAAAAGATAGATGCATAACCTAAAATAAAAACTATCGGCAGAGCTGTGACACTTATCTAGATCTAGATATGCGTACCAGATTAGTACTGTCTTGACATGAATTTAAAGATCAACGGGCTTTGCCTGGTCATTGACTGAACCGGTCAGATCCTCAAAGGATCTACTGCTGTGGACTGCCACGTAAATGGCAAGTCCGGGCCAAGAAGGCGGAGGAGTTGTTCCCTGCTTGTCGCGCATTTGCAAAACAGAAATCTATCAAACCTGAGAAGAGTTCGTTCTCTCTTTAATTCATTGCTCGAGACCTTGGCTATATCTAACATGTTCGTATTTTTACTCCAAATTAATGAAGAATTAAGGAACAAAATAAAGACCTATAATCTTTGTCTAATCCTTATTGGATTAATTTCGTTTGCGAACTTAAAAGACAGCATACGGCTATGAAATTGAAATAATGTAGTTCATAATATACTTGCATACAACTTAGATTCTACATACATACCGGTATTTTATGTATAATTATGTTGCACTTCATGATTTTTTTTTCCTCCGAATTATTTTTACCAAGCCTGTTGGGTAAATAGTCAGGCATAGATAAATTTCAATAGGAATGGTTTCAGCAAAGAGTGACTCGACAGCGTCTATCGTGGATCTTAGAGATAGAGATCGATAGATAGATAGAGAGAAAGAGAGAGATAGAGAGAGGGGCGCAGTATAACAGATAAATTAAGACACACATATTTATGTTTTAAAAAAATTCAAATTAGAAAACAGTACACGGTACTCGAGCTTTCAGATTTATGCAAGTATGAGACATACAAACAAGAACAGAAAATCAATACTAAGAAATTCACATGCAGATGATAAAATGAAACTACAAAAATGATACTAGGGATATTGTATTGAATAATCTAAAAATATCCAGTCAGGTAACTACTGATGCTGGTGCTATTGCTACCACCACCACCATTATTATCATTATTATCATTATTATTATTATTATTATTATTATTATTATTATTATTATTATTATTATTATTATTATTATTATTTTACCTCGATGAAAAAGGCAGCAATTGCCATAGGAGAGATTAATTTTATTGTTATCAAATGCTGGGTACGGTTTCTTTTAAAACCATTGCTCTTAAATATCGGAGATATCGTCAAAATAAAGCTTGCTTTAATTTTAGAATGCAAGATGGATGGACCTGTTCGTTCGGAGATCTACTTAAGTATTTTGCATCAACAAGACTTATTTGAGAAACGAAGTGACTATATAGAGTGTCACTCTACATAGACTGATAGAGCTCTGCACACTATTCAGAGTAACAGCTGAGCTCTTCTGTGACAGAAACAAAAGACTACGAGACAAAGACCAGTTTTGCGCCACTCAGCGCCAGCCTCAGCCTGCCACTGCCAGTAGCCTACTATCCATGCGAATGCACATCCAGCGAGAGTAGATTTAGATCGAGAGCTAACGTTGCCATCTTAAAAGCTATTTGAAAAGTAACAAGAGTAGATTCGAATAAATTTAGATTACCGTAGCTGAAAGTGAAGTTAAATGGAGCGTTTTGCCGTTGGGTCGTTTTTTGCCACTCTAGACAGCTTTGAACTACAGTTTTAATCGTACCAAAAAAAAACTACGTTCCTTGATTTTGCCTCGACTAGACCTTCTTTAGTATGTTTATAAGAAACTATATGTACATGTAAAATATTACAGTGGTTGATCGAGATCAATGTTGGTAGTGAAAACTTTCATGAAAGTTTAGAGCCAAATTAATGAAGCTTGGGTTTACAAAATTTGATGGTACCGGAACTGTAAAGACTTAAACAATGTTCTAGCACAATTTATCATTTTATGCAATGAATCCATTGAAATGTTAGATCATGTCTATGCAGGGCCTACGAAGACTTTGACTTCAGTACCAATCGATTGTCCTTTTTGTGATGTATCTTGTTTCTTTTATCATGTTTTAATCGGTATTAATGTGAAGAATAATGCTAATTTGTATACTACTATGGTTTGAATGACAAATGTTAAGTTCTTATTTTGTAATTTAGTTCAATATTGGAGACATTCTGAATTTTTTGTTAAAAATAAAATTTATGCCATTTAATGCCTCCTTGGCATGAAATTGAATATTTTTTCTTTTAAACCCTCAGTGTCTAGATGACATAAACACTTGATGGATTTTGTATTTTAAAATTTACTGAAATTATATAGCTTTTGAGCTCTTCTTTGTATGTCAAAATCATTTCTAATAAGGTTTATATTTTTGATAGTTTTATATTTTTACAGCAGTTATTAATATTCCACCATTAACCATGTATCATATTATGAACATAATCTATAAACATAACTGTGAAACCATATTCACTTTTTAATATTTTTTTTTTATTTCTGTCTGGTCATGCTTGCTTGCTTTAAAAGTGGTTGCGGAATATTTAAACCAAACTTTAACATATCATTTCTTACTTGATTTCACGTTTAAAGTAACAAAAGTCTTTACTTTTCAACAAAGCAGTTGCTAAACAAAATGATACACTTCACTTGAATGGTTAAAACAGCTAAAGTTGGTTCATGGTATCTTAAGATTTGATACTTGGAAACTGATTCATTGGCTTTTCTCATCAACATAGTGATATCAAGGGCAATAACCCATGTTTTGAGTATTAAAAATCTCAGACTGTGACATCCATTTTAGATCATCAACTAAGCATGACATTTTCTTCTATTCAACTCAACTCAAAATATGCATTCACAAGCGGTAAATACATGTAGTTTAGTTTAATGAAAAGAACGATAACTAAAAATAAAGGGCAATAACTCTGTCAATACTTTTGTGACGGGCAAGAAATTTATTTTGAGTAATGTTCACAAAAGGCCTAACTACTTTCCTTCTTTAAAGTATTTAAAATTATTTGTAAATAAGGAGTTACAGGCACTTAAATATTGACCTACTGAGCCTCATAATATGCTTGATAGTTTTTGAGTTTCCTTACTTAGCAATGCACCATAATGTAAATTAAATTTAAAAATTGATTTACTATCTGATTTTGAATTTGGAAACCTAACATAAGTAACAACCATAGTCAAACTCTTATAGAAGGAGTAAGTAAAACACACTTTAAAAAACATAACGGTTATGAAAGTTTCACTTTCTTCACCTATTTACGTACATGTACTGCATCGTGCATCCTAACCCAGCCAATTACAAATCTTCTTAGAGTGTTACTCTACATAGTGTCGCGGTCTATGTAGACTTACATGTATGTTATGTTTGGCTCTATGTAGAGTATGTAGAGTGTGACTCTAAATAGTGTCCGGCTCTATGTAGAGTGTGACTCTAAATAGTGTCCGGCTCTATGTAGAGTGTGACTCTGAATAGTGTCCGGCACTATGTAGAGTGTGACTCTAAATAGTGTCCGGCTCTATGTAGAGTGTGACTCTATATAAAGCCTTCCTTTGAGAAATGTGAAACCATCCCAAAAATGAATGATTGACAAGGAAACCAAATTAAATAAGTAAACGTTTTTAATAATCGATATACTGTCCAAAACCACACTGCCAAAGACAGCCTTAACTGATCACTAAAGTAAAACGAATCTAAAACACAACCTTTTTACCCTGCGAGAGGAAAACGACAAATTGGCACCCGCAAAATCTTTTTATAGCTATCACATGGTTTAAAGAAACCATGGGGGCTGTGCTATTTTTGTCCATCACGTGGTTTAAAGTGTACAAACAATGTGTCTATAGGGACATAGAAATAAAGAAAGCAGTCCAACCACGTTAAAGGGACATGTGTCCCCTTACTCGCCTGAGCCTAAACGGACACGGAATTCCATGTGACGTCACAAAATTCGTGTTTAACCCAGATTTCACTTCCTTTCCGCCAATGTTCAAAATTGAGAAAGGACGTGTGTTCAAAACGTATGAAGAGTTTGAGGCGGCCCTTAAATCATTTTCAGTGGCAACTCACAGTCTATTTGTAAAAATACCGAGTGAGAACTAATACTGAAGCACTTTAAATATGAAAGCATTCTCTTTGTGTGCAAGCACTCCCCGTCCAAACACACCAGCTCCTCGACGGGTCAGCGCCCATGCCAAAGGTAAGTTCCATTAATAGTGCTGAGATCTAGAGTTAAATATAGATAGGTCTTATATCCAGATCTAGACGATCTGATTTTAGATTTTAATGGTTGGTTAAAGATAAGGGGTGAGTTATCCTGAGTCTAGATTTTTAAACCCTTCCCTGCCTCTTGGAGTAGATCTAGATCTAGATTCTAGATCTATAACAGAATGGAAAATTTGGCATGAGGGCACCAAAAGCCTTATTGAAAGGCATTGTCAAAGTACTGATCTGAAACATTTTGCAGTTCATAGGACAAATGATTATGATTCACTCTAGATCTAGATTTGCCAATCAATCATTTATTTTGAGGTTTCAGATTTTATCATTTTATAAGCCATAATTTATCTTTAGATGTTAGCCACTGCCTATGATGTGGCTTGACGCTATACACTGAATGAACTTTGTAGCATTCAACTCTATCTATAGATATAATTATAACTACATACTCTTCATCACTTTCACAGATCGCTCAAACTAGGTTGTCAAGCCAAGATTCGGTTGAAGATCCAGAGGCCGAAAGACCAGTCTCCGCCCTTCCTGGCCATCACAGGGTAGGATTTGAACCATCAAGGGCATGACCTCACCCAAGAAGTAATTACACTTTCTTTTGCTTTTTTCTATTCTGCCTCTTATGGAAATAAATATATATTTTCATGGGGACTGTGTGAAGAAAAGACAGGCCGTAACAATGCAGGCAGGACAAAATGCTAAGGATTTTTTTCTATTAAAAGTTGTGGTGCTTTCTTTCCAGTTTTTACAGGTTGCGAAGCGGTGTCAATTTTGCAGAAAAAAATTGAATATAGGAAAAAAACGGTGTTTTTTAGCTCTGTCGTTATAGCAATGGTTTTCGCTATTTGAGGTGTTAAATATGGGTTCCACTGTACAGGAAAGAGACTTCCGTAAATTTAGGGAATTCTGTATACATTAAACATTCATCTGATCCTCCCCAAATTCTGTCCTTGGGCAGACAGAAACTTTTGTTGAAGGTTGGATGTGCAAAAGAAATGGTGAAAATATAATTCTATGCTGAGTACGATATTTTTCTGTCATTGAGTACCAAACTGTGCGAAAGTATAAAACTGGACAATATATTATATAGGTATAATGTATTTTTTATTATTAATATTATAAATTTTTATACATTTCAATTCCAATATTGAGATTTGTACTATAGTTGAAACTATCCATGATATTGGTATTTACTTTATCGTTCATTTGTCCAAAAAAATTCCTTCTCTCTAACTTTACACCCAGAGCTCACCGTTATTTCCAAAAAAAAGATCATTCATATTTCTTCATATGATAATAGTGAATACAGTTAGGCGTTTCGTTTTTTTTTTGTCATGATACCATATCTATATCTCACCAATTATTGAAATCGATGGGAAAAGCCTATAGGTAGGGCCGGATTTATTACAGTAAATCTCGATCTTTTAACTGAAACAGGGCATGACATGAGGCTATAATTGTAGTAGGTGATTTTCATTCCAAAGGAAATAATTATAAATCTCGATCTAAATGTTAGATCGTTATTTTTCTTTTTACACGGCCAGGTGGAGCCAACTGAGAATTTTAAGACGTAACCGATATTGAGCAAATTGAGGTAGGGAGAATGAAAAAAATTAGTGCACAGATTACTTTTGATGTATAGTGAAGGGTAAAGTCAGCCCAATTAGCCCAAGTGGTCGTGCACGAACGTTTGACCTAATTATTTTTCGCTAGGCTGAGATTTTTTCATTCTTGCATGACATTCTTGTACTTCTTCTAATATACAAATTTATAACTCGTCATTACACCAAGAAAAACTTGCTTCATTCAAACCAGCTTCAGCATTAGGAAAAAATCCTCAATACATAAAACCATTTTAAATTTGATACAAATGTATATAAATTCTCTCTCTCTCTCTCTCTCTCTCTCTCTCTCTCTCTCTCTCTCTCTCTCTCTCTCTCTCTCTCTCTCTCTCTCTCTCTCTCTCCTTCCCTCCCTTTTTCTTACCCTATCCCTTCTCTGTGTAACTCGTTCCTGTCTATTCATATATGTTCCTCTCAATATCTTCAGTGATAATCTGACGAGATCTTCAACCTCTTCTTCATTTTGATAAGATCACCAGCCACAGACTAAACAACTTGAGACAATGTGCTTTTGAGAGGGAATCCTTACCATCTACTGAGTTTTGAAGAGTGACGCGATTAGAATCAACGTGACGCAGCTACTTAGTTAAGGGATTTTGCCCTTGATGTGTAAGTTGATCTTCTTTTCTCAAGAATTTTTAAACTAGTTTAAATTCATGTGATCATTGCTTTTGATGCCATAGCAATAAGATCAGTTATAAAGGTAAAAATGAATTAGAATAGACATGTTGCTTGACTTGTACTTTTCAAACACAGCATTATACCAGGCTTCTGTCATAGTCTTTAGGGAGAGCAGTTGTTGGTCTAAAGAAACGTACTTAAATTTAACAAAGATGCAAAATCAGCTGTTATATATGTTTGATGTGGTAAAAAAAAATTCTTTTGTAAGTTTGTTGTCAAATTATTGTTTTATCACAATTACAATGGGAACAAGGCTGGTAGACTTCAGAAATCAATTCCAGTTCATGACTTGGCAGAGATATAGGCTTAAAGTGCTGAGATCTTCTGTTGGTTCAATTCAAGCAGCCTTGTGACATCATTGCATTATTATCTTTTGTTATGTGTGTTTTTCTTTGTTTGCTCCAGTAGGACAGACAGGTTTTTCAATCTTTCATGTCATCTCTTTTCTTATCCTTTCTGCTTAAAACAAACTCCATCTTTCACAAAAATCATTTATTTGGGATTTTCTCCAAAAGTTAGGAGAGGGAAAAAAATCATTTGTTCTTGCTTTAAGTCTTTGCAGGTGAAGACAAATTTTGGGCTACATTTGTAGACCAATCAAAGGTAGTCAGCTTACACCTCATGCACAAGTGAGACTTATATTTTTACCTTGTACTATTCATATCTTTCTTTTCAAGCAAGATTCATGTCTGCAAGGTGTTGTCTGTGAATACATTCCTTTGTATGGGATGTTTTTTTTCACTATATGTGATTTGAGTCCTTTGAACTTTTTAGCTTTGAAAATGTTATAGAACCAGAGTGTGATGTTATATAATCTGTGCTGTATTTATGGCAGTGGTTGTCTATACATAATTTTATGTAGAGCAGCGCCCAACATATGTGGTATCCATCTACGTTCAAACAACAAAGACAATATATGTTTATATTGCTAATATCTACGTTTATTAGATTTACCTTTTTTGTTTTTTGTTTTTTTGTTTTGTTAATTTTTGTAACAACACGGCAATCCTTAGATGATTCATGGAAAATTCTTGGTATATCAATGAATTAGGTGCCTTGCTCTTTAGATCAGGCAATCATGACCTTCTGCGCATCTCTATCCCTTGATGCTGTTAGTGCATCTGTCACTCATCTTACATTTAGCCACTTTTTTAGTCCATGCTATATCTTCTCTCGCTTCTTTCCCCTGCTGCCTTTTCCTTTAAAATCAATCTAGTTGTCACAAGATGTTTCAGTTTCTTTTTTCTTATCACATGGCCAAAAAAGACTGCCTGTAGATTACATATGGTATTTATGAGCAATGATGTGTCAGCTCCCCGTAGCACAGTTTAGTGTGATTTCTTTGAAGTCTATGAATAAGATTCATAGCATTCTCCTTAAGAACTACATTTCTGTTTCCTCCAGTTAATTTTGTAGTTGTTTTTTTAAATTGTCCAAGCCTAGCATCCATACATAAGGATGGGTTCAATAAAACACTCCAGTGCTCTTCTTCTCATGTAAATGAGATGTATTCATTTGTGAGTTCTGATTTCAGTCAATGAAAACTCATTTTCAACTTGCGCCTTTCTTGATGCGATTCCACAGTTGTTGTGTCCATCTCTTAACATTTAACATTAAAGTGCCCAAGTATTTGCATTGATCCCTGAACTTGAATTAATTTTGGCTACTAAAGAATTGATCTGTGCACACTCATTGTTTCGATTGACGACCATTACTTCTGTATTTTTGCTCTTTAAGCCATATCCTTTCCTTCTGCTTTCTTCTTCAGTGATGTCTAATAATTGTGGCAAGTCTTTATTTTCTGCAATTAATACAGCGTCATCAGCGTATCTCATGTTGCTTACTTTGTGCCCTCCTATTTTAATTCCTGGGTATCCTTCTATGCTTCTCAAATCATTTCACTTTAGAGGGAGAAAAGGTCTGGATCAAGCACACATCCTTGCCAGACACCGCACTTTATTTTTTTTTTGTTTTTATGAGCTGATTTACCCATCAACTCACATTGTTGCTGCCTGTTATCAGTTCATGTTTTCTTTTTTTTTAAATCGGTCTTGCCCAAGGACCTCTCACAGACTAGCAGAGGGAAGGATACCCTCATTTCTCTTTCTCATAGTTGGCTCTGATCTGCCACCCTATTTAAGTCATGCTTTTTTATCTCTAAATTGAGCAAATATTATAAATTTAATCTAATCCTAAAGCATTCTAAGGTTTACACTTTTTATAAACATACATTTATTTTTACACTGCTTGCTGTAGCCATATTTTTTTTCCTCTTTAGTAAAGGTCGTTTAATATTGAGCTATAAGAATGTGTCTTCAGCTCAACACTGTATGATGTAACTGTCTAAACCTCGCCTCTATTCTCACTCTTTCTTTTCTCTCCCATTTCTGTCGTTCTGTCTTATCTTGGGCTGAGACTATGAGGATTTTCTCCTTTTCCCTTGTCCTATATCCTATATCATTTTTTTAACCCATATCAAATCTTCATTTCTGTTTTTCACTTCATATTAAGACATTAGCTCTAAACTCTTGTTATAGCTGGCTCACCAGAGTCAAACCTTTTTTTTTTCTTTTTCTCCCAACTCTTGAGGCTTTTGTGTGAGGGATATGTGGACCCAAGGGTGCAACTAGCCGATTTTGGAAAGGAGGACCTCGGGGTAGTAACAATATTTCTAATCCAGGTTAATTCGAGGCACTCGTGGGATTGACTGACAGTGACAAAAATAGCATTATATGAAAGAGTATATTTGTGAACTTCTCTTCCTATATTTTTAGTTGAATAACTTTGTACAGTGCTATCTTTATTTACTTACATGTATCTTTATGTAAGTCGCCATGTAGCGATGTATTTTCTGGCTTTATTTTTACTTCAAATTTCAAAGAGGGTTAGAACGAGAGAGACAGAGAGAGAAAGAGAGAGGGAGGGAGGGAGGGTGGTGTTTGAATGAAGCGAGTTTTTCTTGGTGTAATGACGAGTTATAAATTTGTATATTAGAAGAAGCAAAAGAATATCATGCAAGAGTGAACAAAATCTCAGCCTGGCGAAAATAATTAGGTTCCTGGTAAATGGGTCCTGAAACACCACTGAGCTTAGTTTTGGATTAACAAAAGATGCAAACGTTTGTTGCCTCATCTTTTTCTATTTTTAGATTAAAAACAGATCAAACTTTGATACATCAACGTTTAGCCTCTCTAACATTACAGTCAATCAGTTAGGTGCCCTGCTCTATAGAGGAGGCGATCATGACCTTTTATTACTTAAATATATTAAAATTTTAGTTATTTTTGTTTTAAATATTTCACTATATAAGCCCCTAGTTTTAAATTTTACAAAACTTAAAACCATTTCTAAAGAAACTCAAGTTTCTGTATCCATTGTCGATTTTAGTCGAGGCACGTATAATACAAGCCTTTTCAGTTGAATATTGCTCACCCGATCGGCTGGTCAATGAGCAAACTGTTACGATGACGTTTGTTTATAGCTATCTAGAGCAACTCCTACACAGTCAAAACAACCTCGTTCTCAATCTATCATGGAGAGGACGTGTTTTTCTTAGTGTGAATGTCAAGGCCATGGTTCTTGCTGGTACCCATCGGCCTAGTTTTGGATTTCTCTCTCTCAAATGCCCTGTCTGGAACAGACATCGGCGATCATGATTCTCCACCTGTCCCTATCTTCCGTCATCCGCAGTAAGGCTATGTTGTCTTTGTTGTTTCCTGTCACAAAAGAGCTCAAGCTATCAAGAAATGTAATCCTTTGTCTACCTCTGCTTCTTGTACCTTCTATCTTGCCTGTAAGAGATAAAAATTCCAGTCCCTTATGGCGACATATGTGGCCTAAAAATTTCAGTTGCCTTTTCCTTATTGTTTTTATGAGGGATCTCTCTTGGTTCGTTTCTTCTAATATCGATTCGTTTGTCCTCTTTTCTTTCCATGATATTCTTAACATTCTCCTGTAGAACCACATTTCCGCTGCCTCTAAATTTTTCTTGGTTCCTGCAGTTATTGTCCAAGTTTCGCATCCATATAAAAGTATAGACCACACATATGTTTTCAAAACCTTCAATTTGGTTGAAAATGATATATTTCTATTTTTAAGAATGGTGCTCATTTTTTGGAAAGAAGCCTTTGCAATGGCTATTCTCTTCTTAATTTCAGTCCTGCATTTACCGTCAGATGTCAATGTATATCCTAGGTATTTGAATTTCTGTACTTGCCTGATTTGTTCTCCCTTGCTAAAAAGCTTGCAGTTTTGGATTAACAAAAGATATATAAACGTTTGTTGCCTCGTCTTTTTATCCTAGTCTTTATTTGGCTAAGGTTTCACCCCCCTCCCCAATTAATCTTTCTTTTTTTGTGATTCCTTTTCAGAAGTAAACCGTGGGACCTTGTTTGAATCCTCAAAGCTTTTTTATTACCCAGTTTCTATTTCTCTTGATAACGCTTTTAAAGAGAACACGGAAAATATGTTGGCTGGAGTAAAAACCTAATTAATGAATATGTTGAAAAAAATCTTATGTGACTTATCAATTGTGCTTTATTGTAATGCAACGTAAGCTGAAAGTCAAACAGATTAAAGTTCACTTAACAGGCAATGCTCTTATATGTATTATCTCTTTTAATGAAAATGTCATATTCGTTTATGTTATATACATAAGTTTCATTGACGTTATTTTTAAAAGACTGTATTATGTGTATCAAAAATTATTTCTTTTTATATTTTTATAATTTGGATTTCTCTGAATAAACTCAGATAACACTCTTTTTTATTCGTCTTTGTTATTTTTGATAATGTTCCTGTTTTTAATACATTGAAAAGGTTTTCGTATGTGTTTATGGTATTCATCAAGTGATTTCAATATTGAATTTTATAATTACATGTTCTCTTAATGTAACAAAAAATGACACGATTTTTTGGGGGGTTGAGTGAGTGGGCAATAAGCTTTTTAACCGGAGTTGGAGCAAATCTTTACGATTGGACTGATGACTCGAAAAAGATAGAGATAAAAGATCTGGGACGGGCTAAAAAGAGAACAGCTATTGTGAAATGTGAGGAAAGAGAAATAAGCAGGTGCATGGTCTCTAACGCCAACGCTAAAAACGTACCCCATTGTATAAAGGTAAATTTTAAAGACAGTAAAACTCTTAAATAAATGTTGTGGTTTGTTGTAATAAGAAATCGAAGACAACAATGTTGCTGGTGCAATATTACTGAACACTGGTCCTACAAATGTTCGAAAAGAGGGGGAGAGAAGTGCAGAACACAGCTCACCCGAGAAGTTACGTGAGCACGCTCTCAGGCGGAGAGAGTATCGGAGGAGACGAGGTATAAATGAAAAGCTCACAACACAAAGAAGGCATGAAAGATTAACCAAAGAAAGTTGAAAGGAAGGAAAGAGATGGAGGAAAAATAGGGGACAGCATAAAGAATACTGTAATCGCCTCGACCATAGGAAAAAAAGAAGACTGAGAAATTGGAAACTAACACAGAAGGCCCTGACCGACAAAATCAAAACAACTCTAATGTAGAGGACACAGACGAGGAGGATAGAAGGGAGACTTTCCAAACACCCAACGCTAGAGTCGCTACTGACCCACAAGCAGAAAACGAAAAGAAAAGCACACTTAGAAAAGGATTCACTAGAACAACGCAAGATACGTTGATTAAATATGACTAAGCCAACAAGACCAACATTTTTCTGTTAAAAATTCGATCTCCGGTAACCATATTGTTTTTAAGCTATTTATAGAGATAGAAATATAAGAATTGGATTCCCCTTTTCTATAAATAACATTCCCGCCGGGGAATCCAGTTTTGATTTTCTATCTCTATAAATAGCATAATAAAAAAATATGGCCACCGGGTAATCCAATTTTAGTTCTAAATATCTAAAGCTAGAGTTTCCATCTCTAAAAATAACATTATATCAATATGGCCGCAATAGAATCAAATTCTAAGTTGTCTATCTCTATAAATAGAATAACTTCAAGATGGCCGTCGGGGAATCAAATTTTTTCTATCTCTATAAAAAGGATAATAATATAGCCGCCGGGAAATACAATTCTAGTTCTCAATAACTAATTCCAAATTAATTCCCATTAATTCTAGTTTTTCCATCTCTATATATAGCATAATTTCAATATGGCCTCCGGTTAATTCTAGTTTTTCCATCACAATAAATAGTATAGTTTCACTATCGCCGCCTAATTAATTCTAGTTTTTCTATCTCTATAAATAGAAAAATTCCAATATGGCCCCCGATTAATTCTGTTTTGGTAATCTCTATGATAAGCATAATTTAAATATGCCCGCGGGGGAATTCTATTTTTTTCATCTCTATAAATAGCATATTTACAATATGGCCGCCGGTTAATTCTATTTTGCTAATCTCTATAATTAGCATAATTCAAATATGGCCACCGGTTAATTCCAGTTTGGCTATTTCTATAATTAGTATAATTCCAATATGGCCGCCGGTAAATTCTATTTTGGTAATCTCTATAATTAGCATAATTCCAATATGGTAATCTCTATAATTAGCATAACTGCAATATGGCCGCCGTTTAATTCCAATTTCGCTATTTATTTAATTAGCATAATTCCAATATGGCCGCCGGTTAATTCTATTTTGGCAATCTATAATTAGCATAATTCCAATAAGGCCGCCGCATAGTTCTATTTTTGAAATCTCTATATTAAGCATAATTCCAATATGGCCGCCGGTTAATTCTATTTTGCTAATCTCTATAATTAGCATAATTCCAATATGGCCGCCGGTTAATTCTATTTTGGCATTTTCTTTAATTAGCATAATTCGAATATGGCGGCCGATTAATTCTTTTTTGGCAATCTCTATCATTAGCATAATTCCAATATGGCCACCGGTTAATTCTATTTAGCTAATCTCTATAATAAGCAATTTCCTTATTTAGCATAATTCCAATATGGCTGCCATTTAATTCCAATTTGGCTATTTCTATCATTAGCATAATTCCAATATAGCCGCCGGTTAATTTTATTTTGCTAATCTCTATAATTAGCATAATTCCAATATGGCCGCCGGTTAATTCTATTTTGGCAATGTCTATCTTTAGCATAAATTCAATATGGCCGCCGGTTAATTCTATTTTGACAATCTCTATAATTAACATAATTCCAATATGGCCGCCAGTTAATTCTATTTTGCTTATCTCTATAATTAGCATATTTCCAATATGGCCGCCATTTAATTCCAAATTGGCTATTTCTATAATTAGCATAATTCCAATATGGCCGCCGGTTGATTCTATTTTGGCAATGTCTACCTTAAGCATAAATTCAATATGGCCGCCGGTTAATTCTATTTTGGCAATCTCTATAATTAGCATAATTCCAATATGGCCGCCGGTTAATTCACTTTTGCTAATCTCTATAATTAGCATAATTCCAATATGGCCGCCGATTAATTCTATTTTGGCAATCTCTATCATAAGCATAATTCCAATATGGCCGCCGGTTAATTCTATTTTGGCAATGTCTATCTTTAGCATAAATTCAATATGGCCGCCGTTTAATTCTATTTTGGCAATCTCTATAATTAGCATAATTCCAATATGGCTGCCAGTTAATTCTATTTTGCTAATCTCTATAAATAGCATAATTCTAATATGGCCGCCATTTGATTCCAATTTGGCTATTTCTATAATTAGCTTAATTCCAATATGGCCGCCGGTTAATTCTATTTCGGCATTCTCTTTAATTAGCATAATTCCAATATGGCCGCCGGTTAATTCTATTTTGGCTTTCTCTTTAATTAGCATAATTCCAATATGGCCACCGATGAAGTCTATTTTGGTAATCTCTATCATAAACATAAATTCAATATGGCCGCCTGTTAATTATATTTTGGCGATGTCTATAATTAGCATAATTCCAATATGGCCGCCGATTAATTCTAATTTGGTAATCTCTATAATTAGCATAATTCCAATATGGCCGCCGGTTAATTCTATTTTGGCAATTTTCTTAATTAATATAATTACAAAATGGCCGCCATTTAATTCCAATTTGGCTATTTCTATAATTAGTATAATTCCAATATGGCCGCCTTTTAATTCTATTTTGGCAATCTCTATCATAAGCATAAATTCAATATGGCCGCCGGTTAATTCTATTTTGTCAATCTCTATCAAAAGCATAAATTCAATATGGCCGCCGGTTAGTTCTATTTTGGCAATCTCTATCATAAGCATAAATCCAATATGGCCGCCGGTGAATTTTATTTTTGTAATCTCTATAATTAGCATAATTCCAATATGGCCGACGGTTAAATATTTTTTGGCAATTGCCTATAATTAGCATAATTCCAATATGGCCGTCGGTTGATTCTATTTTGGTATTCTCTATAATTAGCATAATTCCAATATGGCCGCCGATTAATTCTATTTTGGTAATCTCTATCATAAGCATAAATTCAATATGGCCGCCGGTTAATTCTATTTTGTCAATCTCTATCAAAAGCATAAACTCAATATGGCCGCCGGTTAATTCTATTTTGGCAATCTCTATCAAAAGCATAAATTCAATATGGCCGCCGGTTAATTCTCTCTTTGGCAATCTCTATAATTAGCATAATACAAATATGGCCGCCGGTTAAATGTTTTTTGGCAATTTCCTTAATTAGCATAATTCCAATATGGCCGCCGGTTAATTCTCTTTTGCTAATCTCTATAATTAGCATAATTCCAATATGGCCGCCGGTTAATTCTATTTTGCTAATCTCTATAATTAGCATAATTCCAATATGGCCGCCGGTTAATTCTATTTTGCTAATCTCTATAATTAGCATAATTCCAATATGGCCGCCGGTTAATTCTATTTTGGCAATGTCTTCCTTAAGCATAAATTCAATATGGCCGCCGGTTAATTCTATTTTGGCAATCTCTATAATTAGCATAATTCCAATATGGCCGCCAGTTAATTCTATTTTGCTAATCTCTATAAATAGCATATTTCCAATATGGCCGCCATTTGATTCCAATTTGGCTATTTCTATAATTAGCTTAATTCCAATATGGCCGCCGGTTAATTCTATTTTGGCAATCTCTATCAAAAGCATAAATTCAATATGGCCGCCGGTTAATTCTCTCTTTGGCAATCTCTATAATTAGCATAATTCCAATATGGCCGCCGGTTAATTCTATTTTGGTATTCTCTTTAATTAGCATAATTCCAATATGGCCGCCGATTAATTCTATTTTGGCAATCTCTATCATAAGCATAATTCCAATATGGCCGCCGGTTAATTCTATTTTGGCAATGTCTATCTTTAGCATAAATTCAATATGGCCGCCGTTTAATTCTATTTTGGCAATCTCTATAATTAGCATAATTCCAATATGGCCGCCAGTTAATTCTATTTTGCTAATCTCTATAATTAGCATGTTTCCAATATGGCCGCCATTTGATTCCAATTTGGCTATTTCTATAATTAGCTTAATTCCAATATGGCCGCCGGTTAATTCTATTTCGGCATTCTCTTTAATTAGCATAATTCCAATATGGCCGCCGGTTAATTCTATTTTGGCTTTTTCTTTAATTAGCATAATTCCAATATGGCCACCGATGAAGTCTATTTTAGTAATCTCTATCATAAACATAAATTCAATATGGCCGCCGGTTAATTCTATTTTGTAAATCTCTATCAAAAGCATAAACTCAATATGGCCGCCTGTTAATTCTATTTTGGCAATCTCTATAATTAGCATAATTCAAATATGGCCGCCGGTTAATTGTTTTTTGGCAATTTCCTTAATTAATATAATTACAAAATGGCCGCCATTTAATTCCAATTTGGCTATTTCTATAATTAGCATAATTCCAATATGGCCGCCGATTAATTCTATTTTGGCAATCTCTATCATAAGCATAAATTCAATTTGGCCGCCGGTTAATTCTATTTTGTCAATCTCTATCAAAAGCATAAATTCAATATGGCCGCCGGTTAATTCTATTTTGGCAATCTCTATCAAAAGCATAAATTCAATATGGCCGCCGGTTAATTCTATTTTGGCAATCTCTATAATTAGCATAATTCAAATATGACCGCCGGTTAATTGTTTTTTGGCAATTTCCTTAATTAACATAATTCCAATATGGCCGCCGGTTAATTTTATTTTCGTATTTTCTTTAATTAGCATAATTCCAATATGGCCGCCGATTAATTCTATTTTGGCAATCTCTATCATAAGTATAAATTCAATATGGCCGCCGGTTAATTCTATTTTGTCAATCTCTATCAAAAGCATAAATTCAATATGGCCGCCGGTTAATTCTATTTTGGCAATCTCTATCAAAAGCATAAATTCAATATGGCCGCCGGTTAATTCTCTCTTTGGCAATCTCTATAATTAGCATAATTCAAATATGGCCGCCGGTTAAATGTTTTTTGGCAATTGCCTTAGTTAGCATAATTCCAATATGGCCGCCGGTTAATTCTATTTTGGCTTTCCCTTTAATTAGCATAATTCCAATACGGCCGCCGATTAAGTCTATTTTGGTAATCTCTATCATAAGCATAAATTCAATATTGCCGTCGGTTGATTCTATTCTCTATAATTAGCATAATTCCAATTTGGCATTCTCTTTAATTAGCCTATTTCCAATATGGCCGCCGATTAATTCTATTTTGGCAATCTCTATCATAAGCATAAATTCAATATGGCCGCCGGTTAATTCTATTTTGGCAATGTCTATAATTAGCATATTTCCAATATGGCCGCCGGTTAATTTAATTTTGTCAATCTCTATTAAAAGCATAAACTCAATATGGCCGCCGGTTAATTCTATTTCGACATTCTCTTTATATAGCATAATTCCAATATGGCCGCCTATTAATTGTTTTTTGGCATTCTCTTTAATTAGCATAATTCCAATATGGCCGCCGATAAAGTCTATTTTGGTAATCTCTATCATAAGCATAAATTCAATATGGCCGCCAATTAATTCTATTTTGGCAATCTCTATAATTAGCATAATTCCCATATGGCCGCCGATTAATTCTATTTTGTCAATCTCTATCAAAAGCATAAACTCAATATGGCCGCCGGTTAATTCTATTTTGGCAATCTCTATAATTAGCATAATTCAAAAATGGCCCCCGGTTAATTTTTTTTTTTGATAATTTCCTTAATTAACATAATTCCAATATGGCCGCCATTTAATTCCAATTTGGCTATTTCTATAATTAGCATAATTCCAATATGGCCGCCGGTTTATTCTATTTTGGCAATCTCTATCATAAGCATAAATTTAATTTGGCCGCCGGTAAATTCTATTTTGGCAATCTCTATCAAAAGCTTAATTCAAATATGGCCGCCGGTTAATTTTTTTTTTGGCAATTTCCTTAATTAACATAATTCCAATATGGCCGCCATTTAATTCCAATTTGGCTATTTCCATACTTAGCATAATTCCAATATGGCCGCCGGTTAATTCTATTTTGGCTTTCTCTTTAATTAGCATAATTCCAATATGGCCGCCGATTAAGTCTATTTTGGTAATCTCTATCATAAGCATAAATTCAATATGGCCGTCGGTTAATTCTATTCTGCTATTCTCTATAATTAGCATAATTCCAATATGGCCGCCGGTTAATTCTATTTTGTCAATCTCTTTAATTAGCATATTTCTAAAATGGCCGTTGGTTAATTCTATTTTGCCAATCTCTATAAATAGCATAATTCCAATATGGCCGCCGGTTAGTTTAATTTTGTCAATCTCTATCAAAAGCATAAACTCAATATGGCCGCCGGTTAATTCTATTTTGACATTCTCTTTATATAGCATAATTCCAATATGGCCGCCTATTAATTGTTTTTTGGCATTCTCTTTAATTAGCATAATTCCAATATGGCCGCCGATAAAGTCTATTTTGGTAATCTCTATCATAAGCATAAATTCAATATGGCCGCCGGTTAATTCTATTTTGGCAATCTCTATAATTAGCATAATTCCAATATGGCCGCCGATTAATTCTATTTTGGCAATCTCTATCATAAGCATAAATTCAATATGGCCGCCGGTTAATTCTATTTTGGCAATCTCTATAATTAGCACAATTCCAATATGGCCCACGGTTAATTCAAATTATGCTATTTCTATAATTAGCATAATTCCAATATGGCCGCCAGATAAATCTATTTTGGCAATCTCTATAAGTAGCATAATTCCAATATGGCCGCCGGTTAATTCTATTTTGGCAGAATTAGCATAATTCCAATATGGCCGCCGGGAAATACTAAGTTTTCGATATCTATAAATAAAATAATTCAAATATGGCTGCCGGTTAATTCGATTTTGGTAATATCTATAAATAGCATATTTTCAATATGGTCGCCGGGAAATTCTATTTCTTCTATCTTCATAAATAGCATAATTTCAATATTTCTATGTATGTTTCTTCGGTTGTTCTTTCATGCCTTCTTTGTCTTGTGAGCTTTTCAGTTATACCTCGTCTCCTCCAATACTCTCTCCACCTGAGAGCGCGCTCACATAACTTCTCGAGTGAGCTGTGTTCTGCACTTCTCATCTTCTCAACACACTTTTAGTTTGTTTTTCTCTCCCCCTCTTTTCTACACTTGGTAGTTCTCTTTCCTGTAACAATGTTTCATTTGTGTCAAAACTCTTAATTCTCTATAAAATCTTCGAGTGATTTCCAAGGCCTCTTTTTTTATTTCAACAATTCAATCCCGATGTAGAGCTAGGTTGACCGAGAACACGAAAAGACACTACTTAAGCTAATTGCAAAAAATATCAAGGTGCAAAGTTGATCCAATTTCAAACCTTCCAATCGAAACTAGGTTATCTAGCGAGAAGTAATTATGAATGTTTTATTCGTATATTTTTCTTTTGAGAATTATCTTAAAACCCATTTTTCTTATTTTTTTTTTAGAAACCATGTAACTGCTGTTTTCTCTTTCCTCACATTTCACGTCCCAGATCTTTTATCTCTATCTATATCTCGATCTTTTTCGAGTCATCAGACCAATCGTAAAGATTTGTTCCAACTCCAGTTAAAAAGCTTATTGTCCACTCACTCGACACCAAAAAAAAAAAAAAATCGTGTCATTTTTGTTATATGAAGAGAACATGTAATTATAAAATTCAATATATGCAGCCGCTGAGTGTTACCAGCTATATCCTGCTTGGGTAAATCAAGAGTAGCTATAACAGTGGAAGCAGAGTGTCTTACTAAAGGGAATGGAAATATAACAATATCTATAAATAATGCCATGTACAGTTCTCATAGCCAAGAGGAATATTATGAATATTACTAAAAAATCGAAAAAAGATGTTATGAAAAGGATATATATGGGCACTTTTTACTCCGGTCTCAAATTCGATTATATTTAATATGGTATTATTTTGATGATTTATAGAGATCATATCGATTCTACAGCATTGGTATTGTATTAGTATAGAGAAAGAAAAAATCGAAATCGATTCTACCGTTTTCATATTTTTTTTTTAATTTCAAATCCTATTCTATTGTAATGATATTTTGTTATTATGCTTGTTTATAGAGATAGAAGTAAAGAGGTTTTTCTCATCCCTATTTAATTATTCAATATTGATTCACCATCTTTGTGGCAGTTGACTATTCCATGTTATGTTCCCAACACATACCATCTACGCATTATCAATTCGGTAACAGAGTTTATGTTTCTATTACTTTAAATGGAGTTCAACATTTCTTTTGTGTAAAAATGACGGATCTTAAACTCTGTGCAAATTGGAATGAATTGAAATAACTTGATGAATACCATAAACACATACGAAATCCTTTGGGTTTAAACTCTCAATGTAATGAATGTGGGAGGTATTAAAAACAGGAACATTAAAAAAAATAACAAAGATAGATAAAAAGAGTGTTATCTGAGTTTATTCAGAGAAATCCAAATTATGAAAATATATAAAGAAATAATTTTATAATACACATTGTTTCCTAAAAAAGACACATAATACAGTTTTTTAAAAATAACCTCAATGGAACTTATGTATATAATATAAACGAATATAACATTTTCATTAAAAGAGATAATACTTATAAGGGCATTGCCTGTTAAATGAACTTCAATCTGTTTGACTTTCAGCTTACATTGCATTAGAATAAAGCACAATTGATAATTCACATAAGATTTTTTTCAAAACATTCATTAATTAGGTTTTACTCCAATCAACATATTTTCGATGTTCTCTTTATAAGCGTTATCAAGAGAAATAGTAACTGGGTGATAAGAAAGCTTTGAGGATTCCAATAAGGTCCCACGTTTTACTTCTGAAAAGCAATCACAAAAAAGAAAGATTAATATGGGGGGTGTAACCTTAGCAAAATAAAGACTAGATATTTATCAAATTTGAAATATATTGTATATGAAATAATCATATATAATTTATATAAAGATAGTTTATAATAAGAAGTGCACAAAATTCTTTGTTTCAAGAGCTAATTTAATCTCATCAGATTTTAGTAATTATCTAAATAGAACACACTTTACAGGTTTAGAAAAAAAGTGAAATTGAACATTTTTAGAAAATCTATCTAAATTCTAATAATAAAAAAAAAATAAAACTGAACAAACGTTTCTTTTTATCTACGATTAAACCTATTATAAATTAGGGAGGATGGAGGAATTCCTTTTCCAAAACAAGATTATCAATCATTTTTTATGGGGAAATTTTTGCATAAAGGAACAATAATTTTTTTTTCACTCATCCTTAGACACATTCTAGGATGTGTTTCGTCGTATTACGACTCATCAGTGTGGCTATAGAGTATCGATTTATTCAAGTGTCCACCATTTAGATAAAATTGTTTTATCTGGATCCAAAGTCCAAAAGGCGGCCACCTGATAGGTAACCTATGGATCGAAGAGCTATGTTGGGCCGTGTTTGTTTCCTCTGTGTATAACCTATGGCTTTACCTAAATCTAAAACAAGACACTTAGACAAGGTGTTCATGTAAGAACGTTGACCTAATTATTTTCGCTAGGCTGAGATTTTGTTCATTCATGCATATTATTCTTGTGCTTCTAATATGCAAATTTATAACTCGTCATTACACCAATAAAAACTTGCTTCATTAAAACCACTTTCAGCATTAGGAAAAAAAAATCCTCAATACATAAAGCCATTTTAAAATTAATACAAAAGTATGTAAATTCACACTGTAAGAAAAACACGTCCTCTCCATGTTAGATTGAGAATGAGGTTATATTGACTGTGTTGCTCTAGATAGCCATAAACAAACGTCATCGTAACAGTGTGCTGATTGACTGCCGATCGGGTGAGCAATATTCAACTGAAAAGGCTTGTATTATTCGCGTCTCGACTAAAATCGACAATGTATATACCTGAAACTTGAGTTTCTTTACGAATGGTTTTAAGTTTTGTAACATTTAAAACTAGGGGCTTATATAATGAAATATTTAAAACAAAAAATAACTTAAATTTAAATATATTTAAGTAATAAAAGGTCATGATCGCCTCCTCTATAGAGCAGGGCACCTAATTGATTGACTGTAACGGTTATGGTTCCTATTACTGCTCTTCTTCTTCTTCTCCTCCACCCACTGCTGCTGCTACTACCACCACCACAATCCTGATCACCACAGCCATGACGTGTTTTTTCTTACAGTGTGAATATATATATATACTCTTGTATTAATTTTAAAATGGCTTTATGTATTAAAGTTTTTTTTTTCTAATGCTGAAATTGGTTTTAATTAGTTATAAATTTGTATATTAGAAGAAGCACAAAAATATCACGCAAGAATGAACAAAATCTCAGCCTAGCGAAAATAATTGTGTCAAACGTTCCATGCAGGAACATTTGGCCTAGTTTTAGATGAACCAGAGATACAAACGTTTGTTGCCTCGTCGAAAAGCCAAATGTCCAGTATTGCTTATATTAGAATGTTTTGTCACTTCAGAGACTGAAGCTCCATGTTAACAAAAAACGATTTCATGAAGGAAGTATGTAGTCCTATATAATTGAGTGTTTTCAAATCTAACAGAAAGCTGAACTTATTTTCAGGGGAAAACAAAGACAGATTAAACAGGCTTTGCTAGTAATTAGTTACTACTTATATTAGGAGCCCGGATGCTCGTTAGCTAATTTAATAACATTAGCCTTAGGGCTATCATTTCGAAAAAGTTGAAGATCTTAAGCCATTTCACTCAAAGGTTATCTTCGAGAAAGATAATTGTCAGCGCTGCGTCAAACAATAAAAAATCAAATAGCTACTTTGTGTTAGTTTAAAAAATTGGAGATAAAATAACATATAGTAAGCCTGAATCATTCCTCTTTAGACAACTTTTCTTGACTCTTTTCCACAACTCAAATTAGCAGAATTGAGCTGTGCCAGACGTTTAGCCCTCACATGTTTACGTTGTAATTGTGTTGTTAGTACATTATACCGTTTGTAAGATTTCCAGGTTCAGAGAAAAAAAAAAGCTTACCATTTAACTTGACCTCACACAATGGGCAAGTATCAGGACCCATGCTAAAAGATGGAATGGTTTATTTGTTCTCATGCCTTCTCAAGTAAATCAAAAAGCATATTCAAATGTCATCAGAATCCTTACTGATGTGCATAGTAAACTTTATTAGTTCACTCAAACCAAATGGATCTTGCTAGATGCCCACCCCGGGCCAACTGGCATACAGCAAGCATAGGAAACCTCAGCATAAGACACATACACACAAATAGAATAAGTGTAGAATAATAATTAGGCTCAAGAGTTGGTCATAACTAAAGTATTAAACAGCAATAGCAGGTTTGAACAAAAGACACGAGTAACAAAGGTCAAAGGTTATCAAGAATTTAAGTAAGAATTGATAAAGCTTGAGAATTCAAATTTCAACCGACTACTATATTATATAAATATATATATATATATATATATATATATATATATATATATATTGTTATTGTATGATTATGCTCTCTCTCTCTCTCTCTGTGTCCTCTTTGTATCTCTCTCTCTCTGTATCTCCCTCTTTGTCCTCTCTGTATCTCTCTCTCTTTGTCCTCTCTGTATCTCTCTCTCTTTGTCCTCTCTGTATCTCTCTCTCTTTGTCCTCTCTGTCTTCTCTGTAACTCTCTCAGTCCTCTCTGTATCTCCCTCTGTCCTCTCCGTATCTCTCTCTCTCTCTGTCCTCTATATATCTCTTTTTCTCTATCTGTATTTCTCTCTCTCTCTCTCTCTCTCTCTCTCTCTCTCTCTCTCTCTCTGTCCTCTATATATCTCTTTATCAGCTTCACACATTTAAATTGCAAAAGATGGAGATGAAATGTCTTGAAACATTCCTTTTTCATAACATGGCAAGACCTGTTACCATTTTCAGCTTTTGTTTTTCCGACTTTTCCAACAAGTTTTCTAAGGGTTAAATGCACAATATTCGAGGTACATTTAGGCCTACAGATTTTAGATATTGAAGGCCGGTTTTTCATACTCAACACCCCTTAACTTACAACTCTTACTGCTCACCAAGGGTCTTTTTAAATAATCCAACAAAACTGGAACATAAAGGTATATTGCATTAATTTGCCCTTCATGTTAAGCTTATCTTGAAGACGGGAACTGTAAGTTATTTCTGATGTTCTTTAAAAAAAAAAAACATTTGTATCCCAAACTCCTCAACGTATGTCAACATTTATTAGATAAGATAAGATAAGACTTACTTTATTCATCCCTCTGGGGAATTTCAAAATTGACTTTCCTATTAAGGTAAAAAAAAAGACATAAATACATTCAATGAAAACTCTATGGCTTAGTTGAACGAAATATATTTGATCAAAATGTATTCCAACAACTCTTATGATTTTAGTATTACTGAATTTTACTGTGAAATGTTAAGTTTTGCCTTCTATGTTTTACTGGCTCAACTGAAGCACCATAAAGGTTTACTCATCAGAGAATACATAAAGGCCTATATTCTAGTTTACATATTGAGCATTGCTCTTTTCATCTTGTCTTTTCTTAAGACAAATGAAGTGAATATGATCAATATCAATTAGTTATGATACTTCTCATTAGGGCTCGCCTAGCTGTGTAAAGAGAAAAATAAGAATCTAACATTTAGATCTAGATTTATAATTTGGAATGAAAGTCACCTACTACTATTATACTCTCATGTCATGTCATGCTCGGTTTCGATTATAAGATTTAGATTTACTCTCAATCTAGTTATAGCACTACTTAAGATTTCCCATAGATCTTAATAATCAACTAAATTTATATAATGTATCTTGACAAAAAAAAAAGACATGGCTATTTGTATTAATTATGATTAGGACAAGAAACAAGAAAGATCCTTTTGTAGTAAATAACAGCAAAATCTGAGTGTAAATTTAGAGAGAACAAAGTTTTTCGGATGAATGTGCTGTAAAGAGATCAAGTTAACAACTCTATGACACCAAATACATTGGATGGTTTCAACTGCAATGCAAATCTCAATATTGGAATTGAAAGTATAAATAATATTTAAAAAAAAAACAACACAATATCCATATATATCAGCCAGTTCTATACTTTCGCACAGGTTGACACTCAATGAAGGAAATAAACATTGTACGCTTCGTAGAATTATATTTTCACCATTTCTTTTTATGTAAGATTTTACATTTACATTTAACCTTACGCAAAAAAAGTTTCCATATTGCATAAGGATAGGATTTACAAAGGATCATATGAAATGATGAATGTTCAAAATATTCAGAATTGAGAAAATTTACGAAAAATTCTCTTCCCTGATTACGGATTGCTCACTACTACTTATTCTGTCACAGTACAATACACTGTAACACATTCTGCCTAGTTTGAATTTTTAAAAAATCCACAGCTCTGGAAACTTGAATTGAGTCAAAAATTTAAAAAAAATTGCTGAACAAAATTTGGAATTTAAAAGAAAAGTGAAATGAAGTGGACTGGATTGTGTTAATTGATACATTCTCTTTCAAAGTGAATAACAGGCAAGTCAATTCTGTTACAGTGAAACACTAGTAAACCAAAATATTTCAATTAGAGACTTACAGCTCGGCCAAAACGGTATGAAGTCCTTAAACTGTGTTTTTTTTTCTTAACGAATAACCTTGACTGAAGCAAATGTTTTTTGCAGCCCTGAAACTAGACTTTAACACTGCCCCCACACTAGTTCAGCCTGAGTAATTGTATGCAAACTTCATTATATTTTCTAACCTTCTCTTTATCTTTACAATTGCATGCAAGACCAGAAAATAAGCAGAACCAAGAGAAAGAATCTGTTTCAAAATCTAAGGAAATAACACAGCCCCCCTCAGGCCATTTCTACCATCTTTGACAATGTTTAATTACAGCCATATTCTATAGGCAAGGATAAATTCTTGATTTCAAAATTTTTACTATGAAAAGCAGCATTCATCTTACTCATCTTAAAATTAACAAACTTTACCCCATACAGTTGGAGCAAACTGTCCATTAATTAGAGCATTTTGCAAGAGTAATAGAATAGAGATACGTCTGAAATTTATGAAGTCCACGATCCAGAGCACATTTTTATCCACTTTGCAAATAAATACATAAAAGCATCGTAATAAAACAAATTTAAAGAAAAACTTTTCAAGAGCATAATTTTTACCTTGATGGAAAAGATATCAGAGTGGGAGGAAACTGGCTGTCTCAGCTCAATAGAACATAGCTTCTGTCTGTTGGGCCAGCACCTAATGGTATAGAAAGGACAACATTGATAAGTGAGTGACAAGTTTTCTTTGCGGTATTCTAATTTTGTACATATCTATAATCATTGTAGGGGAATTTTAATTGATAAAGAATTTTTTCATTTCTTTTCTAGATTAATCTTTTAACAACAAAGTATTGTATTAACACACTGAAATAACTAAAAAATATGATTATCTTATTCAACATATTCATGGACTCTTTACGACTAGCTAAAATAATTTGAAAATTTAAAAAAAATATACAGATAAATGCTAGAAATATTGGTTCTTGCTTGCAATCGAACGAGACATGCTTGACCTACGCCTGTCTTGATGCAGCAGAAAGAAGTCTGACACATATTGAGTAACCAGCAATCTGTTCTTGTTAGACTCAAACCTGTTTGGGAGGGAATTGGGGCAAGGAGAGCACTTTTTATTATTCAGGTAAAGGCCTAGAGAAAAGAGGGTGAGATATATAGAGCGATATAATTTTATATATATATATATATATATATATATATATATATATATAGTGAGTGAGAGAGAGAGGGAGGATGGAAAAGAGACAGAAAAAGAGAGAGACAGACAGACAGAGAGAAAGATCAAGATGGATCACGTACTGCAAAGTTCAGCCAAGTAAAACAGGATCAGATCTATAGAAACAATAGCAGCTAAAAGGAGTTCAATTTTTGTGGCACTAAAAATTTAGTGTCTGAAACATGTGCATATTAATACATGCATTGGCTCATCTCCTCCTCAGTTTGAACTTTTTACTTATCATGAGGATTTCAAAAACAATACAGCCAGGTTCAAAGTCCACAAAGTCATTTCATTAATGTAAGTGCAGTTACAACTGGTAATTTAAAAAAAAACAACAAAAAAAGTATTCAACAAAATCAACATGTTTAACAAGCAATATACAATGTATAATTATTCTTTTTCATACATGAAGATATGCAAAATTAGAAAAAAAGTATAAAAAAAACCCAAGAATTCTAAGCTTTCTAGTTGTGTGTTTACTTCCTTCTAGACTTTCTATTATACTATTTATAGACACAAACGCTTCCTTTTCGATCCTTTATACTTACCAAGTTTTCCTCCAAATGTGTTCTTTTTTGCTTTCTATTGGATTTACTAAGCTTTCTAAAGGTCTCCTTCTGGAGGGGACGGGGGGCGGAGGGGTCTCAAATCTTTACCATTCAAAGTTCAGAGCTGTGTGGAGTGTGAAATATGGAAAACGTCAAGGTTGTGGTGGATAAAAAAGAGTGGATAAGGTGGATCACATGCTGGGATCTACATTTTAAGATTTAATGCGTAAAATGTTATTACAATATTAGGATTTTAAAGACTACTACCCAGTTAAAGAATGTTTTAAAGGTTTATATATATCTTCATTTCTCTATATTTAATGCATTTATAGTTCCAGTAACATATCCCTGAAAAAACAGTAGATAATCTATATAAATAAAATATAATAGCCCTTTTTTCTTCTATCACATTCAAATATAAATACAGTGAAAACCATAAAGTACACTGATTAAAAATAAGGCTATAGAAATGACAACTTAATTTCGCTTACCTGCGACCACATAGCTAGAAGCTGCAAGATAAAGCCATCCAGATTGTGAATGGAGTCAGCCAAAACGCTTATATTTCTATACCTGTTGGTCATAGGATAATATAAAATATCAAGTAAATCAATCAACAAGGTGCCGTGCTCTTTGGCCTAGTTTATCATGACCTTCCATTGTATATCTATCCCTTCCTACTTTGAGCCACTTCGTTAACCCATCCAACATCTGTTCACGTTGTTTTTCCCTGCTGACCAAGTAAAAGAGGTTGAAATTTCTAAGTAAAAAGTCTTTGAAAGAAAAAAAAACATATTAAAGGGTAACACTGAAGTCAATTAAAAAAAAATCAATTAATCCAAGCTCTTTATAAGACAAGAGATCTAAATTATGTGAATTCAGTCGCAATACAGTAGTCTCCGGATAAAAGCACGCCAGTTAAAAACACGCTTCGGTTAAATACACGCTGAAGCGGTCTGACCGATTTTTTACTATGTAATTGGTATACTTTAAACGCACGCTACATCGCCTAAACGCACGCTTTGAAATTATTAAATCGGCATTGCTTACTGTACCCGGTAGTAAAGTGGACGAAATATCCACGCTATTACGGCACATGGCAGCCTGGAAACCGTGCTAGCACATCATACCGGTACACGAAGGGAAGGGGTGGAGGACAAAGGCCTTACACCAGTATCGTCGTATAGATCTATCTAATCACACAATGCCCTCTACCTGAGTCATGGGATCGGCCGCAAGCTTGGAAGGGTAGGGAGGGGAGGGTTTGAGTGGAGCACAGGCAAGGTGATGCAATTTTCGCTGCTTTGTGTCTGCCTGGTCAGATCTATCCATTACAGCTAGTATCCTCTCCCCTCCTCCCTCGCTTTTTGCGTTGCACGATTGTCTGAGTTTCGAGCGTGGTGTATCACTGTCAGGCATCATCTGTGTAAAACAAGTCTAGTCATAGTCAAGATTGGTCGTTCACTCATTGCGATTTCATCCGTCAGTAGCGTTGTGCAGTCTTCACTCTCAGAGTCTAGTCTCCTGTTTTCATTGACATACTCGATATGATACATAATGACTACTCACAAGACATTAACGTTGGAAACACAACTTAAGATTCTAGACATTTTGTTCATGGAACTTCAATGGTCAATGTTGTTCCCTCTTACGAATTTCGTTATTTCAATGTTGTTTAATTAAACCAAAGAATAAAAAACAAAAAATAAAAATAAAGAACCCAAAACGTAGCTGAACTCAAAGGTTTAATAACCTGCCTTTCACGTCATATGTGTGTAAATCAAGGGAAATAACCCTGCATTTTTGCAGTGTCATAAGGGAAGTAACCAAAATTTGTTTCATTACTTTTTATAAAGACACGCATCTCCTAAACGCACGCTATTGAAGCCTCCCGAGGACCGTGCGTTTATCCGGAGACTACTGTATAATCTTCAATAGTTACATTCCACTTTCAAAATCACACATGAGGGTTCTTTTTACTGGCATGAAGTAAGACTAAGATATATGCCAAAAAAAAAAACAGGTTAGAAAAAAATTAGCAGGTGTGGAAGAGGATCTGGTCAAAAGATGGCAGAATTTTGAAAGTATTCCATGATAAAAATATCTGAGTCAGAGTTTTGGGTGCCTATGGGACAGAATGATGGAGACAAAAGCACTGGACAAGTTTTTTTTTCTGCAAGTCCTACCAACTCTTGGAAAATATAGATTACTGTGCATTGTTGCGTAATGATAACTTTTTTTCATATGGAAAACTTCAGGTAAGCAAAGTTGGAATATCTGGAAGAAAGAAGACTCAATCATAGAGCCACCATTGCCAATAACTTCAATATTATTAACAACAAAGAGGAGGGATTTGTTTAATTTTTATTGATTTATTTTTTGGTGAAGGAACGTGCTATAAAGTCAGCTAAGCACACTTTGTCATGGAAGTGAGCTATTTAAAATATAAACAAAAGTGTATTTATCATTTTATGTAATCAATTTTTTGAGCCCCTAAAAAAACGATTTATATATCTAGAGGGTAGCCCTTGGGACAGCAGGATTTGAGAATTATGTCGAACCAAACCCCAATAGAGTAAAAGGCAGGCATCAGAAAACTGTGCCACTCAACAAGCTTGAGACATGAGTGTTGATCAAGGCACAAAATCTATTCATCTTTAACTGAACAGCAAAATAAAAAAAGTAATGGTTGTCAATTGTAACAGTGAGTGTTCACAGATCAACATCTTTATCCACAGGAGTTAACTCTTATTTAGGGTGTGTAGCACTTATCAACTCAATAAAGGACACAAGACACACTTAGGTTTTGCTTGTTTTATTGAATGGTTAACATTTCATCTGACTGCGTCAAGATCTAGATCAGAACTGACAGCTCTCCATCTCCTCGGCGCCTCTGTGGTGAGCTCTCCTCACAATCCAACTGTAAACATTCACCACAGGTTAGCCTTTATTACTTTCCATGATATAAATAGTCCAAACGCCACAGTACTTTAATATTAAGCAAAGCATGGAACAAAACTTAAATTGCACCAAGAATAGTGGAGGCAAAATTAATTTCCAGAGAATGAAATCAGTACTTAAAACACATCTGCATCCATGCAAGAAGAAGAGCCCTGGAGTGCCACATTGAGCTCTGCTTGATGTATGGAATCGCGGTCTGGACAATCATTTCAAAACAGATACAAAAGAAAATGGAGTCGAGAGAACATGTGGTTCTTACTGAAAATGCTTCAAATTTCATAGACTTCAAAGAAATCAATCAAACAAAACAGAGTTAAGAAAAGTTAATATTACAAGACCACTCATAAATAGAATATGTAAAACCCAGGGAACCTTTTTTCTGGCCATATGATTAGACGAGAGAAAATAGAACATCTTGTGACAACTGAAATGATCGAAGGTAAGGGACTTTAAAAAGGCTGAAAAGTCATGATAAAATTACAAAGTGTATATATTGTTATTTGGTTTGCACTTTTTTTTCTGTTTCTTTTATTTAATAGAATAGAAAAAAAAATCAGAAAAATTAAGACCTTTTCTCTTTCTATTTACTGCTCTATCCACAATTATGCCCTCTACCTTTGTTGGCTCCTTTCCCTACTCTAGATTTATATGTTGATGGATTATCCTGATCCCGACTATAACTAGGCCTAGAACAAGGTGTGAATCTAGATCTTTCATAATCTTTTCCACTATCATAGGTGTCGGAATCGGAACAAATTCAAGAATTAGAAGTGGGATTCATCACGACACATCCATTTTCTGATTATTTTCGCACTTCAGAGATAGTATAGCCCTGAGGCTACTAGGATCAACTGTTCACATCAACAGACTAGCCACAATGGAAAAAAAAAGAAAAAGCTGCTGAAAGACTAATTCTTGTCTCAATACTGAAAACACCTCAAAACCCAAAGCCACAAATGTCAACATATGGTTTCTATAGTATTCAGGCAAATGTCTCCAGGAAAGAGGGTGAGATATATGGAAGGTTCCAAAAAAAAGGAAATAACTCCAATAAACCCACATCTTACCCACTGAGTAGGTCACCTTGCATTTCCACTTACCGATCACAGGTTCTAAGAGCTATTACAGTGTATGGATATTATCTTCAACCCCCAAACAATGTTCATGTTGAAATTAAGGTACCTTTTTTATCTTTTTCTTTTTTCAAAAGACAATTTCATTTCAAACTTTAAAAAAAAACAACCCAAAAACAGACTAAATTGCGCTTTTTTATCACAAAATTGTATACCTGAATAAATTTTATACATTATAACCAAAATACATACACTATTTATGATTAAATTGTCTGGATTTATGATAATAACAACATCAACAACAATAATAATAGTAGTAAAAACTTTGGTTTTGACAAAAAGAAAATCTAGAATTTGTTTCTTTTTTTTAATGACGTCTGTGTAAATAAAGTGGAAACATTTTCATAATTATGAACTTCTACAACTTAATATTAAAATGCAAGGAGTTGAAAAAAAAAACAAAGGTAGATCAATGTACAAGTTTGTAACACTAAGAAACACCCCTATGCCCTCAAGCTTGGCTAGCTGTAATCTTGCTACTTTTCACCGCTCCTCATCTCACCCACTTTACGATGCTAAGGATCACAATCTGTTTTGATGGACAAGCCAGTAAGAATTTGAAGTTCTAGACGCCCACTCAGGAGAAAATAAAAAAGACAAAATAAGAAATTTAATCAAGACTCTAAATCAAGAAAGAATCAATCTACCCTTTCACTTCATGTCAGTGAATGGGGTCAAGCTATTAAAACAATAACAAAAAACACTTTCAATACTTTTAAAATAATTTAAATATTTCCTAAATATGTTACAAATTCTCATAACATTAGATCTTAAAAAGAATCCAGAAGAAAGTAGAATGTGTATTTAAAATTTAAATTCAGATTAAAGATTTAGATTACCGATATGACTCGAATCTAGATCTAAGATTTAGATTGCGAGGAATATTGAGTTTACATTTTTTTTAAATGTATTAATTGTTCAATTCTTAATCTTTCTTTCCATTCTGATTCGTTTAATATAATTAAATTTCAAATCTTTCAAACAGCTCCAAAGACCTACATGTATGCAGATCACAAGTTTGTGACCTGCATACATGTAGGTCTTTGGTTCGATCATCAGTAACAAAATTCTCCTTACTATAATATTAAGATTAAGTTGACCCAAATTCCGGTTGATTTTGTTGCCTCCAGTAATATTTTATTACTTTTTAAACTGATTCTTTTTCATGTAATGTTATGTAACATTAGTGAGACTAAAGGTAGCCATAGACGGTTCAGTGGAGTATGGCGGACAGGTACTGTCCAGTTGACCCAGGATGATTTTATTTCACAAACGAGCTCCACAGCAGAATTTTAAAATGGAATCCCCCAAAGAGTAATAAATATATATGAGAGGTGGCTTGGGATTTTCAGGCTCATGTCCAAAATTACTGTTTTGAGCTTTTGGGCTTCAAACATAAAAAAAAAAACTATTTTTCAAGGTTTGCCATTTTTTTGCTTCTTATGAACCATAAACCATTTTTCTCTCTTGTCAAAAAGTGTCAAAGCCGAAAAGAAACTTTAAATATGCTTTATGGTAATTTTTGTGAAGATAACTGCAAACCTGCTTAAAAACAGCCCCTAACTCAAAACAAGTTTCTGTCAGTTTCTCATTCCCCAGCCTTGTGTTCAGTTTTGGGTCGTATCTCAACCAAATACTAATATATTCTAAAAATTTCAACTGTTTATGAAGGGAATTAGTTGGGCTTTCAAAAAATATGGAAATAACAATTTGTCCAAACTAGTCATTGAGCTTGAAAATTACAGGCCACCTCACATATACCAATTCTCAAAAGGTCAATAGTAGCCTACAAGGATGATTTCATGCACATTTTCTTTTCAGATTTAAAAAATATTTTCTAATAAAAATGATAATGTATTCTCCCAAGCAAACGTTGAGGAGATAGCAGGTATAGTTTGGTGTACCTTTAAAACTGCATAATTTAATCTGTCCAGTTTTGTATTGAATCATAACCAATTTGTCAATAAAAAAAGGTCACATAAAATTCTGAAGTTTTTGTGTGATTGTTTTTTCAAAGTGGTCAACTATGTACGTAAAACCCATTATATTTTTTTCATTTATTTCGTCATACAGTAGCTTTTCACTTAAAAACGAAACCCACTGAGAGCATGATTCCTTTTAATTCTATTCTTTAATATGTGCTTCTGGATGTTGTGCTCTATGTCACTGAGAGGCCTATTTTCAGCAGAGGAGATCAGCTGTTATAAAAGCCTAGCTAGCTTGCTACATGTTTGTACAGAGAAGAGTGCTAAAATAGAAATTCACTTCTCTACAATATACAGGGTAAATGCATACTCTTAAGTTTGATTGGGCCTCTGAAAATGAACTAGGTCATTTCATGTCATATTTTAATATCCAGAATAAACTTCGTTCGTTCCTTGTTTACTTTCACTTCCTGCTCTAAACCATTGTTGTCAAGTTTACCGGAAATGACCTCTTTCTTCCCGTAAAACCCTCTTTATTCTACACTAGTCTCAAAAGTCAAAGGGGACATTCATTTCCATTTCTGTCATCATCGTAGTAGCATAACGTCCAGAAAAATAAGTTCCTGACCATAACGTACAGAAGCATTTAAGGCCCCATATAAATCAGATTTATATGGACGCTCTTGTTTGAAGTACTTGTTTCAACAGATTTGATCATTTTATTTTTTACATGAAATGATGAATCTAAGCATGTCAGCAACAAATACTAAAGACAGGGCATTAACATGGTTCTTATGACGTTGTGATGATTAAAATATATTAAAAAAAAGTATCTCCAATCTTTTTTTAAATAAATTTACACCTTCCTCTATAATATTGAACAATTTTAAAACAAAGAGAGACAAAATAAATTTCCAGGTCTAATGTAACGCTTAGGGTTGACCTTCATATATTTGAAGTTCGGTTGGCTTTTATTAAAAAAGGATAAGAGTTAGCATATATGCCATACCATGTGGTGAGCTGTAAAAATGGCAAACTGCATAATAAGTTAAGGTGTGGTCGCAGTTATTTGGATTAATTCATTCTCTTTAGAAGAAAGCCTATAGATTTATGTCTCTTTTTTTCCCTTTATTTTGACTGCCCGAGAGAGTGTGCAGTATGTTTGTGAATTGTATATGTTATTAACTCAATCTCACCTATATCGCTGGCCGTTGCATATACATCGACCACTATATTACCTAATTAAGTATTTATATTGCCCGTCAATAGTGGTGCAGACAGCCTGAAGTGAAGGAGAAGTCTTGGAAAATAACTATACCGTCATAAAACCTTGTTTTATCAAAAAATCAAGCTTCCTTTTTTTTTTTACAGTTTATTTCATAATTTTATCTTGTTGTGTTTGATTTGCAATGTATTTTTTTAAATATATAGATCTCTTCATTGTATGGAGATATGTCCCTTCTCTCAGTTAGGGTTAGGACTTTACCTGAGCTGGGGTTACTTAGGTGGGACTGAGTTAAAATTCTTCAATAAATGTCTTAACTACTTTAAGATCTCCATAACATATAATTTATAGTAGTTCACAGAGTGTGTTCTACTTGCCTATTTTTATCCTGTGCCATTTTCTCATTTTTCCACACTCTAATATAGCTCTTTACTACGATCTTTGAAATCTTTTAATTATTGGCCTTACTTTTTTTTTTTGCTCTAGTTTATGTCAGCAAGTCTGGATCTCTAAATCTTTTTTTTTTTCATCCAATCTTTTATTCACATTCTCTTTTTCTCTTAATCGGATGTAGATATATCTGAACATGTTTAGTCTTAGGTTCTATCTCTAGATTACATATTGATTGCATAACAGCTATTTGCTTTTGACAGGTTTTTCTTTCTATACAAGAATCATCAGATGAATTCATTAATAATTAATTTTTTTTTACTACATTGATCATATAATATATTCATAAGACATTTTTCTGCCATTTAGTGCAGGATCCAATATTTTCCTGTCTCATTTTGAGATTCTCTGAACACTTGCCAGAAATGCAAAACTAGATGCTTCACCACGATGAAAAGAAATTGGTAGCCAGCACTCAGACTGAGCTCTATATTCTGGATCTTGTCACAAAAAGAGAAAATACCTTCAAAAGTTGAACATTGATACTGATCTTATTAAAAAAAATCCCATATTAATGTATTTTTGGTTAAAAAAGAATAAAATTTTGAATGGCAAAATGCTACTGCAAAGCCCTGCCGCTAAGTTACTAATGCAAATTCCCATCCATTTCATCAAAGATGCCTAGTTATAATGGCATTTTACGTCATTTCGTCATTACAGTCATGGCCCTGTATAGACTCTTTAGGGTGGCTGTGAAACAAATTCAGTTTTGCCCATTTCTTTACTCAAGGATATAAATCAATGTCTAAATCTAGATTCTATAGGTGCTAAAGCACATCCAAACAATATCTGAATTCATAAGTGTCATAGATCATTTTTTTTTATTTTAACCACAATATAGAATCTAGATCTAAAAGCTTTTCAATTTTACTCTATAGGTCTCTAGATTCTTTATCAATTAAATCTGTACCCTGTAAAAGCAACTTTCGAGAACTGAAGGACTGGAAACAGGACATATATATATATTCCATAAGTTTGATTGCAAATTGGGCCCAATGCAGGACTTTATTTGGTAATTTCCATTCCTATTCTATCAAACAAGTGCAGGAGTCCTGATAAAGATCTAGATTTAGAGTAAAGTTCTGTAAAATTTTGGTAATTGGATCTTTAGATGTTGATTTTTCTAGATCTAGATCTAGTGCTGTACCCCAGTGTAGGCACTAAACATAAGTTGGAAAAGTTTACCGATTTGAGAACTTTCAAAGTTCTGATTTCCACGGTCTTTGCTGAGTTGTAATTAATGCATTTCGCAGATAACTAATCTGATCATTCTATGTATTACTCAAATAGAGATACTCCATTAAAAGGGCTAGAGGAAGGGCGTGCCTAAATCTAAAATAGGGTCAATTTGTAGAATCGAACCAACTTTTGCTAGAAAGTTACCGTATATCCCTTGACGAAATGAACGCATGCTAAGCAAGATAAAGAGGGAGAAACCAATGCCAATATCTTGAAAAATATTTATTTGCGCAAAATGAGAGCTACAAATTCGTATTCAGCACATCAAAATACATCAGATAAATATCATTTGCAAACCCAAACAGCTGTTGGTCCGATAGTAAAAAAAACACCTAAAATAGGTTTGACGCCATCTTTAAATAACCGAAGGAGCGATAAGGCCGGGTTAAATCAGCATAGTGAGGCTAGGAGGGGTCCCGAAAAAGTGATTGGTAATCACGGATTTCCTGACGAAACGGTTCCACGGATCCCTTAGTGAGATCCGCTGGAGTAATCATAATCCTTGGCCTCAGTAAGATGTCAGCGGAAATCAACGAGAGACTGAGAACCGTCGATGTAATTATGGCCTTTTGACCTTATCTCAACGGGAGAGTCCGTCACCACTTCTCACTTCACGGGATATGATTACTTACTTGGTTCTGGGACCCAGCTATTCTTAGCCTACCGTCAGCCCCGTAACCTCCCGTAACCTCCCGTGACCTCTCCTCATTTCACCGGAAATGATTACTTTTATTTTATTCAGCGACCCGCTTCATCACCACTCCCCACTTCACCGGAAAGAATTACTATTCTGATTACCGGGACCCCGCGGATCTTCTGCAACGGGACCCTCGTAATCGTGTTACTTAAAAATTGGGATCCATCACAGCCTTATGAGCGCAGGCTGTAATCGAGACGTCCCGATCCGTTTGTTTTAAGACCGATTCTTTATAATTATGTTGATTCAAGTTTCGCTCCATTGTATTCTGTTCTTACTGACGAAGTGGTCGCCAAGGACCCTAATCCACTTTGTTTTTTTTCGTTTTTGTTTTGTTTGTCTTTGGTGATGGCTCTGGTCTGTTAAATTCTTTCGGTTGATCACTTTAATCCGAGCCGCCCTTTTTTTTTCGTTATCTCGCCTATTTCTTTCTTTTTCCGCGGGTTAAAACTTTCGGAACACAGGAAAAGCTTATGTTATAGTGCTGGGGCTATCGGCACGGATCGGTATCCTACCCGTGGCACGCAGCGACACCCACGGCACATCGAGTAGATGCACGGTACGCGGTACTGTGCCGTGCCGTGGGATCCGTGCTAGCTTCTCATTGTCACATGCGTACCGTCGATTTTGAACTGATTCTGTGCAGACAAGTAGGCGACAAATTTTTGTTTGTAATAGAACTTTCCGGCTTTCCCGCCATACATCAGTCAACAGTCGCCACGATCTCTGACTGTGTGTATTTGTGTGTGTGGTTTGGGGGGGGGGGGGGAGGGGAGGGTGTCAACGCTGCGCAAGGAAAATTAGGGGAGGTGGAGTGATAACAAAAAAGATCTAAAAAAAACCAGGCACTCTTCACAGTAAAAGACCGCAATCTCTGAGAGATTTGTTTTAGGCCTATAGTGTCAATGCACAGTATACAGTATACACCATACCGGTCTCTTCATTCTTCTCTGGTCTGATTAGAATCATCCTCTCCTTTTTTTGCTTTGTCTTCATGTTATTACACTGCTGTTCTTATGACTTATTGCGCTTTAAAATAACGAGTTTATACTTTTCCATGAAATTTAGTTCTGCTTACTAAACAATCATTTTCCTTTTGTTGCATTTTTGTTAAATGAGCTAAATCTGATTGCTGTTGGTCTTTATTTGTTTTTTGAATAATTATACTTAGGCCTAATAAATTTCAGTTGCAACAGCATGCTCAGCTTATAATTTTTTTTATTATTGTCATTTAAGAAAAAATAAAAAAAAATAACAGATTCATATTTAAATTTTTTTTTTTTTTTTTTTTTTGGGGGGGGGGGGGGGGAGTATAATCTCTAGTTTTTGTGTCATGTTACGTTTAATGTGAAAGTCAAACTATAAATAAGTGTATATTAAAGAACAGAAGCTTGTCATAAATCATGCAATCATGGCTTATCATCTTAGTCTTCTGTCCTTTTAATATTAATTGAATGATAACGCATGCCTATATACACATAAAACTTTAATTATGTCCAGACAACTGAGATAATAAAAAGTCAATGAGAAGCAAAAAGAAACGGAAAAAAAGAAAATGACAAAATAGAATAAAACAAAACAACAAAGAATAAAAAATAATCTTGACTGATGACTTAGCGCCTCGCGCTGGCGCTCCGTGTTGACGCGCCCAACCCCGCTCATTGAGCCACTGGCCAGTTTTTTTTTTCCCTAAGGAATTATTTTTTTACACAATGCAGCCGAGGTCTAATCTATATTTTTAGATATGACCGACACTAAGCCAAAAGATGTGTGTGATACTGTAGACTATGGACACGCGCATGTGGGTATACCTGTGTGTGTGCTTTTACAAAGGTGCCAGAAAGTGTTAGGGGTGTGCCGTTGCCGTTTCAGCTGCGACTCGATGACTCGAGAGCCTTCATCTGCATTCAGTGCCGAGTCCCTAGATTTAACTTTAGGCTCTCGGATCGGGGATGTACCGTGCCGCGGATCGGGGTGTGCCTGCCACGAATCGGGGTGTGCCGTGCCTACCACGGATCGGGATGTGCCGTGCCCGCGGTACCCTTCACCTCGGGTCCCGATACTCGACGGGTAGACCCCAGCACTATTATGTTAGGAGGTTTGTTGCTATTGTTGCGCCAACTAACACTGCAACAATAGTTCCACATTGCTGACTAATTAATTTCTGTCTCGCCACTGAGCAGTAAGCGAGATGGGCGGCTAGCGAGGCTACAACACTGGTACAGTTCCACACACACACACACACACACACACATACAATCTTGATGCCACGCAAAGCGAAGGACCTATGCCTAGAACTTGTGCAGCTTCCTGTTTCATCACTTTTGACCCGGTGGCACAAGCCGTCCACAAATCATTATGACTAATATGAGGCAGTTAGACAATGCGTGCTTCTCTCTCTCTCTCTCTCTCTTTCTCTCTCTCTCTCTGTGTGTGTCTCTCTCTCTGTCTCTCTTTCTTTCTCTCTCTCTCTCTCTCTCTCTCTCTCTCTCTCTCTCTCCCCCCTCCCCCTATGCGTGCTGTTTGTAACTAATGATATTATTTTTTAAATTGCTTATTCATCATTGTACAGTCTATGGTGTTTCTAGAATATAATTATCGACACAAATTAGTTACTGTTGCCTTTTTCATAAATGAAAAATTTGCTTGAAAATATGCAACTCCTAAGTATTTTAAAAAAAGAAGAAAAATAAATAAAAATCTCACCACATTATTCGTTCAGGTCAATAAAGTGACGGTTCCTGCATCTTTTTTGTTTAAAACAAAAAGATCAAGGACATTATTTTGTTTCAGTTTGAAATAAACGTTCATTTCATATTGTAAACACCACTGAAACAGCATGAAGACAAAGGACACAGCAGATACAAAGATTTGGTTCAAAAACTAGAAACAACCAAATAGCGCAATGAAATACTTTACATATATACACAGTGACGGACCGCACGGAACGTTTTTAAGGTCTACGAAGAAAATAAACAATCATAAAGTGAAAGAAGTCACAACATCACACCTATAAGAACGGCACAAAAAGTGTAGCTTTTGTGGAGGGAAAACTTCTGAATTGCACATCTTTAAGGTATGCAAACAAACACAGGAAATAAAACAAGACCTACAATACAACAAGCAGTAGAGAAATCGGCAACGACGAAAGTAGACATAAGCAAAACAATCTTGACAAGTATTTTACCAGAAGGTAAAGGAAGGCAACAAGATGAACAGACTGATCCACGGCCACCGCTATTTTATCTGGTCTCATTATGTAAGAGTCAGAGAAAACGGAGAAAACTCAAAAGCGTCTCTAACCAACAAATGGATAATGAGAAAAGAACTAACCAACGAAGATCAAACTGAATAGACCTAAAACACAACGAAATAAAAGGAAGAATACAGAGAAAGACAAAAAACATAGACAGAGGAAGAAGAAAGCCTAACCATCACGACAGGTGACAGAATCAGAGGAGAGAACAAGAAACTAAACACGAAAAGCTGGAGACAGAAGAACGAACGCGTCAGCAGAAAAAAGGACCTACGCCAAGGAAGGCCAACGAATTCAAAACAAAAATAATGAAATAATAATGGGAAAAAAAGGAAAAAGATTGGAAAAATTGAAAAGTAAAGAAGAAAGAAGGAAAAGAGCATATTTTCCAAAAGTAAAAAAGAAGGAGAAAAGAAAACCATAACAATCTATATTTTATGAAAAAAAAGTTTAAAAAAAAAAAAGAATGAATAAAAGAAAAGAGGTATGGGGCGAGAATGACAAATAAAAAACAAAACAAAAAACAGGGAAGCACTGGGCAGTTCAGCCAACATATGCTAAACCTATAAAACTAAAAGGGAGGAAGAAAGGAGCCCCAAAACTAAAACAAAAAAGAACAATGAAGTAGAGAAAAACCCTCTAGATTTTGCTTATTTAAACCACATGTACTAGAAGAGCAAATCTCAAAATAAGAGAAATCCAGTCGATGCAACCAAACCCATTACGAGACTAAGATAAATTTCTAGACATTTCCTGGAAATTTATCCTAAGAAAGTAGAAGAAAAACACAACAAGAGAAAAGCACTCAAAAAAGTTAAAAGAATAGAGAAAGCAAAACATAAATAGAGAAGGAAAAAAGGAAAGAAAGGAGGTAGTCACAGCAAGGAATTAAAACGAAAACTCTTCAACCAAATAAAATGAGTAACTCAAACAGAAAAGTATAAATAAACTTTTTTAATAATGAACTTCTTTAATAAATAAAAAAAAATACCTTTTAACAAAAGCAAAAGAAAGGGCATATCAGTGAAATGTAAAACTGATTATTTCTTCCTGAACCAATTAAAAAAAAGAAGATAGCTTAAAGAGTTTGATTTATCTATTTATATCCTGGTCGTTCCTTCGTCTCCACCCCCCCCCCCCCCTTCTCTCTCTCTCTGTGTCTCTGTCTGTCTGTCTGTCTGTCTGTCTGTTTATCCGTCTATCTGTCTGTCTGTCTCTCTTTCTCTCTCTATCTCTCTCTCTCTCTCTCTCTCTCTCTCTCTCTCTCTCTCTCTCTCTCTCTCCCCTCCCTCCTCGTTGCAAATAAAGAAGTGATACATAGATTCAGAGTAGAATTGAGGCAATATGTCCGATATATTATATTAAATTAGATTTATTTTGAGATAAAAACTGTGCATGCCATAGCGACCAGCCTATATGGAAATTCCTGTTGAAGAATGCATGTTAACATCTAGAAATACATGTACCGGTATTTAAGAGTTTTTTTTTTTCGAAATTTCATTCATAATTAAGTGATCGACAAAGTACTTTTCGGAGACAGGAGGGATAGGATGGTGGGAGGAGATAGGGAGAAAGAGGGAGACAAAGAAAGAGACACAGAGAGAGACAGAGACAGACAGAAAGACAGACCGAGGAGAGACATACATCGCTCCGCTGCTTGCAGCCAGTTATTTCCCCTCTTCTCGAAAACCGAGCGCTCCACTCCGCGGATGGCTCCCCTTCATTTTTAGTTTCAGTCCGGAGGCAATAAACCGGCAGTTTCAGGGTTTACCAACTGAATCATCTAGCTCCGAATGGAGAAAATAAAACATTGAATGTATATCTTGTAAAGCTGGTAGGATTTGATAGCATTTTAATCTTAAAGAAAATGAAAAAAAAAAAAAAGCCCCTCTGTTTCTGTCTGCCGCCCTCTTGTTCCGGTAGAAAAGACGCACAAGCCCATCTAGGTTGCAGTTTTTATTATGTAATTATAGAAAGAGGAAACAATAAGGGAAAGAATGTTACGATGGGAGGAAAAGAGAGTCAGACTGTTGCAATCACAGAAAGTCAAGCATGGCCGTTGAGATAGGCCGTTGTTGACATATACAAGATGGAAAGAAAAATAGAAGGAAAAAGATTGGGAGAAAGTTAGAAAAAAAGCCAGAATGAAAGACAGTGCGAGAGAGACAGAAAGGGGGAGAGAGAAGGGGGAGAAAGAGAGAGAGACAGACAGAGAGAGAGAGAGAGAGAGAGAGAGAGAGAGAGCGACAGCGAGAGAGAGGGGGAGGGAGAGAGACCGAGAGAGAGAGAGAGAGAGGGAGAGCGAGATATATATATATATATATATATATACACACACACATATATATATATACATATAGCTTTTTTTAAATCCCAAACTAGGCTAAGTGTTGATGCATCAAAGTTTGATCTATTTTTAATCTAAAAATAGAAAAAGACGAGGCAACAAACGTTTGTATCTTTTGTTAATCCAAAACTAGGCCAAGTGTTCTTGCAGGAACGTTTGACCTAATTGTTTTCGCGAGGCTGAGATTTTGTTCATTCTTGCATGATATTCTTGCGCTCCTTCTGATATACAAATGTATAACTCGTCATTACACTAAGAAAAACTTGCTTCATTCAAACCTCCCTCCCCCCCTCACTCACTCACTCACTCTCTCTCTCTCTCTCTCTCTCTCTCTCTCTCTCTCTCTCTCTCTTTTCACCCCCCCCCCCTTTCCCTCTCTCCCTATCCCTTCTCTGTGTAACTTGTTCCAGTCTATTCATATATGCTCCTCTCAACATCTGCAGTGATAATCTGACGGAGATCTTCAACCTCTTCTTCATTTTGAGAAGATCACCAGCAACAGACTAAACAACTTGAGACAATGTGCTTTTGAGAGGGAATCCTTACCATCTACTTAGTTTTGAAGAGTGACGCGATTAGAATCAATGTGACGCATCAGCCTAGTTAAGAGATTTTGCCCTTGATGTGTAACTTGATTTTCTTTTCTCAAGAATTTTTTTAAACTAGTTTAAATTAATTTGATCAATACTTTTGATGCTTTAGCAATAAGATCAGCGATAAAGACAAAAATTAATTCGTTTACACATGTTGCTTGACTTGTCTTTTTCAAACACATCATTAGACCAGGCTTCTGTCATAGTCTTTAAGGAGAGCAGTTGCTGCTCTAAAGAAAGGTGCTTAAATTAAAAAAAGTAGCAAAATCAGGTGTTATATATGTTTGATATGGTGGAAAAAAATGCTTTTGTAAGTTCATTGTCAAATATTACAATAAGCTATTGAGGTCCTTCTATAGCCCAAAAGATATTTACAATTTAGTGCAATTATTCATTTCTGAACCGACTATAATGTTTTAATTTGTTGTTAGAACTATTTTTGTGTTTCCAGAGTAAATCTTGGAGCGATCAGCTTAGCCAAATCAGACATGGCCAATAATTGATAGCTTTCTCTAGTTTGATCTAATACTGTTAATTCTCCTTTTTTGCTTGTGACAAGATCATTGAAATCTAGATTTAATTATTGTTTTATCACAATTACAATAGGAATAAGGCTGGTAGACTTCAGAAATCAATCCCCGTTCATGACTTATCAGAGATATAGGCTTAAAGTGTTGAGATCTTCTGTTGGTTCAATTCAAACAGCCTTGTGATATCATTGCATTATTATCTTTTTTTGTGTGTGTTTTTCTTCATTTTCTCCAGTAGGACAGGCAGGTTTTTCAATCTTTCATGTCCTCTCTTTTCTTATCCTTTCTGCTTAAAACAAACTCCATCTTTCACAAAAATCATCTTTTTTTTGTATTCTCTCCAAAGATTAGGAGAGGGATAAAAATCATTTGTTCTTGCTTTAAGTCTTTGCAGGACAAGAAAAATTGTGTGCTACATTTGTAGACCAATTAAAGGTAATCAGCTTACACCTCATGTACAAGTGAGACTTACATGTTTACCTTGTAATATTCATGTCTTTCTTTTCAAGCAAATTTCATGTCTGCGAAGTGTTGTCTGTGAGTACATTCCTTTGTTTTATGGTATGTTTTTTTCAATATGTATGCTTTGAGTCCTTTGTACTTTCCAGCTTTGAAAATGTTATAGAACTGGAGTGTGATGTTATATTTGCAATCTGTGCTGTATTTATGGCAGTGGTTGTATATACATAATTTTATGTAGAGCAGCGCCCAACATATGCGGTATCCATCTACGTTGAAACAACAAAGACATATTGCTTACAACTACCTTTATTAGATATACCTTTTTTTTGCTTTTTTGTAAAACACGGCAATCCTTAGATTATACATAGAAAATTCTCTATATATCAATGAATTAGGTGCCCTGCTCTTCAGAGTAGGCGATCATGACCTTCGGCGCATCTCTATCCCTTGATGCTGTTAGTGCATCTGTCACTCATTTTACATTTAGCCACTTTTTTAGTCCATGCTGTATCTTTTCTCGCTTCTTTCCCCTGCAGCATTTTCCTTTAAAATCAATCCAGTTGTCACAAGATATTTCAGTTTCTTTTTCTCATCACATGGCCAAAAAAAGACTGCGTGTAGTTTACATTATGGTATTTATGAGCAATGATGTGCCAGCTCCTCATAGCACAGTTTAGATTGATTTCTTTGAAATCCATGAATAAGATTCATAGCATTCTCCTTAGGAACCACATTTCTGTTGCCTCCAGTTTATTTTGTAGTTCTTTTTTAAATTGTCCCAGCCTAACATCCATACATAAGGATGGGTTTAATAAAACATTCCAGTGCTCTTCTTCTCATGTAGATGAGATGTATTCATTTGTGAGTTATGATTTCAGTCAATGAAAACCCATTTTTAACTTGCGCCTTTCTTAATGCGAGTTCACAGTTGTTGTGTCTATCTCTTAACATTAAAGTGCCCAAGTATTTGCACTGATCCCTGAACTTGAATTAGTTTTGGCTACTAAAGAATTGATCTGTGTACACTCATTGTTTCGATTGACGACCATTACCTCTGTATTTTTGCTATTTAATCCATATCCTTTCCTTCTTCTTTCTTCTTCAGTGAATTCTAATAATTGTGGCAAGTCTTCTTTATTTTCTGCAATTAATAGAGCGTCATCAGCGTATCTCATGTTGCTTACTTTGTGCCCTACTATTTTAATTCCTGGGTATCCTTCTATGCTTCTCAAATCATTTCACTGTAGAGAGAGAAAAGGCCTGGATTAAGCACACATCCTTGTCAGACACAACAATTCATTTTTTTTAGCTTAGATACCCATCAACTCGCATTGTTGCTGTCTGTTATCAGTTCATGTTTTTTTTTTAATCCGTCTTGCCCAAGGACCTCTCACAGACTAGCAGAAGGGAGGATATCCTCATTTCTCATTCTCAGAGTTGGCTCTGATCTGCCGCTCTATATAAGTCATGTTTTTTACCTCTATTTTGAGCAAATATTATAAATCGATTTAATCTTAAAGCATTCTAAGGTTTACACTTTTATAAACATACATTTAATTTTTATAAACTGTTTGCTGGAGCCATTATTTTTTTTTTTTTTTGCTCTTTAGTAAACGTAATTTAATATTGAGCTATACGAATGTGGTCTTCAGCTCAACACCGTATGATGTAACTGTCTAAGCCCCGCCTCCTTTCTCACTCTTTCTTTTCTCTCCCATTGCTGTCGTTCTGTCTTATCTTGGGCTGAGACTATGAGGATTTTCTACTTTTGCCTCGTCCTATATCCTATATCATTTTTTTCCCATATTAAATTTTCATTTCTGTTTTTCACTTCATATTAAGACATTGGCTCTAAACTCTTATTAGAGCTGGCTCACCAGAGCAAACCTTTTTACTTTCTTTTTCTCCCAACTCTGAAGCTTTTACGTGAGGGATATGTGAACCGAAGGGTGCAACTAGCTGATTTTGGATAGGAGGACCTCGGAGTAGTAACAATAATTCTAATCCAGGTTAATTCGAGGCATTTGGGTGATTGACTGACAGTTACAAAAGTAGCATTATATGAAAGAATATATTTGTGAACTTTTGTTCCTATATTTTTAGTTAAATAAGTTTGTAAGTGCAATCTTTCTTTACTTACATGTATCTTAATGTAAGTCGTCGTGTAGCGATGTATTTTCTGGCTTTTATTTTACTTCGAAATTCAAAGAGGGTTAGAACGAAGAGAGAGAGAGAGAGAGAGAGAGAGAGAGAGAGAGAGAGAGAGAGAGAGAGAGAGAGAGAGAGAGAGAGAGAGAGAGAGGGGGGGGGGAAAGAGCATACAAGTATACAATGACAATATATATACACACACACAGACACTCACATACATACATACATATATATATATATATATATATATATATAGTAGTCAGTTGAAATTTGAAATCTCAATATTCATTGGATAATTCAGGCTGGCTCTCTTTAGTCCCAATTAACATTATGGGATTGATTGAAATAAGATATTTTGAACCAAGCTCCTGAGCTTTTCAATTCTTACTTAAAGATATTTTGAACCAAGCTCCCAAGCTTTTCAATTCTTGCTTAAATGCTTGATAACCTTTAACCTTTGTTACTCGTGTCTTTTGTTCAAACCTGCTCTTGTTGTATATTCTTACTTTAATAGTTTAGTCATGACCAACTCCTGAGCCTAATTATTATTCTACACAGCAATAATCATTTATTCTGTTTTTGTGTGTGTATGTGTCCTATGCTGAGGTTTCTATGCTTGCTGTATGCCAGTTGGCATGGGGTGGGCATCTAGCAAGATCCACTAGGTTTGAGTGAACTAATAGTAATAAAGTCTACTACATATATATAATAAATATACACGTTATATATATATATATATATATATATATATATACACACACACACATATATACATATATTTATTATATATATATATATATATATATATATATATTTTTTTTTTTTTTAAGTCCAAAACTAGACCAAGTGTTCCTGCAAGAACGTTTGGCCTAATTGTTTTCTCCAGGCTGAGATTTTGTTCATCCTTGCATGATATTCTTGTGCTTCTTCTAATATACAAATTTATAACTCGTCATTACTCCAAGAAAACTTGCTTCATTAAAACCAGTTTCAGCATTAGAAAAAAAATCCTCAGTACATAAAGCAATTTTAAAATTAATACAAAAGTATATAAATATTCTCTGTCTGTCTGTCTGTCTCTCTCCCCCCCCCCTCTCTCTCTCTCTCTCTCTCTCTCTCTCTCTCTCTCTCTTTCTCTCTCTCACCCCCATCCCTTCTCTGTGTAACTTATTCCAGTCTATTCATATATGCTCCTCTAAACATCTTCAGTGATAATCTGACGGAGATCATCAACTTCTTCATTTTGAGAAGATCACCAGCAACAGACTATATCCCAAGAACTAACCTAAATGTTCGTTTACAATACAACATTTTATAGAATTTGGTGCAGCGAGTGTAGAATCCTTGTAAGAGTAAAACCTGTGTCTAACCATCTGTTGTGAAGAAATTGTCCACACAGACTTGCAAGGCAGTGCCTAGAACTACTTTTGATCTAGCTCGATGTTGAGATCTAGACAAGGCGTAGGTTTATGGATTTAGATCTAGTGTTAAAGTAGATTATTAAGGTCTCAATCTGTATCTAGGGTTAGTTTAAATTAACGGGAAGGCCCACATCCGACTAATATCAACTCTATATCAAGATGATGTCGTTATAATTGAAGTTTACTTTGAGAGAAGTTTGTTGCTAATGTAAACAAAGAGATGGGACTGTCTGCTATTAGCGAAAATGTCTAACATTTAAGGGAAAAGGGGCTTATAAATTTTTTACACTTCTCGAAGGTTAGAAAATAATGGGCTTATTGGAATGGGGCTTAATTTTTGCAATGTTTTGAATTTTTAAGTTTCCCCATCGATGGAAATAATATAAATTAATCCAGCTCTGACCGACCGACCGAAACATTGTTTATCTTTAACTATAATCACATGATAACAATAACTGCCTCTTTAATAAAGAAAACCATAAAAATAACTTGACGGAAGTCCAATATCAAACTATAATTAGATTTTGCGGGTGCCAATTAGCCAAGCTCCTGCGAGAGTTGTGGCAAAATCTTCACTCGACCTACCATAGAGTCTTTACGCTTTACTTTTCAAGTTCTTTTTTTTTTTTTTTTTTTAATTAATATCTATCAGAAATTTAACCCTATGTGAGATATAGATCTAGATCAAGTCTAGTATATAAATGTTAGACTCTATATATCTAGACTATGCAGATTACATTCTAGATCTAGATCTAGATCTAGATTGAATTGTAATCATATCAAAATTTGTCAATCATGGAATCAAAATTAACTGAAGAAGAATCACTTTCAAAACTGTCTCGTCTTTTAAAAGCAATCAACACTCTTACTACCCCATTGACTGCTACCAACGCATCACCTGAAACTGGCAACGAAACAGGTTTGCAAAACATTTAGAAATCTAACAGACTTGCTAGATCTAGAATCTAGACCTAGATCTATATCGAATCTAGGCCTAGATTTAGATTTAAATTGGAGGTATAAGCCAGATGTTGATCTCTAGTTATAATGTTTAAAAAGGGGGTATTATCGGCTCAAGTCACCCTAAGCTTTAAAATTGTTATTAGCTTAACAAATTTGATATGCTGAAGACGAATATGAAGGTTTTATTTGTCGCAAATAAATTATACTTTTCAAGATATAAAAAGCATTTTTGTATTGCTCTAAAATCCCATTAAACTACAAGTTTCGACTTCATTGGGAAACATTCAATTGTGAAGCCTAACAATAACTCAAATTTACCAAAAAAAAAGTTATTTATGAAATCGTGTTGTTTTTTTAAACAATTGATTTGCCCTGGCAGAATTATGCCTATAGATATTCTAGAGTTTCAAAGCTGGATTTTTGCTTTTAATCCCACTTTCAAAAGAAAAGAATGACTATTAGGTAGGTTTCTTCCCTTTTACAAAAGAACTGAGTAAAAAAAAAAATGCACCTATATCTAGTACAAGCTAATAACTTAAAAAATTTCAAGTGACAAAATTGAGTTTCAAAATTGTGTTCAGAACAACATCAGAAAATCAGGCATAGAAGATGTGCGATTGATAGTAAAAAAATATAGAATCTAAGTATGCTGATACATGGTATTTTTCCTAGCCGTTCAATGCACTTAATAATGTTGTGCGGAAAAAAAAGTGACCTAATATCTATATTATGAAAAAAAATATCTTGCTCTCTTGAGAATCATGAATTTTATATCTGTCCTCTCTCTTTTTTAAGATTCAGATAACTCATTCCAGTTGATTGACAAGGTGCTTGAAGAAAACCTCTTAGCCATAAATAATGACATTCAAAAGTCTCCTCAACTTCATGGAGATGTTGGTGAGCTGGCAGATCTGCTGAGGCCAGATAATCTTCACCAATCTTTGATGAACAGGGAGGAAATTTCTATTAGAGAAAAACATGTTGAAGTTTGTATTTGTTTGCTTCACAAAATTTGTGTTACACTTGAGGTTCTTTCGAATTTTATCACTAACAATGATGAGGAGAGAGGATCAAGTGCACCCGAACTTAATCCGGATTCACTAAGTGCACCACAAATCAAAAGCGTCTCTTTAGCCTTACAGTTTGTTGTGGTTCTCGGCATATGTCCTTACCTCAGCCCAGGAGTTGGGATCCCCGTGTCCCAAAGAATGGGTCCAGGGCATATTTTACTAGCCACAGTTCGTGATTATGGAACAGAATTGTCGCACCAGGGGCGTGTTAAAAAACTCTTGCTACCTGCCAAGCTTATGTGTGATATGCTAAGCGTGCAGTCTCTGAGAGACATAGTAATCAACAACCATCTTCATGATCTGCTTTCTCTACTTTTCCAATTGAGGTTTAGTACCAAAAATATACAGGATCAAGAGATGAAGTATAATGCTGATAAACACGAACATGTCACCAAAGCTGCTGCAGCTGAGGTTTCACATCAAAGAATAAACATGATTAATGATGGCAACAATGGCAAAGGAAAAGAAGACTCTTATGTATATGAAGCTAAGTCTTTGCCAGCTATCTATTTATACTGTGCAAAAAAACCTTGGACTCTACCCTTGGTGAGAGAGCACTGCAACCAGTTCATAGATAAGACTGTGCATTTATCAAGCACACCTCATGTACTGAAAACTTTGATGATGTTGTCTGGAGGAGGAAAGGTGAGATATGTGCTAAGGGCACCACAAAATACTAACCTTTGTATCAGTTATTTTAATGTATATTTGTTTTTCTCCTTTACAAATATCCTGAAATGTAGCTTTAAAATGACTTATTGTATGCTATTAAAAGAATAAAAAGAATTCTTAACCTCTAAAACTTAGTAAATTCATTTGAACTTCTAGATGTAAAAAGAAACAATAGATAAATTCATTGTAAAATTTGAAATATGAAATTGATTTTTTGCATTTCACCACTTTTCATCTTGTATATTTTTGTTGTCTGAAATAGCACCATCCTATCTATTTTTATTAATCGAATTAGCTTTTCTGTGTTTTTGCAGTCAAGCAGAGTATCCATGCCAATTAAGACTCCAGTTTGGTACAAACGAACTGTGGCAGGTTTGCTGAGAGATGTGCTCATGGTACCCCATGGAATTCAGCACCTAATTGCCTTACTGGTTGCTGGTAAATCAATTTCAATTTCAATCTGTATGCCATTCAAGCTTCTTCTTAGCTTCTTAACAAAAATATACTGTGATCCATTCTCATGATTTGTCTTTCAATGATCTTAGGTCTACTTCCATTTATCTGTTTTTACAATGAGGGATTTTACCTTCATAGTCTCACTTTAACTGAACAAGAACCTTTATTTTGTGGCAGTTGAAAATTTTAAGTTATGCCAACTGGCATCAATATGCATTGTGCTTTCAAATTCCAAATACAATTTTTCTTTGTGTTGTAATTATTCTTACAGGTCTTTAGTTTACTTCTATTCAACATTAATAAAAATATGCCTTCCATTCAAACATTGCTTCACAAGTGGTTTTGCTTTTGGGAACCTTTTGAAAAACTTTGAAAAATTATTTTTGCAATTGAGGTGTCAAAAAATATTAGATATATAACAATCATGACATAAGTCTCTATGTATTGATAATCAAATCTGCTCCTTTCTTATGTAAATAGTTTATACTGCAAATTCAATGGATTTTTAACTAGGGTCTTCTGGTGGACACGAATGGCAGAAGTGCAAGGCTGTGGCACAAGTTATAGCTCAACTTCCTACTTCAGCAAATAATATAGAACAGTTCCACAAATCTGTGTCAAGTCAGGTAAACTTGGTTCCAAATTGTCGCTAATATTCAAATGATGCTGAAAAACTGCATCTAATAAGAATAATTGTATGCTAATTTTGTGAAATCCAAATATATTTTTGGATCTTTTTAAACATTCATTGTCCTGCATTTTTAAATGTATGCGCAGCTATGAATCCCTGAAAGGCAGTGTACTGTTATGCATTTTTTGCAGAAATTCTCTGCCTTCTAACAAGAGTTTAAAAAGATTCGAAAATAGATTTGGCAATACAAAATTAGCCAATTTCACATATTCTAATACCACTTGCCTTGCAACACTTTGTATTATCATTCAAGTTATAAGCATATTATTTTCATTTTTAGGTCAATAAGCTTTTATAAGTGGATTGAAGCGTGACTAAGGCTTTTGAAAAAAGCTTTTCCTGATTTTCATGTTCATGCGGCAAAAAAGGCCTTAAGTTTCTAAAATGATACGATTGTATACACCTAGGAACTTTACATTTGTTTAAAACAAGTTTTTTAAGATCACTTGTTCACATAATTTACTATTTGTTAAGAAAGTTGGAACTATGCAGGTTTCAATAATAAGATTACAAGTTATATATTCAGAATAATATTTTGCGTGCCAAAATAAATTAAGTGAATGGGATGTGATAAGACCTTGATTGAGGATTTGATTAAAGTCAAGGCAGTATAATTATGCTCAAATGAGCAAATGTAAAAATGTTTTTTTAATTGAAAAGCAAATTGTGCTCCTCGTCTATGAAATTCTCTGTCTTTGAACACAAGAACATTGTTTTAATTATTTTTAAAAGGGTCTTAATACGTAGCTTATCCGTGAAGTATTCTAAATTTGATTCCATTATTATCATTATCCTCACTTTTGCAATACAATTCTTTGTGCACTTGTTTGTTCATTGCCTTTTTCAGAACATTAAAGTGTGCTGGTGATATAACTGTGAAATGCATCCAAACTCATTGTATGCAGATAGTTGGTGTTATAGAGATTATCTTTATTTTCATTATTCTCTGAAGTCTTTCTTTTTTTGTTTCCTAGTCCTAAACATCTGCCCTCAATACCATTGTCTTGCTTTAAAATTTCTACAGCTTATTGCAATCATCCAGTCTAGCCCAGGAGCACCATCTATTTCTATTGTTAGAGCTGTTGGTGCAACCATTCTTGAGCTTACCAATCGCCAGCCCTCTTTGATGGAGACTGTTTGTTTATCGCTGCTGTTTGAACCGTTGCTCAGAATTTCTTCACAGAATGGTTGGTATATTTTATACACTGCTTTGGTGTTTCATTCATCTTAATGCACTTTTTTCTCAAAGGAGACTGAAATATATTTGTAAGACCAAGATCATTGGAATTTCCATTTGGTTATCCTCAAAAATGAAAGTACTACATTTCTTTACTGTTTTAATCTCTGTTATGAATATGTCCTTTCTTTTTCCTAACTGCTTGTCTATCTGAAATTTGTCTTTTATTTGAAAGAAAAAAAAATTTGCATTAGAATTTTATTGCTCAAAGAATTCTTTTGATTGTATTGCAACCAAATTTTATTTATTTATATTTTTTGGACATTTTATGTTAAAAAAATTCAACTTCATTTAGCTGCTTAAGACAAACTGCAAACAAAAAGATTTGGCATCTCAAGTATAAAGTGTGCGGATTTTTCTGTCAAGCTTTTACCTCAAATCAAGAAAATATGTTTAACAAGTCTTGTTGAGGGACAATTATCTGTTATGTAAAAGGTAAGAAAAGATTCTTGGAGAGAATTTTCGAAAATAACCGAAAATGTAAATTACAATGCACTTGAACATTTTGTGGATTGATTTGAAACGTGTTCAATTTTATTTTTGCCTGTATCATTATCACAGAAATTTCTCATATTGATGAGGGTAACATTATTGTTCCTGAACCTGTCCTAAATTCTTGTGTGGAATGTTTACACAGGGTGAGACAGTTTTTTTTAATCTTAAAATTAAAAAAAGGAAAAAAAAAACTCTAAACGTAGAGATGTAAGAGTTTGTCCAAAAGGACAAACCCAAGAATTATATTGATTTTTATGTTTTTGCAAAAAAAAAAAAACACAAGCACCCCCCTCCCCCCACCCTTTCCCCTCAGAAAACAAGTTCACACATACAAAATTGATTACAGTAACAGAAAACATGAGAACTAAATCTAAGTTGATTCATAGCTTTTCAAATTTAAAGATAATGAGGAAAACATTTTTATGTCAGTCCCTTAAGTCCAGCCACATTCAGCAAGAAATTGATCTGCTCACAATGTTTTTTCAAGAAATCATTCCTCTGGAGCACCTTGGGCTGAAGCTATTTTTACATTTGGGCTGAATACGAGTTGGAATGTCATAACTGGCTCATTCAAGGGTGTACATGTTTATATGTATTCAATTTATTGAGTTTCCCAATGGTAAAAATGTTATGAAATTGTAATGATTCTCTGAAGAAATAACTAAAAGTTTTGTAGCATTCTGACGTCCATTTTCTTTTAGTTATGCAGGAAAGGGAAAGCACTGATTTGGCAAATGAAAACCAAAACTAGGCCTAGCCTAGATATCTAGATTCTGCTTTGTCAAGATGGATTGTAGACCTAAACACAACTCAAAAAGGGCTTATATCTTTGACACTTTCACAGATTCAGATGAATCATAAGCAACACAATCTGCACAAATGTTTTTTTCATATTTTATTTAAATCTGTTACATAAAATTGATTTTGGAAATGACCATTTGCTTTTCATAAACTTTCATGGATGCCTGTTTTACTTTATTTGCTGTTGAAATTTCAACAGGATAGCAGTAGTGTTCAAAAAGTTAAAAGTAGCTCAGTAGAAATGCCTTAATGAGGGCTTTATCAATTTGATGAAGGCATTTATAATCGTTAATGTATTATTCAATGTCATAGTGTCTTGTGTATGTACTTTCTTATGGTGCAAGCCTCTCTGCAATTTTTATGTTCTTGTTTTGGTATTGTCTTAATTTAAATCAACAATTTTTTTTATGATGTTTCTCTTTTCCATTAGCTCTATGTGCTAGGGCAAGAACCTCAGTCTCCTTTGCTCTTGGGACTAAGAAAAATCGTAGGAATATTATTTGGGATACTTTTAGCTGCTCGAAGTGGAATCTCTTTACTCAAGTAAGTACTTCATCTGCCTTGCATCATGCTTTTTTGCTTTGAGGGGAAAAAGGTTATCCATAATCATAAAACATTGATGAAAGCAAAACTCACAGTTCCGTAGATTGATAGAACATTTAAAGTTAACTCATACAGCTTTTTTATTTATCTCAAAATGAAAGGTTATTGTTATTTTTACCTGTTAATTAATCATAGCAAATTAAACCTTTTTATACCTCTCTGTGTATAAAAGTTCAAGCATAACCAGACCATGCAAGGGATAACTAAAATTATCACTTTTTTTCATGAAAAAGGAGTTTGAAGAAAAAAGTGGACAAAATTTCTATTTCTTTAAACTGTTTTGTGCCACAAATAGTTAAATGCACTAAATACTTAGAATATTAAAATGTAGTAAAATATATGACTTGCAGCCTTGATTTAAAGAAGAAAAAAGGGAGTGACTGTTTTTTGTGTTCTTTAAATCCCTTTGATTTTGAAAGTGACTTCCATCAATAAAGGTTCCTAAAGATAAAGAGTTTTACCACTTGTTTAATTTCAAAACGTGTGCCAAATAGATTTTGGTAGTTTATTGGTCATTAGATTTATAATGATATTTTTTCATATAATAAAATGCTCAAATATTTTTGGTCCAATATGAATTCTTGTTTGCCTCTCTTGTCTAGATCCAAAAGTGAAGACTTAATAGGTGCCTATCTTGGATATTGCGAGCCAGAAGAGTCTGTGAGGTGTATCCTGAAGCTGATATGTTCAAACAAAGACAAAGATGATGCCATCATGTTTCCATACCTTCACTGTGATATTTGGATAACATTTGGTCAATCAGAAGGAGTACAGGCTTTGAAGCAAAGAGGAATAAATTCGCAGTAAGTGTAATATTTGCTAAAATTATTTTGCAGTCTCAAAAGGATATGTACAGATGATCTTTTTTCAAATAAATTAAGTTCATACCAAGTAAATTTTTAATCTCATCACTTTAGGAAGTGAATGTCAGTTTTCTTGACCTTGGTATAATTAAAGCAATACAGTGCACACCTGACATTAAAGGGACCAACAAAATTTCGTTGAGAAGAGAAAGTCTGATTAGGAGATAATATTAAAATTTATGAACTTTAAAATCTCAATAATGACTTTTTAGGTAGGGACGTAAAGAAGATGCAGTTTAGCCTCATTTTTAATACTAATAAAACCCATTCCATAATTAGATCTTGAACCATTACACGCTCCTCCCATCCCCTAATCGCAAACGCTGTGCTAGCATTGGGCTAGAGGTCCGAGGCGCCAGCCTCTACCTCCCTCTCTCTCTCTCTCTCTCTCTCACTCTCTCATGCACACACACAAAGGTGCTTGTCTCTTTACGGTCTTCCCTGCACATCAAACACTGCTCCCATTTATTCTCACACAAACTGCTGTCTTAAGTTGCTCTGGTCCACACACTACATATCTTTTCATCCAACTCGTGAGGCTAGGCTAAGAATTAAATGAATTTTGGATAATATAGATACAGAAATATAGTGGAAATTCCATCGAATTAGGAGAAATTGGTGGATCAAAATGTCGATTTTCGGGAAAATTTGTTAGTACTAATTAAGGGAATTAATTCAAGACCTTTTGGTTAAGTCGAGTAAGAGGAATGTCGACCAATGAGATGTCGAATTAAGTCGAGGGCACTGAAACTCCAGCTAAGTCTTTTAAGATGTCATAAAATATTCTTGAATATGATTTGAATACAACAAATAAGTTTCAAGTGATTAAAAAAAATGAATTATGATTTAAATTTCTTTTTTCCAGAGAGGAGAGTGTAGATTCCTGGACCAAACCTGGGGAAGCTGTGATGGACATTTTAAATGGTCTTAAATCAGACATTATCATTCCTCAGCTTTTCATATGCCTTCTTCAGGTTGGTAATGTAGGCCAAAGGTTGACTGTGTTTTTACTCAGTTTGCAATACTAACCCAAGGGATGAGAGGAAAGGTAGCTCTTTACTTTTTAAATTTGATTATTTTTATAAAGTTAATGCTAGAAAAGGATGGGGTTTATTTCAGTGCCCTCCAGTCTTTTACATTGTAAAACTGAAAAGAATACATTGTTTTCCATGAGTAAAAAGAAAAAAAAAGTCAAGTTTGCCACAAATTGTGTGGAACAATCATTGAAGTCAAACAATTGTGACTAAAAAAAAAAGGTTTCAGTAAATATCTTGATAGTACATATTTCCAAGCTCCTGAAATATTTTTTTCCAATTCATAGAAACTCACTTCCATTGTCAAGAGTGAATGTGCAACAGCAGCATCCATGACTGGTGATATATTTTTGCCTCCACGCCTTATGAACTTTGCCCAAAGAAACTTGTGCCTGACAGAACTGAGAGAGAAAGTGTGTCTCGTTAATCTATTGGCAGCTGTCGGAGACAAATATGGGGATGGAGTGGTCAGCAATGGAGGACATGTCTTGGAGTTTGTTAAGGTAACATGAATGGCTGAGTTTCTTAAAGGTCTCAATTTTTTTTCTTTGGAGGGGGGATGAGCATGGTAGATGAGGGACATTTATATTTTGTCAAGGACAGTCATTTGTAAAATAGAAAGTTGTTTATCCTTTGAAAATTTTTTTCATTGGTTTTCTTTGTGCTGTAGTTAATGACATGGAACAAGAAGTATAAACACACAATTTTTTTTCAACCACATGCTTGACTTTACTATGTACAATTATAATGCATTTGAACACCTCAACTAAAAACTAAGGTGTTGTAAAAAAAAAAAAAAAGAGAAACATATTAGAGTTGGTCACTATTCAAGGGTTTGTTTACTGAGAGATGAGAAACAAAAATGTTTATGAAGTCATCCAAGAGTTGTGGTCTCTAATTTGGAGCTTGGTTGATGTTTTGAAACAGAACTCTATAATGTTACATGATTTCTCCATATTCGATAATTTTTTTTTAATACCTTTTGACCAACTTTGTGTCCTAAGGCTACCCTAGAGAGATGTGTCCAGATCTGTCAGGCTTGTAATGATGAGGAAACCATGCAGTTTGAATGGGAGACTGTCTCAATGGCCATGGGATTACTCACTGCTGTGCTCTCTGGTGGGGTGGAGGTAAGCAGGTTGATGGGTATAGAACTATGTGGGTATGTGGCTAAACATGAGTAATATAATCTTTTTTAGCCTTTTCAGGATTGAGGGTAAACATACTCCTCCACACGCACAAGATGATTCCTATTTATTTATCATTTTTTCACTGGTTCCACCATCACAACATCAGTGGATGTGTTTGGGGCCTCATTCTTTCAGCTCCGCCGTGCCCAATCAAGGCTTATTTGATTTGCTTAATTGATTGCATCCATTCCCACGCTCACAGTATGACACTGTTCTCTATAGTCGTCCATACCAACCATGTGAGCGTGGATGTGAAATGTATCTTCTGTAATTCTGGTAGGCTACCCCAAATAATCTGGATGCATTCAGTTAAAAGGCCTGAGATCACCATGTTGTGGGTGGCTTTATCAAGCAATTAAAGGGGATAAATAGAGAGCATTCAGAATAGTAATTTATGTTTTTATAAGTGTGAATTTGGAAAACTTAAATTATTTTTTTTTTTTAACTAATGCCTAAAAATATTTAAGATCCTCTGTCTGCTCAGAGTAGTTGATAGACTCATACAATTGTAAATATCAAGATGGGCAGAAAAAAATTGAATTATGCTTAGTGTTGTCATTTAAAATACAAACATATGACATTTTCAAATGCTAAGACTGCTATGTACAGTTGACACTGCTTAAGTCGATCTCCAGGGGACATAAGTAAAAAGATCGACTTATGTGAAAAATCGAGTTATGTGATTATTGACTTACCTCCCCTGTGTGAAAAAAAAATTGCTTAGCACCTCCCCCATATTAGATTGTGTACACGTATGTACTACATGTATTATTATGTGTCTTTTTCTTTTGTTGTTTTATCTTGTTAGTTTGTTTTGTTCTTCGTTTCATCTTTATTATTAGCATGATGTTATATGATTTAATTAATTTTATTTCCCCCAGAATAATAATAAAAATACAAAGAAAGATTTAAATACAATTCCAACATAAGCGTAAATGAGGAATCACTCTGACTAGAAAAGTATAGGTCCCGATAATGGTCCTTCTTTTTCATAATGATGGAGACAGTGTTGGCCGGCACATCAAATTCAGCTGCAACATCTTTCTGTTTCTTAGTTTTCTTTTCAACTTCGTCGATAAGTTCAATCTTGTGTTTTAAAGTGAGGGTGGTCAGCTTTCTAGTCGTTATCTTGTAAATTTGTAGTACGGTTGGGCTAAATTAAAAATAATAAACGAGCAGTCTGATGGGACTCTAGGTTTCTGATGCCTATAACGCAGGAAAATGATCTAGTGTAGTTGGTATGTTACCGTAGATCTAGACAATGCTAGCGCAAGTTAGAGACTGAAGCTAGTGAAATTGGAAGTTGTGAAAGCGTTCTAATCGAAGCGAGTGCTGTATACACTAGATCTACTAAGACACAGCGACTAAGTATCGCTAAAGTGCGATTGGTTACTTTCGATTATGCATTCCAGTACGAGTTGGGCTTTCTTTTTCTTAGCCACTCTGAAACATCAGGGAAAGGGGGATGGAAGAGCGAAACCAGGCAGACCGGTGAACACTGGCCCATCCCACTCAGTGCAAAGAGATAATGTAGATCTACAATGAAATATTTCATTGTCAGTCAGTCAGCCCCTGTGATGGGGTGGGGCGTGGGGGATGAGCTCATTGCCTCAAAGCGAACGGACCGCTCTGTGTGTGTGTGTGTGTTCGCGTCCAACACGTGCGTAGATTGATTGGCACACACAGTGACACTTGAAAGGTAGAGAGAGAAAGAGAGAGAGAGCGGTCCCGTTAAGTTTACATTGATGATGCAATCATCACATCTGGACTGAGGCTTCTTTCTAATGCCACATTGGAACTGTTGTAACTAGTTAAGGAGGTATAGGGGCGTGTGCACAAAGCCAAGTGCTGACAACACACACTGACCACATCGAGTTGTTGGAAAATCGGCTGGAGTGAACAAAAACGTTGATTTCTTTATGCGGCGCCGGGCAGTCGAAGATCGACCTATGTAAAAATCGAGTTAAGCGTTGGCCTCTATTACTTGCTATTGGAAGGGGGCGGGCCAGACCAAAAAAGTCGACTTGAATAAAAATCCACTTATGCAGCATCGACTTATGCAGTGTCGACTGTATTGCTCATATGAATTGTGTAAGATCTCAGGCTAGACCATTATAGAATACCATTCCTCACCATTTTCATTTAAAAGGTCAAGCTGATGACTTGCCCTCTGCATTTACGGTTTAAAAGAACTGTTAAATGCAAATTGGTAGATCATTCTTATTGCTAAATGAAAACTTTCTTTTTAGGTTGGTGATCAGAGTCAGCTTTTGGATGAGTTGCTTCCTTTACTGACCTTCATCAGTGACAGTGAGGTTGCTGATCCAAAAGTGAAAGAGATGGCTGATGATTTGAAAGTTGCTGTAGCTACTAAAGGTCTGGTGTGGGCAGAGCTTAGTCTGATTAGGAAAGAGCAAGGCAAGAATAAAGTGAGGTTCAGTATGGGTTTACGCTTTACAGATTTGTTGTCATGACATTGATTTTGTTAAGATTTATAAGGGATTGAAGTTTATGCAGGAATTTTTTCCTTGTAATGTGATTTATATGGTTTTCCTAAGTTTATATATTTCAAGGTAAAAAAAATTTTGATGTAGATCCATTATTAAATCTTACAAACTTCCTTTTGTGAAAAAAAACTGGAGGACTTAACATGAAACTTACCATTCTTTTGCACCACAGGATTCAAACAGTTCAAGAAAAGAAAAGAAAAACAAAAACTTGATAGAGGTTTTGTCAGAAACCAATATGGATGATGATTTGGAAAAGAACTTGGAGCCAAATGCTACTAGCAAAGAATCTGGGAAAGGTACTTTACGAAATAATATTTTAAAAATACATTTTTATTAGTCTTATGCAGTCACATATGGATTTATCTTATTCCTCAGAGTAAAGTGAAATATTTGAGAAAGCTGTGTTCAAATATAAAAAGTCTTGAGTAATTTTATTTATGATACAAGTTTTACATTAAAACTGAAAAGGCAAATTTGAAATTTAGTGTTTTATACTCCCGTGTTTTTATATTGCAACACCTACTTTTAGACTGACTTTTGAAAGATAGAATGGACCCAGACAGATAAAATACTTACTATCTACAGCCTTGTTTTACATTTAAAAATTGACATACATGCTGTTATAACTAATGTGCAGTGAGGAGAGGATCATGGGAGATAGTATATTAAAAGTTTTTGATGAAATTGTCAAAGAAATTTAAACAGATGCAAGTTATAATGTTTCTATTATTTTTAAAAGCAGTTTTGTAAGCTGTCTGATTTTAATAGGATTTCCATCTTTATTTTACATCGGAATTAATTTTTCGATGATTTTTATGAAAAAACTCAACATATGCACATAGGAATACAAATTGAGATTAGCAAGTGAAAGTAAGGAAACTGAAAAAGAAAATGGAAGTGAATTATTAACGCCACTATTTTCATCAATCAGGGATTTTGATATAAAAAAATGATGCCTAGATGTTGATACTTTCCATTTTTGCGTTATATATTTTTTATTATCTACCATTGTTGCAGACCATCTCTAAGAAGCTGTTCATTGATGTCTAGTGACTTTTTACGTTTGTCTTCTACATTTGCCTTTTTCTTATGCTAATAATAATTTGATGCAAATCCTCAGCTTCTGGTGCAAAAAGTATAAGCCCATTAGAACAAGCTTTAGAAGAACTCTGTGATCCTCTGTTGCCTGTCAGAGGCCATGGTTTAATAGCCCTTGCTAGGCTTGTGGAGGACAGAAACCCAGAAGTTGAAAACAAGCATGAAGTTCTTCTTAAGGTGGACTTTTTAGACTCATGTCTCTGTTTCTGTTAGATGAAGCATTAGCATTCAACCTTTTATATTTTTCTTCTCTATTTTATTGAGTGCTTCTTATTAAAAAAACTATGCTTTCAATACAACATTTAATATGAATTTTTTTCTCATATAGTAACATTGTATGGGACGAATTAAAAGACCATTTTATGTTGATTGTTCAAAACTCATGAAAGAAAATCACCAAAAGAATTTGGAGGAATTATTCAAGAGCACAGTCACCATTTCTCTTCAATATTTTCCTTCCTGCTTTCTCTCTTGAAGGTGTTTTTGGAGAACTTAGCCCATACAGACTCATATGTTTATCTAGCTTCTGTCAATGGCCTGGCTGCTCTCAGTGATCTGTGCCCTGATCAGATTATACCCCGCCTGACATCAGAGCTGAGGGTCAATTGTGCGCATGCAGGAGGTGGTGAAAATGTAAAATCAACTGAAAATCTGGTATTGAAAGTGGCAGAAGCTGTTGTAAAGGCTACAAGAAGATTGGGTTTGTCTCCAATTCCTAATGCATGTATATATCTGCGTTAATGTTTTCCATAGATTTCCATTTTTTTTTCATTTTAAGAAAAACTTTGCCATTCTCAAGTAAAATTTCTAGATGCACATTATTTTAAAATGAAATTTTTAGTTCAGTGCTAAATTCTCAAAAGTGTCAATTAAAGAATTGATTCGTATAACCTTATACTAAAACAATTAAATAATTATCTTGTGTACAATTTAGTGTGTACCAATACCTCATACCTATTGTGTATAGAAATAAAGTGCTTTCAGTAATCAACCAACGTTATAAACTTAGTGCGACTTGTCATATCATTTGTCTCATTTGTCTCTCCAAATTTATAGTTTTAGAGCAAATGTTCAAAATCTCTCTTGTTTAACATGTGTTGAGGTTCAGAGCAATCCATAATGCGTGTGCATACATGGCAGCCTTTTCTACCATGTTCATGATATATCTGAAAATTAAATGACAGTGTACTCACTCATTATTTAAATTACTTAGCTAGATTTAGGTGCCGTGAAGCAATTAAGTCCATGTCTCCTTTCAAGATTTATATTACCAGTTTATGTAGTGATAGAAAGGCAGTGATTCAAACCTGAAGAATTGAAGCATTGAAGAATGTGTTTTTATTTTCAAGTGCAACAACAGAGCCAATATGATCAGTGAAAATGTATGGCATTTTTATTATCCACTGTTGGTGCACTGGATGCAAAACGGTAGCAAAACAAAGTTTTTAAATTGTGAAATATTTTAATAAAGTTTTCCTTTGCAGGGGAAATGACTCCCAAGTACCGTGACCTCTTGCTTCCAGCTATTTTATGCAGTTGCCGTCACACTGATTCTCTGACAAGGGCTAGCTGCCTCTCTGGACTAGCTGAAGTATGTCAGCTATTGCGTTTTGCCTTGGGACCGGTCCTTTACGAGGTTAGTGTATGTAGGGAGCCAGCTGTGAAAGTTGTGCACTGTTCATAGCTCGAAGGATGGCATATATTGATTTGTATTATATTTGTGCAAAAAGAAAAAAAAAGATGGTTGTTTTCCTTTTTTATGATCATTAATGAATGTGAACATTCAAAGTTAGAATATTATGGACTAAACCATACAAACTATTGTAATATTGTGATGGAATGTTGATGCAATGAGTTTTTAGGTTGATTGTTCAGGAGTTTTGTCACAAAAACAAGTTACTAGCTTAGTACAAGATTGCTATTTAATATTATTCTTTTGTCTCAGTTTTGTGTGTGTGTATATGTATGCTTATATTACTTGGAATTGTGGCTGTCATGACCACATTCTATACTCACAAACATTCTAGGTGATCACATGTTGTCGAGATGTCTTATCATCTGACCCTGATCCTGAACCCCGTAAAGCAGCAGCCATGACCTTTGCACATATTCTGCGAGGATTGGGTAAAGACACCCTTCTAGTAAGTCTCGTAATTTTTTTCTTTTTTTTTTATCTTTTACACAAATCTTTCCATTTAACATAGGTTTATAAATCAGACTGCAGATGAGCAAAGAACATACCAAAAGATAATCAAGCCTCCCCCAAACATTTGTGTGAAGATTTGAGTATTGAAATATTTCGGGTTAATTGATTTCATGTTATCAAAGTATAACAATAATATGTCCTTTTTTCTTATCTTTGAACCAATTTATATGTATTGAACCTTTTTGCTTAGGTCTCAGTTGCAACAATAGCAAACAACCTTAATGGAAAGTTATCTCTACACTGACTTTTATTAAATTTTATGAAATTGATCCAAATTGTATATCTCTTTTTTTTCTTCTTACCAATCTTTTATCTTTTTTCAGGCCTTAGATGGTGCTCTTATTGATTTGTATCGCATTCTAAAACATGCTGTGACCAATGACTTAGAGGAAGGAGTCAGGACTCACGCAGCTATAGCTTTGGAAGAGCTAGACAGCATAATGAGAGATGCGCTATTTGCCAAGCCTGAATTGTCAAAGAGAATTTCGATTCTGGGACTTCAATGAGAGAGGAGGCTATAGAGGCATAAGTGACAATGCATTTTGAATTTGATATTGCCTTAGTGTTTTTATCAGTGCAAAATGATAAATGGTTGTTACAATATCACTTTTGATGAAAGAAGTGTTTTGATTTATTTAAGTTTTATCATTTTTTATTGTGCAGTGTAAGTTTCAATAGATTTTGATGATAAATATTGAAATATGACTTCACTTGATGCAATATAAAATCTAAATCTAGTACATATTGTATTTGATAATAAACCAACAGATTTGTAAAATTTTTGTAGATAATACAAAAAGAGAATGAAAAAAAAAATAAAAAAGATTAGGAAGAGCTAGAGAGCTTTGAAAAATATTGTTTAGTGTTAGATCTACATCTTGTTACCTCCTGTAGCTTGGCTAGATCTGCATGAAGATGATCCGTTAGACTGTCAAACTCTTGACTCTCCAATAAAGAACCGTTGATAATGATTTTTACAGCCATCAGTATTAACGCTTTCATTTGAACTTAGTTCCAGCAATTTGCATCTACATGTTTCTAATTTTTTTCCAGGCAATTTCTGTGATACATTCGTGGTAGATAGGTATACTTTTTGATTGATTTCAGAACAAGACTAGTGGCAGGGTGTAGAAAATAATGCCGTGTAAAAAAATCATATATCGTCGGCGTCCGACTCTAACCGTGTAGGTGCGAGCCAGGTACTTTCAAGATAAACGAAAAAAACTGAATAACCTCTAAGCATTACGCCAATTTATCTCAAGATTGTGTAAGACTGATTATTTTCTCAGTACCAATATTTGGGTGCTTTTATTTTGGGTTTTGAAAAACTGTTAATTAATTATGGTGCATGCACGTCTAGCGTCGCTAGTTGTGACGGCGTATGCACGCTTAACGTAATGCACGATTATCACCTGACAGACAAGTGGGAGTGACTGGTAACAAACACACGCTTAGAGCGATGCACGGTTATTGTCTGCCATGTGTCTGGTGGTTGGTAGTTTATCGCTTTAGTTTTTCTTTCTTTATCGCTTATTTGGTGTAGCTTTATTACTGTAGTTTTTAATAAATCAGAGATTTTAGGTTTTAATAGACAAAAACACTACAAGTTATCATTACGTTTGACATTGATTTCTTTACACTTTACGCAAAAGCAGCGCACAGCAATAATAGTATTAAAAACATGTTGTTATCCACGAAGTTTATTTTTCCTTCAATATGTAGGTCTAAGACAAGAAATTAAGAATCACACATTATTTTTTTAAAGAAAAATATAGGCATCATATTTAATCCCTGTGCATATAAAGCCATACACAGGCGGTTACGACAACACCAGTTAGCATTAGTAAGAAAGTAAAGAAAATTTTAAAAATATGATATGAACTCTTTTTCATAAAGTACATTTGAAAAGACATTTTTGGCAGATTTATCAGTCATTACTCAGTGTCAAAAAAATCATTGAGAAATTGAACATTCCAATTATTATCATCAAATACATTCATGTAAGTGTCACTATAAAGCATTCTTGGAGCTGATATTATACTACGATAGGTGCAAATCAAGCTCTGTAGAAAGTCGATTTTCCCGAAATCATCAATTATGCAAAATACATCTGCATACTTTTGTACTCTGCAAGATACTCAGTAACAGATATTGCAATCAATAAGCGCGTGAAGACGTTAATAAACCATTATCTTATGAAAATTTTGAAACGGTAAATTTGAGCAAGCATTGAAATTTTTGTGATTAGAAAAAAGCAATGCAACGTATAGTTATAGAAAAGCAATGTGGAAATATGTTTCCAGTAATTGGTATTGACCTTGATAAAGCCAGAGACGTGGTCATAATAATGGGGATTTTGTTTATTCATGGGGAAGGGAATCGCAAAAGCCGTGGATATCTTTGGGAATGACTGGTTTCAATTCTTGCAGATGCTTAAATTTTGCGGCTGCGATTTGCCTCTGACTGGAAAACAATGGTTTTGGCTGATGTTTAATACTTGTGGAATTTCCTCGCACAATCAGTTCCTTCCAGTCCTCATCATGGACAAGTTTGAAAAGGATGCAACCATCTGGCGTATATTGTAGACATCTGATGTCGGCAACCTGTGCATCACCAGGCTTTCTTCCTGGCCTGATACTCTTCAGTCCGCAGACCTCTGTGTAGTCTTGAAAAAAGCTGTAGTCCAGATACTCAACACTGTATGGACAAGGATTTTGTCTGGCCTCCTTGATAAATCTGACGTAATTGGAAGGGCAGTACACGTATTTGTTTTTTTATTTTTTCTTCAATCATATGTGGACACTGTCAACTTCCATTTGGGTGTGTCCTTTTTCCAAGAACTTGTGCGTTGTAATATTCTTGGTTTGAGCCAAACGAGTGAGGGCCTTTGAGATCGTCGAATTGCGATTTTGGAAAGGGCAACCGTCAGAAAAAATGATGAACTCTTTGGGTGTTAGGTCACTTTCAAATTAGTGACACACGCAGGATGCAAACTCATTTGCAGTTAAACCGCCTTCGGCTTCATGCCACACGTAGCAAGCAACATCTCGGGTTGTGCAGTCATAGATAGTAAAGTTATGAACGCACAACTTGGTCCTGTAATACAGCGCCGATGCCTTCAAAGCAGGAGTCAGCAACACCGCTTGCAGATCCATTGTGATCATTTTTACTGTACCTCCACTCTCAGATGCTCTCTTTTTGTCATCTTCTTTGGCTTTCTGTGCCATATCTTTCCGCAGTCTGTGCAGTGTGTAGGTTGCCTCACTAACGTTTCCTTCAGCATAGGATACGCACAAATCGCACTGGTCTTTTCTTGGACGAAATATCGCAAAATTACCAGCATCAAATTCATCCACAAACACTTGTCTGGATGCGATAGGCAACTGTCTGCCCTTACTCCAGTTTTTGTACTCCTGGTACACCTCAATTTTGCTGTTAAATGACCTCTCAATGTATTTCTTGGAGGAACTTTTCCTGCAGTAATGAGCAGGCATGGTCGCCAGGGATGCCAAAAACTTTTATTGCAGTCCGATTTGAAGAAGATGCTGATGGTTTGGGCTGATGTTCTTCTGGGCCGCTCTCTTTAGTATCACAGACATTATTCTGGATAAAGTGCTGAGTAATTCCTGTTGTGCTCAAAAACATTTTTTTGCAAACAGGAACCAGGCCGCTGCCAATGTTAAGATTATACTTTAACGTGTTTTGCCTGCCTGACTCTGACTGCTGGACCCGATGCCTACCAACATTGCACTTGTGAACCAATGATTTCACTAAGATTTCCCTTTGCGGCCACGACATGCACCAAACCTCCTTGTGAATCTTAGCTCTGGTTTCGTCTGTAACTTCTGAGCACTTCACTCCAGAAGTCTTACAATGACACCTTTCTCCTAAAACTTTACCGGGCTTCTCAACAATAACGAATTTGGCAGAATCTGTTTCATATTTTCTACCCATATAGGCCTGACCTCTCAATCTTTTCTGGGCATTGATGTTTTTTTTCCATGTCTTAGGATCTGCCTTGCGCTTTTTTGAGCTTCCTTCTTGTGTTTGTTCAGCCTCATTAGAAGTTGAAGTTGTTGGCACACTATCATCTTCATCGTTATCATGGTCCTGTTCTTCAGAATGCCCTTGATGTTTACCTTTTTCAATGACTCCTGGAGCAGTGTTATCTTTGTCTTGGTCTTTTGAATGTCCTGGATGTTGATCGTCATCAATGACTATTGGAGCAGTATTATGATGGTCTTTATCTTCAGAACATCCTACATCGTCTGCAATGGCTTGTTGGTCTGGCTGTGATGGCTGCAGTATATTAGCAGTGTTATCTTTGTCTTTGGAATGCCCTGGATGTTGATCGTCATCAATGGCTATTGGAGCAGTGTTGTGGTGGTCTTGGCCTTCAGAACAACTTACATCGTCTGCAATGGCTTTTTGGCCAGGCCGTGATGGCTGCAATATATCAGCTTCCGCAGACTGTGGTACATTATTATCAGAATCGGAAAGCAGGGGTGTGTTAGTAACAAGATTACCATTGGTAAAAATGTTGCCTTTAGCATGGACATTTGGAAGATAACAATTGAAGCTATCAACATCATCTTCTAAATCTGGTTCATTGATTAAAATGGCATTATCAAGACCAGTAACAGGTACAAGTTCAGTAAAGGAAATATCATTTAAACTTGTCTCAGCTTCTTTTTCCAGTTGTCCCTGTGATGAACATCCGGCTGCATCATACGACTCCTCCAACATGTCAGCAGCTGTTTCTATCGCCACTTGTTGCTGGGCAAGTCGAACAATTCTCATGCTTCTGCTCAGAGGATTCATAGTCTGTATAGTAAACAAAATCAAAGGAACTGTTTCATAATGTTGTGACATACACACATTGTGATTGCATCACAGTGTCACATTTATCCTTATCAAACCACCACAGATAATATCATTTTATTCACAAGAGCAAAATGGATGCTCAGGTGGCGACACGTAGCGGTAGGCATGAATTATGTTCAGAGAAGCTTTCTTCACCAGGGAAAACAAATTTAATTCTTTAACGGCCCAGACAATATTACGGTTACAAGTAATAACAAAACATGAAGAGACTTTGTGTGATCAAAATGAAGAGAGTGCCCATAGAGTATATTTTGCTAAGTGAATAAAAATGACAAAATGACAATGATGTTATAGCTTTTGTGACAATATCTTACCAATAGATATCCGTAAGATGTTAACTTTGACAGCTGGTTTCAATAATTCACCGAGAGAATATTACATTTTTTTTAGATTAAGAAATCAATTTTAGTTCGCGTGTTACGCAATAACAAAGTCAAAGAAGAAATCAATTGACGTTTTCTTGTCGTCTTTTTTTTAACCAACAAACCAGAACAACAATAACTAGAAATATAGAAGGTAGACATTGAATTAAATAAGGGCGCTACTCGTGCAACCGCCGCATACCAGTCAGTGGTTGACAGCACCTTGCTACGCTATGCGGGTTAGCACCACGTGCACGGTGCCGGCAAACCCATCTGAACTGTTTTTGACGGCGATAAACGTGCTTGCGCCTTGTTGTCACAAACAAATTAATATAACACAGCGATTAATGACATTTAAAACTCACAATTATAATAAAAGTTAAAAAGAACACAGTATAAAATGAAAACTTACCCTTTGAAGAGAAAAAAACTTCTGTAAACTGTGAGAAGTCAGGTAAAAGAAGTAGTCTGTGTTGTCTTACTCTGGATCGGCGGAAACACGATTAGAGCATTGGCATTTCGCATAGGTCTGTCGTGTGCGGTTAGATCACATGACTTTTTTGTGCCAAAAATGTTGAAGAATTGCTTTGGACATTTTTGTGGTGATGGAAGAGATGGTCAGGTTTATTTTTAGACCATAAAAGGTGTCTGATAGAAACTGGCGGTTACACGGTTAGAGTCGGACACCGACGATATGAAGATATATGTATAACCTGAGGTATTCAAGAACCTGGACAAAAGAAACGAGTTGTGAGGCACTCAGGCTGAATCAGGCACAAACTGGAATTTTGAATTATTCAGTCTTTGGGACAACACATCAGTGAATTCTCTGCCCTTCAGAAGAGTGAGAAAATTTATGGCCAGAGCTATTTCATGATAAATATTTTGCAAAGTACACATACCACTAAGTCACCAATATCTATCTTTTAAAGGCCCGAGCTAAAACTGTTTTTAATGACTTCAGCCTGAATTGCTCTGGATGCCTCTCTTTTTATATGACTTTTTGTACAATCATTAACTGGCATTCAAATTTTTTATATTTAATTAAAATTGCATAAAATTTTCTTTTTTTCTTTTCTCTTTGGATTATCTTTTAATAGAGTCTTTGTTTCAAACCAAGGGGTGTTTTTGTTTTCTTCAGTCATGATCAAAAGAATCTAATTATCACAACATTTTAGTCAGGATCTAGTTCATGTAACAGATTTGGTAATTTGCTTGGCTCCATTTGTCTAAGGGTATGACATATACACAGCCAAACACATGACTCGTCTTAAGAAATTAACTCTGAAGTCCACTTGTTGTAGCTACCACAAAGTCCCTATCTCCCGGCGGTAGAAAAGCTAACGCATCGCTGATGACGTCAAAATTACTCTACTTTAAAACCTTTTAAAAACTGCCTTATAATAAGTCTACACAAACAAAACATATCACTGGAAAGATCGTTTCTTCTTCTTTTGAAGCATGTGATTTGTTTTGTTATTCATAAACTGCAGGTATTAAAAAAATCTGCATTAAAAAGACTACCTCTTTGAAAATTCGCTTGCTGGCAGCGTCACACAAATGATACAGGTTTCATTAAAATTGCGATACCTTGGCCAAGAAATAATATTTTTTGCATGATCTCTAGTTTAGTTTCATATCACACAAAAGGAGAAATATAGAGGCAGCAATTTTTGGCATCAAGGTGAAAACTTTGAAGACAAATTAATAAAGCTTCCGGATTAAAAAGAACAAGTTGTGTGGTATAAAATTAAAGAATAACCAATTTCCTCTGTTGTATAAAAAAATCATGCAACTGGCATTTTTTTTGGTTGAGAGATTTAAGTTTAAAAAAGTCAACCCAAGACTCGATCTCAACCTTTGCAAAGACCTGCCACGGCTCAAGTGGCTGTTCCCAGGGAAGACAGTTATCTTCATTTATAACAATATTTTTTATAGGCTATTTATTCAAATAAATACAATGGTTTTTGAGTTTTTAGACGGGAGGGTATGCAGAGCAAGAAACAGCAAGAAAGCCCTTGGTCAGTTCAGTAAAATTATTACTGATTTAATTTTTAAAACTCAATGAATTTTGAAACTGCATGCATCTATGGATTTATTATGCATATTTCAAATAATGCAAGCCCGATTTTATCTGTGAATACTCAAAATTTGTGCATAAAACCGCATTTTCAATGCGTGTTGAATATGCCAACCCGATTTTATCTGTGAATACTCAAAATTTGTGCATAAAACCGCATTTTCAATGGGTGTTGATGAACTAAATTCAAAATGGCGGCTGCCGATATTTAGATCTAGAGTCATGAATCTGGCCTTAAGTAGCCAAATGTAATTTTTTAGTCTCTATCTTTGGTAGCCAAATCTATTAATTTTTTTTGTTTAGCTTGTAGTATAATGTATGCATTTGAAAATATAATGTTCAATCTTCATTAATCTATGATTATAATTCTTTTTACTTCAGATGATTTAAAATGTGGTTTTGATATAGAAGCAGTGATCAGATTATCAAAATGATATCATAATTAGATTCAGCATCCTAAAAACCATACAATCTGAAAGTTTCATTACTGTAGTATGAAAAATGTGTTTTTTATCATAAAACTTCTGAAACATGGTGCTATTTTGACCAATTTTCTTCCAATGCGCAAAATTTGCCGCTAAGCCAGTTTTGGGTTTCTTTAACTTTTGAAAATAAATTTCTAGGTTGCTGAAAAAAATTGAGTGAACTAAATACACCATTTTGTATTAGTAAAATAAGTATTGAAACAATCTGAAGAATGTGTGTTTTTTTACGATGGTCCAAAAGTGCCTCATATAGTCTATTTGCTTGTAATTTTGATGTGCCACAAGTGTTTTTGGCCGTTTTTGGCGACCAATAATTTTTTTTCTTTATTTTCTACCCCCCTGAAATTTTGTTTGTGTTGAATCATTGTACTGGCCCATCTTTCATAAACTTTAACAAATAATTTTTATATGTTCTTAAAAATAGTCAGATGCACGCAATTACATGTAGTTATGTGGCGTTTTGTATAAAATTTAAAAAGTTGTAAAATTTTTATCTCCCAACTGATTTTGATGAAATTTGTTGGAAATTTCATATGGCCACAAGATCTTATAGTGCAATTGGTTTTATTCAAATTTGCTGGATTTGAAAAATCACTTTGTGGTACCTACTTGTTGGAATTACAGTTGAGTCTGCTTATTTGGAAGTCATTCAGATAAATAAATGACTTCAAATTATCAGAATACATAGAGAAAGAGATATAAAAAAAATGTCGCCGACAGATCAGGAATGTCATACAAGTCTGCAGGGAGTAGGGGGTGGGCCTAACCGCTTTCTCTCTTGTAGCTTTATTGCAGACTCTAGCCTGTAACGTTGGTGGAGATACACACAATCACTTGCCGCGCAGAGCATAGCACTACATGTACTTTGTTTTACAAGCCTGGAAAAGTGCTTTCACAGTGGCAGAATAAAAAAAATCACGCCAAAATTGCTTCGAATTAATTTGATCCTTGTTTCAAAATGCAAACTAACCGTTATTTTTTTTAATTTAGCTTAAATAGAGAATATTCAATAAAATTAAACGACTTCGAAATATCCAAGAATTCGAACTATTTGGACTCGACTGTATTAAATGTTTTATCCAAACAATGAAATTCAAAGCTGTTTAGTCGACTTGAGATTGACTTTCATAAAACAGGAGATTGACTCATTAACAATAGGTTGATTGATTAACAAGTGCTAACAAGAGGTTTTTGACTCCTTATGACCTTATGGCACTTATACCAAATCTTATAGATTTACTTAGAAAAGGAATTACATAATTCATACAAGAATGATCTTGTTACGGTGCAAATTTTAATGCGCTATGGAATAGCAACCTATCAGAACAAAGGTAGTGACGTAGGTAATAATTGATATCAAAGTGCGTAACATCCATATATAATATCCAATCAAAATAAAGTCAAAGAAGAGAAATCAAATTATCATTTTGGTAGGACTAAGTTGGACATTTGAGGAAAGCCTAGACCGCAAAAGTACAAGGATACTTTTTTCACAGTGTAGACTGTATTCAGCAGTCAAGGCTTAGTTCTTAGGCTTCATACACAAACATTATTAACATAGATCTAAGTCGAAAAGTACACACCTACACGGTATTGAGAGAGTGACTTAGATCCATAGATCAAATTACAGCATGAAGCATTACAAATACAATCCAAGTTTTTTTTTTTTGCGTTAGATATAATGCATTTCAAGATAAAAGTATAGTAATAATACTCATTCTAATGCTGTAAATATATTTTGTAAAATAAACAAAAAAAAATTTGTATCACAATTTTTCTTTCTTATCAATTGGCTGTATCAGTGTTATGCATCCTTTACAGTAAATGCTTGCCTTGCAATCATTTCTTCTTGTGGCTGCTTCTGAATAGTCTAATGTTTTTGCTCCTGCAGTGACTATTTATAGCAATTTGTTGGATGATTTACTAGAATGACTAGATCATTCAGTACAATGACTTGAGCATTCATTATTTTCTTATCAATCCCAGAGGTAATAACTAAATCGATTGCCATTTGAAACTATGATGTCAAAATAAAAACTAGACTAACAATCACTAGTCTGATGGTGATAAAAAAAGATTCGTTCCAAGCCTGTCTTTTTGCAAATTTGAGACATAATTTGAAAAAGTTCGACTCACTTTACATATGTGAATCTGAAAGTAGTACACTAAGGTTGAAATTAGCTGAATATCTATCCTTGCGTATGCATTTGTGTAGAAAATGTCCTAAAACTAAATTCTTTAAAAAAATTATGAAAAAGCTCTTTGGGGTTAGAATTTGAAAAAATTGAATTAAATCATTCACTACATAATTGCTTGGTCATAGCTAGAGCTGTCTTTATGGGTACCACCTGCATGGCAATGACAGTGACAAAGGCTTTGCAAAAACTGAGATCAACGTATTGTAGAGAAGCAATATCGAGCAACAACAGACAAATTGTCATTTTATAGGAAGTGTCAATTGAGAATTTTTCTCTGTAAATGTTTGAATATTACTTGTTAGTAGCCTATAGAACCATATATGATCAATAGCTTCTTAAAAATGATACAATAGATTATCATAGTCATATGTTACCTACATCAATTCTGCATTATGTGAAAAAATAAAATAGCTATCTGGTGTATCGCAAATTTAGTATGTCAAGATTTTGTCAAAAGCCAAAGTGCATTTTGTCGCATCATCTCATTTGCCACCACAGAAAAAGAAGTGAACCATTGAGACAGCTCTTGAAGATCCTTTGACAAAATTTTTCTTGGTCTAGGGTCAAGCATTTTATTCCTTTAGGCTTATCACTCGTAAACTTTCAACGAAATACAGTACATGTAGGCCTATGCCAGTTATAGCCATATTGTTGACATAAAGCCTTATATCTTATTAAGCTACGAAATATTGGATCTGATTCTTCAAATCAATGTACAGGCATGTTCATGGTCATACATTATACATGCGATCATCACAGTACAATAAAAAGATGTAGGCATACCTGTGAAGGAGTTAAATTTTAACTGCAAAGAAATTTTATATTTTTGTATTTTGAAAAGAAAAAAGATTACATTTCTTTTGAAAAGCTCTGATCAAAATCATATAATTTCATACATATATATATGTAAAGAAGCACGATATGCAAGATCTAATCGTTTAGTAGGCCTATATGCGATCTTATTAAGGACACCCCCCCCCAAAAAAAAAAAAAAAAAGAAAAAAAAAAAATCAGATATGGGCAGTGACTTTATAATCGCATAATACCGTAGTATCTCATTTAATAGTAATACACAAAAATCGGAGCATAATATGCCATGAAAACAGCAGCAAGCTTAATTAAATGGGGAGTAAAATTTGTCATCATACTCTAGTCGCAATGCAAACATGCATTACAAAACTGATCAACTTTAACATGTTTTTAGTCACATTTTAATACATCTTCATGTAGTGGATACTAAACCAGGAAGTACACTATCATTCAGGATTCTACACTGACCATCTCTTCAATAAGAAAAACGAGAACTCATTACAGTAGCTTGTTTCGTAAAATAAAAATCTGTGTATAGATCCTTTTAAAGTAACTAAACATCTATTATCATGTAAGGAGAAATAAATAGCACAGCTAGCAATGAATTCTCACAACGCAGTGCAACTTTATAGTTTTACATATACTATTACTAGCTTTAATCGAATTAACGGTTCAGTATAGACAGCTAGACATATCCACAGGAGTAAAAGCTTTTTGAAGTTGGAATGGGTTTAATGAATTTCTAATTAACTTATATCAAGTAGGTCTAAATGCCTCTCAGTCTCAGTAAGATAAAAGCATGTCCTCAGTAGTGTAAGTCTTTTCGAACATTTGGTGCCTTTACTACATTTAGCAGTTATAATCCAGTATATGTCTTATAATCAAAAAATTAGACACGCCCATCCCTTCTTTAATTTTAATGAAAATGAAATAATATGCTACAATTTTTTCTCCTCATGTTTTTTCTCTACTGATAGATTTACGAGTCTATGAGATCCAGTATATGTCTTATAATCAAGAAATTAGACATACCCATCCCTTCTTTAATTTTGATAAAAATGAAATAATATGCTAAAATTTTTTCTACTCATTTTTTTTCTCTACTGATAGATTTACGAGTCTATGAGTTTAAATTTTCTCTCCTGTCCATGTCGAGGTTCAAACAAGAAACCTGATTTCAGAGTTGTCTTTTTATTGACCTCCTACCCCCCCACCTGTCTCTCTCTCTCTCTCTCTCTCTCTCTCTCTCTCTCTCTCTCTCTCTCTCTCTCTCTCTCTCTCTCTCTCTCTCTCGTCCACTCATTAAATTTGAGCCGGCACCTGAGTAAACCCAGCCACATGACAAGCGAATTATTTCTATGCTTTTACTTAGTTTTCATGAAATAAAAAGAATACTGTTTACAATTTTTTTTTGTCCAAGAAAGACCGTCCCCATGCTTGAAAGGAACAAACCAAAACGGTATTTTTTTTACCTGTACACCCGTCTCGCATTGGCATTTAAAATGATGTTTTTCTGTTAGATTTCAATGAAGATTTTATGCGTCGCAAACAAATAGTTTTTGAAATATATGACTTTTTGTTTTGGATTATTTCTTCTTTCTTAACCTACTTTAGCGTACTGATTTGCTCGAGGTAGGTGTTTTTTTGCATGTTAATTACTTCCGTCTTTCGCGCATGCTTAATAGTTTCTTTTTAGCTACTCTTTGCGCATGCGCAACGTGTTACAATTACCCATGCGCATGCGCAAATAAAGGCGCACTTTCCTCGCGTCTTTTGTTTTTCTCATTTCATTGTCTTTAGCTCTTTACTCATTTGGCTGAACAGCTGATGTGTTTTGATCTTGATCGCAATTCTTCATGGCTGCTTGTGATAAGTGTTCTTTTGATTATTTCCAAGTTATTGCTGAATTTTTTAATAACGACGCTAGGTCATTATCATTTTTACGATCTCATAGTGTTTTACCATCAGAAATAATTTGTCCACATTGTTCTTCTAAGTGTATTTACCGTGAGGATCAGCGTATTTGGCGCTGTAGGAAGTCTAGTGTTATTCCTACAACTAAGAAGCGACGGTATTGTGATTTTTCTGTTTCCGATTCTAAAGGAACATTTCTTGATCATACATATATTGCCCCGTGGAAAGTATTACTATTTATTAATCACTTTCTTAGTCACTTGTGGGACCACAAAATTGTGTTATCGTGTTTAAATATATCACCTAAGAGATCTGTGGACTGGCAATCTTTTTGTAGCGATTTTGCTATAACTGGTTCTTAAATCAGGAGCAGATAGGAGGTGAAGGAGTTGAAGTTGAAATTGACGAGACCCAGTTTGTTAGGAGGAAATGCGAGAGGGGGAGACTATTGAACGACATTTGGCTGTTTGGTGGCATAGAGAGGGTTACTAAAAAAAGATTTGTGGTAGCTCTCACTGGGGAGATAGAAGAGAAGCGTAACAAAGAAACACTTGTGCCTTTAGTTCTTAAATATATTAAGCCTGGTTCTACTATTTATAGTGACGCCTGGGGTGCCTATAGAGGATTAGGGGAAATAAATAATTACGCGCATAAGGTTATAAACCATTCTAAACATTTTGTTGATCCTGAGGAAAGCACTATAGTACATACTCAAAACATTGAGCGCCTCTGGAGGGATATTAAAGAGTGGAGTAGGAGGCCCGGAGTGGGCTCAAAATATATGCACCAGTATTTGGCCCGATATTTATTTGTTACTGGGACAGAGGAAAAAAAAATTTACTGCATTCATTTTTGACTCAGGCTGCTCTTCTTTATCCTCCGCAGGGAACGAAAAAACACAGTGAAGTAGAGGAAGATAGTGATACGGAGCTGTTCGAAGTAGCCGAGACGGAGTAAAGGTAAGAGCTGTATTTATTATTATTATTATTATTATTATTATTATTATTATTATTATTATTATTATTATTATTATTATTATTATTATTATTTATTTTTTTTAATTCTGTGCTGTTTCTTGTCTTTCCGGTTCATCTTGACCTTGATTTGATCGTATAATATTAAGTGAAAGTCGCTTCATTCTTGTCTTTTTTTTTTTTTTTGTTTTTTTTTTTTTTGGGGGGGGGGGGGGGGGGGGGGGGCAACGAAAATCCTCAGAATTCTGAATCTTTAGGTCTTTCTTTGATCTGCCTGGGCTGACCACGCGCATCCCGTGGGACTATGATAACCAGCAATAAAACAATAAAGCAATAAATGATCTCGCCGACCGTCGGAGCAGGGGCAGATAATTGAGAGCGGTGCAAGATTTGAAATTTAGCTGTTCCCAAAACCCATTTTAGAAATGATCTTATCGGTTTTTGTTGGATATTTGTATTTCACAGTATTCATCAAGTTTTCACCTTTATTCAGATTGTTTTTTTTTATCTGAAATGCGTTAAAATTAAGGTCTCTAGACTAGAGCTATTTTTAAAAAGTTCTGTTGAAATTGTTGTAGATTACACTTTTTGATTACATTTAATGGGTCATAACTAGATCTAGATCTAGTGAATCGCACCTACGACTTTAATGCTTGTTTTTTTAAAACCCGAAAAAAACGTTTGAGTAAGAATTATAGCAAAAAATATGCTTGCAAAGCAAACACGAAAAAAGTTATGATGCTTCAAGTCAGCTCTAGCACATAATTGGCAGAAATCATAACCATACCTTATTAATTTTTATCAATATCATTGGTCTATGAAGTATTGAATATTTTAAGTTTCAGCCTTTAAATGTAAGAGAATTTTAGTTTGCAATTAAGCTTCTCATATTTTTTTCAAAAGCATGTATTCTAAAACCCTCAAAACAGAACTAATCTTTTTCCTCGATACCAAGAATAGGCAAAAGAAATTATCTAGAGTCTACATCGCTGGAAAAATATACAATAGCCCATATGTTTAGGGTAGAAGGTAAAGACTACAAATTGAATGAACACGTCAGACATGTCCTTAAATATTTAGTTATATAGCTCTGCCGAACAAGATAAGATAGATATGGCAAAACTGGGAATGACGCGGTACATTACTTACAGACAGACATTTCTACACAGCATTACCCCTACCCACCACATTAGTGACATACACTGCATAGATTTTATTAAAAAAATTAACCTTGGATTGGTATTTCAAGGAGGACAAGGTGGGAAATGTTACATTTGACAATAGCAAAGAAAGAGAGACGGACTTCAAGTTATTCAGAGAGAAAGTAAGAAAATATATTTATCTACCTTACAAAATGTGCCAGGACTTAAAAGAGGGAGGGGGGGGGGGAGTGATTACATTATACTTCACGATTCCACGTTTTAAATATGCGAGTACTGTAGCAAAAACCCTGTTCAGAATTTATAGGCAAGTATGGTAGAATGATAGCACGAAGGCAAACTACTTATCTTATTTAGTTCTGATCGTCTATCTTGTTATTGTTAGAAAACAATCCCTGTAATTCGTGGGTGGCATAAATTGCCAATATCAAGCAATCCTACACCATTATCACGCCTGTTATCAAGAAACAAGAAACACTCCACTCCAGTTACCCCTCTTTGTCCCAGTATCTTTCAGCTCTCTAGATAACCAGATGGACTATAAGTCCCGCAGCCAAACAGCCACTGTGTAGGCGTAATTTTTATGGCATCTGTTTCTTCAAATACTGCTCTCTCTTTACACAGAATTTTCTGCCGCTTTTATGGTGCGAGAGAAAAATTATACTCATTTAAAAACAGCTCAAAATTTTCGGAAAATTTTATGCAAAAAAGCCTTTTAAAGTAAGACTATTGCTATTAAGTGTACAGACTTATTTCAACATTATTGGTATCCTTGCAAACTTTAAAATCTCTACTTTTCATTTATAGCTTTTTCTTTTGAACTTCATTTCGTCAAATAAATATTCAGAGGCTTTTAATTATGGTTAAATCCGAAAGAAATTCATTCAAAATCAGCTGCCAGCGCAGGTAAATTTTTGGGCCAGCAGCGCCCGTCATGACCGAAGTTTGACCTCTTCAGCGTCGTTAATGGGTGTTTGCCGGGCAGAACAACAGGTAACCTAAAGATCGAGTAGTTCGTCGCCGTACGATCACGGTCAAGGTCAAGGTCGACCGGAAAGATAAGAAACAGCACTCTGGTGAGAGCGTGTGTACAGGTACAAATTTACAGAACAAAACAAGTAAATAGCGCAAACGGTAGGCAATTATCGTGTAATTGTGCGCTAGTGTTGACAACGATCTTGTAAAAGTGTAGGATGAAGGAAGAATGTGACAAACTTTATACTGATAACGAACTGCAGGGAAGCTTCAAGTTACCTGAAATATATTACACTTACAGGAACGCATACGCAAAGTTTGTTTACATTTTCTGACTGGTTCACAAATGGAAGGTTGGGGTTAAGGAAACAAGTTCTGACAAACCCAATGCTTCAGTCGCGATAAAACATATTAAAATCTTTCCCATACGCATCTCGATTAAAAAAAAACAAAAAAACAAAACACAAGAAAAAAAAAAACAGCAAAAAAAAAAAACAAAACAAACAAAAGAACAAACCACATAGAAAACTGAAAGTGTCAAAATATGTAATATTCGATACAGACCAAATATTTACCTCTAGTCGATTGAAGAGGCCCAATTATTACATTCTCTAACTTAATGGGCTAGGTATTACAAAATTACCTTAGCATAGGCTATCGAATTCAAATATTGTATCATCTCTCACCCGGTGATAACCAAGTGTGATATAATTCCATATAACTAACGAAATACAGACTTAAAAAATAAGAGAAAACACAACATTATGCAAATTCGTAGATCTAGTCATAGACGTTTTGACTTTCATGAAGGAGAAGTCAAATTTATACGTAAATATTTGTTAATTAAGTTCCATAAACCGCGCCTACAGCCACTTTAATAATGGAATCAGTAAATGTGCACCATTCTTGCTCCCGCTGTTTTACATGGGCATAAATTAATATGTTTACTACATGTATAATTTGAAAATTTGAGTCTGTCAGATAAGCTAGGCCACTAATAGTTGACAAAGTCAACCTGTCAAGTGGTCTGTGAATGAATACATGTATTCCATTTAAATGTAAGTTTGCTTGTATCAAAGGGAGCCAGGCTTCAGATATCACGATCGTAGGTCAATGTCTCGATTGCTATCTCGGTTTACTCTTCAAAAAAAAAAATAAAATAAGAATAAAATTAAAAAGAGATAAACATGTTAAAATGATTACTTAGAAAAAATAAGGAACAATTAATTTCTGAATCAAAAGGAAAAAGAACAACAAAATACAAAAACCTAAGAGCTGAAAATAATTATGTTCTTCTATTTTTCTATGTTATTAAACAATTAGCAGCCCCAAAGTGATTACAAAATCCAGAAAAATTAGTGACTCCGGAAAATGCTTCAGGCCTTAGTTATGAAAGGCGGTTACCCTCGCCAGATGACTAACAAAGAGTACTAAAAAAAACTACTATGCACACGACTCTCTCTGTTGATCCTGGAGCCAAATGTGCTTCATGTTCGTAAAGGCAGGCGTCAAGTTCATTCGCGCCATCATCTGGACAATCCATGACATCGAGGTCTAGAAAATTCTGAAGCTGCTGCTGCAAATTATCTATTAAGTAAGTAAATCCGTCAATCGTTGCCTCTTCATTTTGCTGTGGAATTGCAGAGTGAATCGATTTTGGTGAGTTAATTGGCAGAATAAAATAGTTATGTGAATTACCGACAATTGATCATAAAAATAATGACCAATGTGATACAAGAGCGAGTAGAATGGAATTCACCACAGAAAAAAGGCATACATTTAAGTGCCAATGTAATAATTTTGAATAATCCGGAGAATAAAAAGGAAAACATGTTTGGCGCTCGATTAGGTCAGCTCTTACGTCCCAAATGTGGAGAGCTACGATCGCTTTAACTGGGCGTAAGCAAGAGCATAATATATTCAAGGCATGAGGATGACAGGTTGCCTTGACTGTAGCAAGAACGCCGCTTTCAAATTCCTTCATTGACTGTTGGGGAGGTTTGCTCCACAAAAGCGCTTCCTTCACACACTCCTCTAGCTGACACTCAAAGAGAGACTTATAGGAGCCTGGGCAGCGAATACGCCTCTCAGGAGTCTTGGTCAGTTTTATCACATACTCTATGGGTCGTGTGTGTTCTGTGCTATCAACAAAAATCTATTTTCCTGCCAGAAATCTACATGAAGAAACTCATATCCCGCTACTCTTTTAAGAACTTGTGTTGAGGAGCTGAATGGCAATGTGTCACGGAATTGTGCAGTTTGTGTAGTGCTTGAGGATGTTCAGTCTTCAACAAGGACCACAGGAGACCCACTTTCTGAACAAGACATGGTTACCGCTATCAGATGAGAATAGATGATCCTACCACGAGCGTCAATCTCAGGGCATTGGTCGAGAAAATCCGCGCAACAGTCACCACAGACAAGGCATATCTCATCGCAACCACATTCTATGATTTTTCCCAATGTTAGCGCATGACTGCACCGGTCTTCATAAGTATATTCGGCTTTGTGTGATTCTGTAAAAGTCTCTAAGTCAGAAGCACCACACATGTTGCTGCTGTAAACGTAGCTTGTAAGGTTGCTCAGGCATTCCTCCTCATCAACCAAATATATTTCATTTGCATTTTCACCTTGCCATCTAAAGGCAGCAAAGGTCTGAGCTTAAAAGACTGCGTGCTTGTAAAAGTCATTGCAGCCGTGGCATAAAGTATTGGTAATGTCAATTTATGAACCATTTTGAGTTAAAGTCACCAGGAAATGGGATAAATATTAATCCTGTTATAATATTTGAATATGTCAAATGAAATTGTTAATGATATTTAAGTGACCCAAGTGCAAACAGTTGCCTTATAAGAGAAAATAAAAGGATTCAATTTGATATTGATGTCTGTGCTACATACTATGTTAAAGGACATAACAAATTATGCACGCAATTTGTCAACAATTATACAGTCTAATTAGTGTGCAGTCATCTCAAAAGATGAAAATATATTTAGTTTTACGAAATAAAACGATGGCAAAACAAACTGATTTGAACTGCTGCTTTCTCCACTGAACCATCTTGATGCATCTACGCTGCAAATAATCTAGAAGTAAGTCCTAGCACTTGTGAAAAAAATATTACTGAATGAAGTTTAGGTTGGTTCAATCAATAGTGCGTTTGAAAAAAAACAAACGATTACAAAATTATTGTCACATGTGTATTATATGTTGGAAGTGATAAGCGAAAATACTGTAGACATGCCATCCGAACTTACCACGAAATGAGCTTTGAATACAAATTTAATATTCTATGATTGAAGAAAACTGCTGGAAAAGGCATCTTATCGTATGTTAATGAATTATCCTTATATTTTCACTACCTTGCTTCTCAGAACTGATTTTACATAATTATTGTACTTTACGCGAATAGTATTTTCCATTGTGTCTTTCCTTTACTTTTATTGGAGTTTACCTTCTAGTGTTGTTATCATAAGTCAAAAATTTCACCCAGTCGAAAAATACATGTCAAACCCCAATTTCATAAACTAAACTACAGAGAAGAGAAGAACACAACAGAAACTGCGAGGCAAGACGGCCAAATGAGCGAAGAGCAAAAACTGAATAACCCAACAGTTTGTTTTTCTTTTCTTTCTTTAAACTCGTAGTCTTTTTGTAAAGATAACTGTACGGTATTAAAAATCTCTCAGTCATTGGTCTGTCTGTCTGTTTGTCTGTCTGTTTGTCTGTCTGTCTGTCTGTCTGTCTGTCTGTCTGTCTCTCTCTCTCTCTCTCTCTCTCTCTCTCTCTCTCTGTGTCTGTCTGTCTGTCTGTCTGTCTGTCTGTCTGTCTGTCTGTCTCTGTCTCTCTCTCTCTCTCTCTCTCTCTCTCTCTCTCTCTCTCTCTCTCTTTCTTTGTCTTCATCCATTGTAGATCTAACATTATAATCAGTCTCCCCATCTATCTATTTGTCTTCAATAAATAATATGTGGAATTATTTTGAAGGGCATTTACAATATCTACATTTCTAAATATACAACTAACTACATTGAACTGGCAATCATGGCTGTACCTATTCGTCACTAAGGACGCTAAAGTTTTAATCTCCCAAACATGCCCTGTAGGATTTCTCTGCAAACACTAGTAATTCTATAAGCATAGGTAAAATTAGTTAATGCACGATAATCAAGTGGGGGGAATTTTAACGGTCGTTGAAATAACCTATATGACAGTTGTTCAATGAGCTTTTATTGGGATTTTTGCCGTTTACAAATTCAGTATCGTTAAAATAAGTTATTAGATCAAGATTATTACATTTTTAGGAAGATATAATAAAGAATAAAAATTTAAGGCAGGACTCAGCAGTAATTAGTAAAAGGCTTTAGGTGTAAGTGACCGAAAAATTCTTGCCTCTTTGGGGTTTGAACCATCGACTTATAAAAAGGAATCATATGTAAAAGTTATGTCAATTAATTATTTCTTGTAAATATTGTACATGTACAATTCACTCTAGTCTGCACAAGCAAGATGAGGACTACAAAGATGCAAAAAAGATGCAATAAACACTGTTAAGAATGATTTAAAAAAAAAAAACCCACTAAGCTACAAAATCTCTAGTTATGGAAACAAACAAAAAAAAATTTTTAGCACAGAAAACTCAGTCTTTGAAAGTATGCGAATCATCTTAAATCTAAACCTTGTTCCAAAAATTGCAGCCTCTTTGCAACAAGAAACGATTAATTGTGACCACATAAAAAGCTTATATCGCTGAATTTTTGGTCAGCAGGAGGCTAATGACGCCATGGCAAAGTCGCATATATCTCACCGAGTGGAGAAATAAACACTATTCTTCCCAGATTCAATCTACCATGATTGATCCAGTTTAATCGTTTCTATCCAGCTCTTCGTCTTCCCTAGGTGTGAATACGAGCCTGCTTTTACAATCGTCATTAATTTAAAGGTGAATATGTCATTGCCTGATGCTAGGCGTGCAGATTTTTATGACCTCCCCTCTTCCCTAGGTGTGAATACGAGCCTGCTTTTACAATCGCCATTAAAGGTGAATATGTCATTGCCTGATGCTAGGCGTGCAGATTTTTATGACCTCCCCTCTTTCATAGTTACTGACGGTGATAATTAAACCATAATCTCTTTTATTGGCTGTGCAGCACGAACTATGCAGTGTGAGCAAACTTACTTGATTTCTACACAAGTGTGTCAATGTCATATCGCCAGTAATAAAACTAATCATATTTTTCTTGGCAATAATGGATTTTGACAGATATGTTTCCTGGACTGTCGCCTTAAATATTCAAAACAAAGAGGCATTATACACATCCCGAGTTGTGTTCAAGCTGATGCTTGTGGTGTAGTTGAGGAAGGGTGGAGTCTATTGTTGAATGGAAAATTTTGTCTATGATAAATCTCTCTTTTATGAAAGTCACTTATGGCTCTTTAACTTTGAGGTGAATGAAAGTTTTGTAGTTTGAATTAATTTAATCTTTCTGTAAGTATGAAATTGGTATTGATCCTAAATACTTCTGTACAATAAGGCGGTATGCTTGTCCTCCTTTCCTTGGGCTCTCTATTGCCCCCAAAAGGCTCTGGTTATTATCTCAAACCCTTCAAATTTGAACATGGTTTTCTTACGAATATTAAAGGAAATCGACTAGTTCTGTACTTTCCCAATCTGTTTTTAGATCCTTTTAAAAGCTTATTTGAAAGGTGTGAATTTTCGCTTTAAGTGCATAAAAGTGCAGCGCTTTTCGGGAATTATTTAGCCGAACTGTTATTTAAAAATACATGGTAATGAATGTTTAAAAAAAATCTGTAAATAGATTTAGAATTTTCAAAATTAGTTATTTATTCTAATTAAAGTTTTAGGTTCGGTTAAACCAAGTAGCTTGAGTCAAAGCATTATTGAAAAGGGAAGCAAGTAACTATGTACGTCTTTTTTTATTATATGATCAGGATTACCTCCTTTGGCTCACATTGAAACAATTTTGCCTATTCAATAGCACCGTAAATGAATTCAATGAATAAGTAATAGACCCCTTTTTTTTTTTTTTAGTGGAGTTGCATTTTCGATCTTTTATCTCTTTGACATTTAACAGGCATTGCTTTTACAATGTTTTCAAACAAGATTTTTTTTTTTTAATACCATACAAAAGTCATATGGAAAATAACTCAGAAGAGTTATGAAGGCAATCAAAAGCTCAGTAATCCATTGCTTTTACTTGTCAAAGTAGCTTTTCGTTGCTTAGGAAAAGCGGTTTTTTAAAAAGTACAGTTTTACTAATAAATCAAAAGCATGCAAGGTGATAATTTTGATTAGTGAAAGATGAAACTTTTTTGAGAACAACGTCTTTACTCTACAATGCTTTTAAAAGCTTAACACCAGTACAAGGTCATTTTGACCTAATTCGAGTGCAAGGTCGGTTCTCTCTGACCCATGCACCATCAAAGAGAGAAACATTATAATTTCACACTTAGTACAAAGTCGGGTCATTTTGACCCCATATATCTACATAGAGGAAATGTTCTAATTCTAATTATTTTTATGAGTAAAGCTGACACAGAGAAAGAGCATAAAGCGACAAAATACAAGTGATATACACTTTAACACTAAACTAGTATTAAAAATTAAACCGCTTTATTGTAACGAGGAAAAAGAGAAAACAATTCTAAATCAATTCATGAAAACAATTATTTTAGATGCCACAAAAATAATACATGACAACAGAATGTTCTTCGAATATCGGTAAGTTGCATTTGCCGCAGTTAAGTAGACAGACGTCTTTTTCTCCAGTTTTCCAGGGCATCGCACACATCTCTTTCTTTCAGAAGCAGAGAGATGGTTTGTCATTTGCAGCAGATGGTTGGAGTTATGTTAGATCAGTTAGACTTAGATCAAGCTAGATCTAGATCTAGTTCGAGTACGTCTGATTAAAATACCCGAAGCAGTGACTATTGTGCCGTTTACTTAAGACTACTAGTGCTAGATCTAGATTTAGATATTTACAAAGTATATCGTTAATAAAATACATGTAATTGTTTAGCGAAGCCAGTGTAATCAAGGCCTAGTCTATCCGATGCATTAGAGGCACGATATCGTAGATTTACATATAGCTTTTGTCAGATCAATCACCTAATTTTTTTTATATAGATCTACATGTATTGAAATTTTAAAGCCATTGGTAGTAGATTATGATTAACTAAAGGGAAGACAAACTCTCACGTTTTTCCAAGCACAGAATATTCTGCCAATTGGATCATGTTTATATGTATGTATGTATGTATATACCTTTTCTAACTTTTAAAGAATAAGCAGAAAAATAATACAACATTTACTGTAAGAAATTTAGTACCTCGAACAATTTTTGGAACATGAGAAAAACAGAAAAAAAGCATCACATCGTGCATATATAATATATATACTTCTAGATTAGATCCTATTTCTAATGTAGATTAGCCTTGCAAAGAGTAATACTTTTAAAAAAAATGTTTGCTAACTTTTTAAAGATATACAATTATGCTGAAAAAAATATTTCACGCCACTTTTCAACTCAATGTTCCACTAGAACACTATTGTTTATAACACAGGATAAGTAAAGTTTCCACTAATTGACCAAAACAGTTATGACGGCTCCGGAAAATTACGAAAATACCCGGGACATCCTGAAGGGCTTGTGTGTATCTGTCCGTTTTTCCTTAATTTGTGACGTAGGCGGCGACATATCTAAAACCGTCTGGAATAGATCTACACGTTATAAAGTAAGTTCTTGGTGAAAAATTTAAAAAGTTTATTGGGCAAAGCTTCAAGATCTAGGGCCTAGATATTTACAGCAGCCAGACTCAAATCAAAAGGTTCAGCTCTAGATTTAGACAGACCTATATTTTACTTTTAGGTTTAGAACTTACAAAGGATTTAAGTTCAAGATCTAAATCTAGAGTTTGTGTTTAGAATAAAAACTATCGAGATATATAGATTCTAGGTAAAAATAGATAATGGAGGCATATCTGGATCATGCAAGTAAATGGATAGACATCAAGACAAATTATACATCTTTTTAATTTACACGCGCAGCTCAGCTCTGTCAAATTGACACCAGGGTCCTGTTCGAAGAACGGGCTTTTCAGCTTATGAGGTAAAATGGCCAATGCTGGAAGACTACATTAATTATTTTCTGAATCCTTTGGTGTGCATACTTTAGCATAGGTGAATTCACTATTCTAAGAAGAGAAGAAGGAACCATTTCCCTTCCAGACTGAGAGCTAAACAAAACATCGCTTGTATACCAAACATCTTGCTCTCGGTGCAGATTTTGATATTGCTCCTTTGAGCAAAAAATCCAAATTATTTTCAAGCGCAGTGGCATTGACTAAGTACATTTTCATTGTTATCTCTGCAAACAAAAACTAAAACGCTCCGTTCAGACAAGACATGGCCGTAAGTAAATTAAATTGAATGTCGCAGTGGGGCTTTGTGAATAGTTGTGAAGCACCGTAAAAAAAAAACAAAACCAAAAATAGGTAGAGTGCAGCTCCAAAAAGTACAAAACAATACAAATTACGTGAGCTTTTGGCTTTACGCCCTCGTCAGACACAAAAACAAAACAACAAACAATACAAAGATATTCACATATATAAATTTGAAGTAAAAACTGTGAAAAAAAAGAAACAAATATCTATATATGTATATAAATATGTGAAAGGTTATATATATAAAAAAATAAATCAATAAATAAATAAATATTGTGGAAGTACACACACACACAAAAAAAAAAGAAATATAATATATATAAAGGAAAAAAAAAAACACTAATTAGAAAATATTTTATAAAAAATTGACTAAATTATTATTTATAAAAGAATGAATAAATAAATAAATAAATAAAACTCCAAAAAGATAAGTATGCTGAAGAGATAAGAATTTAATGAAAATATACTCGAAAGAAAATGATAGTTGGAGATTGTTTTGTACTTTTTGGAGCTAAACCTTACCTATTTTTTTAGGGTGCTTCACATCTATGGCAGTAAGTAAGACTCGACCTCATTATCAGATAGCCCTAGCTAGGATTCAACAAAAGTATTGTCAGCCCAAAGCTCTATCTGCTAATCTAACTTGGCGCCCCAACAATGCATGTCTAGTACTTGTAGTAAAACGGTTAAACTCCATATTGTTCGTTCTGATTTGTCTTAAACTGTAGGAAAAAAATAAAGCCTACGGGGAATGCAGTAAAATGAATTGAAAAAGAAAGAAAAAAGAAACAACAATAAACGAACAAAATCGTTGGGCCATCGTCGTTGTCTGAATATACAATCAACATAAAAAAGAGTTCATAAAAATTTTTTCAGCAAATTAAACCCATCTAAGTTTGACATGTATTACCGTTCAACAGGCGGAAACACTCGCTTTTCCTATCATCAAAGCCCAGAAACAAGAAGTCTCACTTGACTCACTTACCGTCTAGGACTGCTTGTAGCCGAAAAGAGCAAACATGAGGCCTTGTGGGGTCCATCCTGATGTCCCAGATCTGAAGAGCTTGAATTGCGATTACAATATGTAAGCAAGTGCATATAGGAACACGACGGAGTAAATTAGTTGCCTGAACCAGAACCAGGACTGGTAGGAAACATTTGCTGTTTCCGAACTCCCATCCCCTTTTTGATGACGGGTTCATCCACATGAGAGCTCCTTTCGCACACAAGATAGCAGTCGAAGATAAAGCTTGCAAAGCTAGGACAACGAACACTCCCCTTGAGGATGTTGGTGAAAACTACTACGTATTCTACTGACAGCCAGTTTTTTCTCCCTTCATTGAAAGGTCGCTGTAATATACTAGTGTCTGTGCCATTCATATGGTTAGAAGAACGAGCCAATGGCAAAAAGATAATTTTCATACTGATCTCTGAGCCCAAGTCGTTACTTTCCGAAACATCTGCATTTAAAGCTTTGTTTTTGTAAAGACAGTTTGCTTTGCTATATTCTTTATCATACTGCGGTGTTGTTGAGTCTTCTTTAACGTCGTTGCTGCTGTGAAGAGAATGTTGCTATACTCGCCTAAGCAGGCGTCATAAATATTTTGACTGCTGACCCCTCGGGGATCATTGGGCATGCCACACATGCAAAATACTTTACGTAGATCCCGGTTATAACAGTTGCGGCGAAATGAGGATTTCATATTTCTTAGTTCAAGCACCCGACAATGTGGAAGCACTTGAGCAGCCCTTTTATTGTGAAAAGTTCCCATGGGTGTAGCAGACGATTTCGTAAATTCTTTGGAGCAATTAAGAGTTGCTATTTTTGGCAATACATAAGGATTTGATTGAATACTTTTCCTGAGGAGAAAAGAGTCCAGGTTCTTGAAGGTAAAACCAAATGTCATATCAATGACCTGAAAAGTCGTCAAATACCATTTGAAGTTGTTGTGACACCAGATATCTAAGGAGTCCATTGAAACAACGTTGAGTATATGGGTATCAGTTAAATGAGATGTAGTGATAACCATTGACATGCTGCTACTCTGCGGTACTGTTGATTCAGTTTGGTCTGATACTTTGTCATCACTGACATTCTCCGAAAAGGGTGATTTAATCATGCCTAACAAGACCATCGATGCTTCTTCACAAACAGCAAACGCCCCTTTCAAGTGGGAATAGACGACACTCGCTTGACTGTGCAGTTCAGGGCAGACGGCGGAAAAAGTCCTCACAACAGTCACCGTAAATCTCGCATTTATCATCACAAGCACATTCTCGCTTTATTCCGAAAGTTGACCCCCAGCCGCACCGGTCTGCACAGGTATACTCTTCTTTTGATGATTGAAGAAATTTTTGTAAGTCCGTGGCCCCACACAAATTTTTGAAGTAAACATAGCTTGTCATTTGGTTCCGACACTCCCTTTCATCGTCAGAAAATGGACTTTTGGTGTAAAAACTTTCATTTTCAGGTGACATCCTTCTCTCATTAGGGAACAGCAAAGTCGAATAAAAATAATGTGGCTCTTTTTCAGTGGCCACATCCGCAGCAGCCGTAGCCTCAGAGTTATAACAAACTGAAAAAATCCATAGGTATTGATAGGCCTTCATACTTGTTTGTTTGAGTATTTCAGCAATAAAAGTATTTTAATTCGTATTCCTCCGTAGTGGAATTTGGTGGCCCAAGTAAAAGAAATCAACAGCTCTAGGTTGCTAAGTTAAAAGAGAACTATGTACAGACGTTAACTATTTCGAAATATTTTGTAGGCCGTTGAAGGAAACCTAGCACCATTTATCACTTACCCCTTTGATTGCACTTCAAGTAGGCCTATTTGATGAATTATTCTTCGGTGCTACTTTTCTTCTGAATGTAAATATATTGAACAATTCTAGAAATCTTTTACCTTCTTTTGTTGCGCTGAGAGCAAATTTATTATCATGAATGAAATGCAAAATATGCAAAACAACGTTGGAAACAGTCCCTAAAGATAGTAGTAGAGCAAGAATTATGCACTATTAAAACGTATAATGTGTATGGAAGGATTTTATCACACGATGCTTTGCATCTAGATATATTTACAGTGTCAATGCGCTTGTTGCAGTAAAGACAAATTAAAAAAAAAAGTGCCATGGCCCGCTACTGCTAACAGAAAGAAAATATAACAGCATTAGCACACGAAAGGCCGGACGTAGAATCAGGAAAGGTAATATTTTTCTTGCGGAGTTATTTCGCTTTTCCTAGTTGGGAACTAGGCCGGGCGGGCAGAACTATGCAGGTGTGATTGGGTTAAAATATACGTTTCACTGATGATATCTACTCAGTAGATGTTAGTGTGCGAGTGTTCAGAAATATCCTTAGTTTAAGCCATTCGCTACTATGATCAACAAAAACAAACATCATTTTCGATTAATTCAAGCTCATTTACACAGCTTTCCCACCTTTCCACTTTTTCTCACTACGTTCACTGATTTCATGGGTTTATTACACTTTTATGTCACAACATTCTATAAATATACCAAAAAGATTGTTTTTCATTACTTTCCAATTGTTTCCTTATTAGAAATAAAACTTATCTTATGGTGCGAAAAGGTTATTAAATTGCTTCTTGTTACTCTTCTATGTACCATTTATATTGTTTTCTTAACCTTGGGTATTCATGATTAACAAAATCACCCATTACAACTGTAAATGAATTGATTGAACGTCATTCACACCTACCTCGAAAAATATCTCGCCTCAGTTTTCATCTCTTTGATGGCGGGTACGTGACCGCCGCACCGATTCAAAACTTTTCTAAAAAAAACAACAAAACAAAACAACAAAAATCCGTGATCAGGGTGAGGAGACTTCAACCAAAGTATTTCTGATAAATGTAATGGAGTAGGCTATCTAGCAGTAAAACTTCTTCACTTATATTTCACAATCAACATTAACAAAAAATTTCGATATCTGATTATTCTCTCTTTTTTTTTTATTCCTCAAACAAACGCATCATTCCAATACCCTTTGTAATTGTTTTAGATATCAAAATCCATTTGTTCGAACTTTTTAAAGATATATTGTAACGATTAGATATTATTCTATTACAATAAAAGACAAATTAAATTGAAACAAGACTTAGATAAGTTTCTTAACTTTAATTATCTTTGAATCATGAGATTATAAAGTTGATTGCAATGGAGATGAGATCTAGAGAGGTGAGCTTGTGATCATCTATCTCGAGGTGTGTGTCCCGCTTGAGAAAGTAAACAACACTACTAGTCCCCTAGCACTGAGCAGTCTAAAATACTGGTAATGTGTGTGTAGCAATGTCCAGTGTCAGTGCGGTTGTGATATCTTGTGGAGTGAGACGCCACAATATCTCTAATTTAAGACAAGGTCCAGAATCTAGATATAGATTCTAGACCTGGCTTTGAATTTACCAAGAAATTAAAGCGTCCGCCCTCATATATTATACAAGAAATTTATTAGCGAAATGGCATTCCCACCATTCGTTGTTAAGTTTAGGCCCTTAACTTTTTTTCTTCCGCCTTCACCTTGCTCAACGAGGCCTGAAGGCTTAGGTTCAACACCCAAGAACGCAAAATGGCTTGAGATCACAACAAAAAACAAGTCTGTCTCTAATGATTATTGTTAGAGAGTTATATAATTTTTTTCATGGCTATTTTTGCGTCATTAGACGTTGAAGACGGGCCTGAAGTTTTCTAAGAACACAATGGTCTTCGGTTCGGCCGGCTTATTGAGGCATCTGAGCCTAAAATGTAAGGCAGAGTGTCTGAAAGAATGTGTTAATTTTGTGAATGCGACAACTAGGATGGTCTGTGGTCCGTTTCACTGAGCTTTTATCATGGCAAAGATTAATTAGATTCGTTGCATTTACCAGCCCCTTCAACTTTTAGACTTACAGAAATAGTGGACTTGATCAAATTCACCAGGTTCCCTGGCAGTGGCATACAATGCTATCAGAGACGCTGGATCCTGCCGCAGTGTTGAGGCGGGTTTTTTTATGACCTGCAAGTAAGTTTCGTCCTCCTTAAACTTCGCAAGCAAGCACAGTTATTAATAACAGGCTTGGTTGCCCGTTCAAATGAACAGGTGGGGAAGACAGATACATTGGAAAAATGCAAATTTCACAATAGTAACGGACTTATATCCCATAGAGCCATATAACTGCGCTGAAGAAAGCAGACTTTACAACAATGAACATGTTGGGGAGACTACTACAATAAAGGGAAGCAAACTTTAAAACAATAACATATATGTGTTATTATTTTACACTGTTTGGTGTTTCTTTTTTTGTTGTGTCCCTGAAATAAGTATTTGTTACGATTCATGATCGTTTGTTTTACGTTCGGTAAACAATTAGTGTAGCTGCCTTTTACAGTTTTTATTAATAATTTTTTGAAGCTTATTCGTTTTAGGGTAGTGTTTGTCGATTAGATTAAGGAAGTCTCTAACGATGTTCATTTTGAATTGTGGGTTAAACTAATTTACATTTCTCTTCCGTTTTCTATTTTTCTCTTTGTTGATATAATTATGCAGATTTTTTATCATCATTGAATGCAACGGTTGGTCGAATCCGCTCCTCTTGAGAGCTTTGCTGTACGTGTGGCTGGCTTGTTTGAATACTTCTTCGTTTTTCGAATTTATATTTAGACTGTAGTTGATTCCTTTGGGTCGATTCTTTACGATGGACTGGGGGTGGTTACTGTGCTTACTGATGCACCTCACACTGATATTAGGTTTCTTGTAGGGTTTACATTATGTTGCTTTTTAAGTCCAAGGTCTCATCTAAGAAGTTCGTGCGGTTTTTTTTTAATTACTAAAGCCATAAAAAAGTGTAGACCTGGCCCAGGTGAAGGTTCGCTTGAGGCGAAAGGAAACAGCTCGACTGGAAATTGTGCGCAGTTTAAGCAGGACTGGAAATTGTGCGCAGTTTAAGCAGGACTGGAAATTGTGCGCAGTTTAAGCAGGACTGGAAATTGTGCGCAGTTTAAGCAGGACTGGAAATTGTGCGCAGTTTAAGCAGGACTGGAAATAGTGCGCAGTTTAAGCAGGACTGGAAATAGTGCGCAGTTTAAGCAGGACTGGAAATTGTGCGGAGTTTAAGCACGAATGCTCAAAGTGGCAACGCCATTTTGGAAAGGATTCAATTAGTCATGACAGAAAAATATTAGAGAGAGAGAGAGAAAGAGAGAGAGAGAGAGAGAGAGAGAGAGAGAGAGAGAGAGAGAGAGAGAGAGAGAGAGAGAGACAGACAGACAGACAGACAGACAGAGACAGAGATAGACAGGGAGTACCCTTTAAGTCACATCTTTCTATGATACTTAAAGATTTTTTTCTTTCTTACCACTTGCTTTTCCACTAGAAACAATAATCACTTAATATAGTTTCTTGCTCCAAGCACTTGATCTTATCTGATTATTAGGAGTCTTTCACAAAGAGTGATTAGAGTCCTTTTTGTGTCATATAAATATTAAATATATGACCATGTGTCGTGTAAGAGTAAAAGGAGGAGAGAAAAAAGAAGTATAGATTGGCCGAGGTGAAGGTCGGCTTGAACCGAAAGGAAACAGATCGACTGGGAATTGTGCGAAGTTTAAACAAAAACGTTCAAGGTGGCAATGCTCTTTTTTTTTATTTCTAAGAAAGGGTACAAAGGACCATGAAAGAGAAAATATACACGTAGCTGCGTCTGGCATAACGCAGAGTTTTTTTTTTTTTTTTTTTATTCTGTCGCTACCTGCCATCTTTGTACAGTTGTGTGTATGCGCTAGTGTCAAGCACGAGGCAATTAAAAATATCCTCATAGTCATAAGCAATAGGTGGATAATTATTCTTCCGGGTCCTTGATCCATTCTTCAGTCTTTATTTTAATTTTTTCTAAGAATCAACAACGATGCCTGAAGTTTTATCGCCGTAGCGTTTTTCTGCTATTGGATCCTCAATTAGCACTAGAATTTCGCCATGGTTGAGAAAATTTCGTCGTTTTTGATAGAAAAAAGAAAAAAAAAATACACACACATTTGCAGAGGTGTCTTCGTAATCCGAATCAATCTTTTCCTCGACCTTTTGATTGCTATGCCTACACTTACATACATGTATGCAGTTTCACAACTCCCCTGACCGCGGTTTGTTCGCGCTCTAGATGCGGCCGACAAAGGCCCGCCGAATTAATTAGATCTGAAAATCAGGAAATAAAAAGCATCTCTTTATGATTATGCGGAAAGATCCTGGTTACTGCTATTGGCCTAATCTTGGCTCATTCTGGCACTAAACGCTGTGTTTCAGGCGCTATAGCTTGGGTTTTGCTTTTAGAATCTAGGACTATTCTGGTGCTAGAGTTATACTAGTGCTACATCTACAGTTATCCAGGAGCTAAATCTAGGATTATTCTGGGGCTAAATCTAAAGATATGCTGGCGCTAAATCTAGGATCATTCTAGCACTCAGTCCATCAGGATAGAAGATCAGCCATTTCTGGAATAAGCAACATGTCATCATCAACAAAATGGCGGCCTCTGTTCACTTTCTTGGTCATTGCCATTCTTCTTGGCTTTGGTAAGTTATTTGTACAAATGTTGTATCACACGACCCGTATGTGATACAATACAGCTTACATTGTATGTAATATATTCTTACTTTTGGTGATGGACCGGTTTCATGAAGCGCTCCTAACTTTCTCTAGTCCAGGGGTCGGCAACCTTTACTCACTCCAAGACCCATTTGGGCGCGTTTCCATAGTAAAGAAAACACTCGGAACTGAACTCTGGACATTGTTCTCTACAACACTTACTTCAGAGTCACACGGCCAGAGCCACTGAGATTAAGAGCGATATTTTTTTTTAACACGTTTTATTTGATGTCACAAAATCACTCTAATCTTCAAAATTAGAATTACTTTTTAAAAGCGAACGAACTATTTACAAAAAAAAAAAAAACAACAACAAAAAAAAGAAAAGAAAAAACTAACATTTTGATTAGATACAAATTAACCATTTTGAAAATCCGTAGGGATCCGCAACAGACAGAAGAGAGAGCCGCAAGTTGCCGACCTCTGCTCTGATCTATTGTTAGTCCCTATCTAGTCTCTACTCAAACTTAAGTCCGTAATATGAAGATAAGCCGTGAGCTTCAGATCGAACTTGGCCTTTAAAATAACGCGATTTAGGTGCAAGATTTACCCTGTTCTAAGTTGATTTAGGTGCACAAAAATCGTTCATTTCCGCCTAAAGCAGCTCTAGATCTATTTCTGCCGAAAGCTTTTGAAACGAGGCAGATCAAAGTTTCTACGTGTGTAAATCTAATCTATGCGCTTAAAGAGAATGGTCCACTGTGAACAACAAAAAGTTGACTTTTAAATAGACCGTATAGCTGAAAAATCCTTAAGATTCAACTAAGAGAGTTAGATTAGATCTATATTATATTAAATTTGCTCAGATTTAACATCTCTACAATGCCTTACGTCCCATACAAATCATATAATACAAATTCTACATCGTGTATATGCAATTATAAAGATTAGATCTGATTCAGATATGATGGAGCCCTGACCTAGAGCATGTTTTGTGCAATCAAATTTGTACATATGTGGGCACGCTTCCAGTTTAAAAATGTTCTCGTTTGGACAGCATCTACCAAGTGTTTTACAAAAGAAGTATTTTAATTACATTGTGTGTATATATGCCAGGTTTCTCAGGCACGCTTTAATGTCCTACAGGAAGCAGTAGTTTCAATATGTTGTAGTAACGATTGCAGCAGCAATAGTAGTAGTAGTAGTAGTAGTAGTAGTAGTAGTAGTAGTAGTAGTAGTAGTAGTAGTAGTAGTAGTAGTAGTAGTAGTAGTTGCCGCAATAATGTAATAAAATAACAAATGCTTAACTACGCAGGATCAGCTTGTGCGAAAGACTGAAGAAAAAAGAGACAGTTCCAAATCGCTATTTTCATGAAATTCGAGAAAGATGAGAGAGAGAGAGAGAGAGAGAGAGAGAGAGAGAGAGAGAGAGAGAGAGAGAGAGAGAGAGAGAGAGAGAGAGAGAGAGAGAGAGAGAGAAAGACAGAGAGAGAGAGAGAGAGAGAGAGAGAGAGAGAGAGAGAGAGAGAGAGAGAGAGAGAGAGAGAGAGAGAGAGAGAGAGAGAGAGAGAGAGAGGAGAGAGAGAGAGAGAGAGAGAGAGAGAGAGAGAGAGAGAGAGAGAGAGAGAGAGAGAGAGAGAGAGAGAGAGAGAGAGAGAGGAGTGATTGAATGTAGACTGCAAGAATGTACACTGGCGTGAAATTTGTGGCAAGAAAGGAAATCATAAAATATGCGTTAGTTCTGCTTGGGTTGAATGTTTTGTTATTTCTTTTTTTGTCCCGTCATTATAAAAGTTGTGTGTTTATTTTCTTTTAGACCCTGTATTGTTTTCATAGAACGCACCAACGTTTGAGTAGAGACTAGACAGGTACTAGAGAAGGTTAGTTTCAATCCTCTATTTAGGAGCGCTTCCTAGAACCGGCTCAATGATAGTCAATGAATTAGACCTAATCGTTTTGAAAATTTTTTCTATGCTTTTGTTATTTCTCGATTCACATCATAGAGTCAATTAAGACATAACGTTCATTTTTACTACTCACAACTTTTCTCTCTGCGATTGTCCATGTGAATTATTTTCAATTCAATATTATTATTTTAATTTTACGCTTCATTATTGGTTGTATTTTTATATTTAACTTGTGTAAGACTGTAACACACCGCAAATCGCTTAGTTTAAAATTATTTCTCTACTTCGCTTTATGAAATACGGCTTTGGCCAACCTTAAAGTAAGCAAAAGCCATAACTTAAAAGTTAAACAGTACCGTATTAAACAAAAGAAACATGGATATTGTCGCCCCTTCCCCCCTCCAAGAAAACCAAAACAACAACAACAACCAAAAAAAAAAAAAAAAAACAAGAACCAAAAAACCCACCCCTTTATATTTTTTTTAAAACAATGGGAAAATAAGTGAAGAGACAGTACAAAAGAATTTCTGTCAAACCTCAGTTAGCTATAATCTGCGATACAGGTGTGCTCTTTTGTCTTAACAAAATCAAATCACCAAACAACAATTTATGTTTTTTTTTAACAGAAAAAAAACAACTCAAAATATAAAACCATTCACTGCCTTTTCTAACCTAAGAAAGTTACACTGTTATCTAAAGTTAATATAGACTGGTTGCGGGATTTCAAAAGTGCTAAAAAACTTTAAGTCAAGGTCCAGATGTTAATGTGAGGAACTATTTTGAAATCGAAAGAACTGTCCCGTTTCTTTTTCATATCGACTTCTTTCCTTTTTTGATCACCTTCAGGCTACCGTAAAGCAATTTTATTTACCTCTTATAAACGCACTGAAAGTCTTTACTTCCTTGAAAGTTTGCCTATAAAGAGTTTTTTATATATATAAAATCAGAGCCGAAGCATAACATGAAACACAACATCAAAATATAGCTTTTTCAGAAAAATTAATAACGATTTCCAAATACCCCTTATCTTAATCTCTTGCCTCTAATAACTAGAAGCGTCACAACAAAGTTCATATTGGGTAACCATCAGCTTCCTATCGCAATGGGCAGATGGACAGATGTGGATTTTTCTGAAAGAGTATGCCCATTCCGCGAAACCTTGGATGTTGCATTGGCGATGAATTTCATTACGTATTAATATCTGAAAGATTATTGTGTAAGAGGAGACTGCATTTGGAAAAGAAGTTTACCGCTATCGGAATATAATTTAGACGAAAAAAATACCTTTTAGCAAATTTATTGAATCAGTCAATAGCTTGTTCCCGCCCTAACGGCTTAAGGTGTTTTTGTGTATATTGCTTTTTCATGTTACATCACCTATTTTAATTAAATTATTAATTTTTATTGCCTTATCTGTACTGGTATGCTTGTAAACTACCAATACTATATATGCAAGTTATTTTTTTGCTGATCACACTCATTTATTACATTTTACCTTTTATCTATATTCATGTACTGCATGATTGGGTCGTAATAAGATTATATTTAATTGAATTGAATCGAAGTTGAAGTTTTGCTCTATTTGGCAGAGATAGAGACAGCAGGAGCCAGAAAAAGCTCGGGCGGAGTCGGAAGTGGAGGTGGAGGTGGAGATGATGCGGTATCAAAAACTGTAGAAACGATAATAATCATTTGTTCTGTGATATCGGGCATCATCATGTTTCTTTGCATCTGTTGCTATATAAAGAAAAAAGGTAAAGATCTATAAATTTAAATATTCTTTTCTTCCTCACCTCAGCAAAGAGGCCATTGTTATTTTGTTTCAAAAAGCGGGTTAAAGAAATGGGGAATAAACACAGAGAGAGAGAGAGAGAGAGAGAGAGAGAGAGAGAGAGAGAGAGAGAGAGAGAGAGAGAGAGAGAGAGAGAGACAGAGAGAGAGAGAGACAGACAGACAGAGAGAGAGAGAGAGAGAGAGAGAGAGAGAGAGAGACAGACAGACAGACAGACAGACAGACAGACAGAGAGAGAGAGGTGGGAGGGGGGAGAGAGAATAATTATGTAATCTAACTTTCCGGCATATCACTTAATTAAGCGAAGCTGGGTACAGTACTTACAATAATATAAATATAGTTGTGTTTGCTGCACCTGTGATTGTGTTTCCAGACATCGCGGTGAACTGCCTCAATGAATCTTCATCAAGTCTTCAAAAGAGCTGTATCGGCTATTTGAGCATATTTGAAAAAAAAAAGAAAATTATATATAGATATATAGATATACATGTATCTATGTTTAGACTCAAACCGACTGTCAAAGTAACCTTCTTTTTCTCGACTTGCTTACTTGACCTATTAAAAAAAATCTCCACATGGAGCAAAAGGCCGCACAACGTCCAACACCCCACAGGCGAGAGGAAGCTTGAACCCTGCCTCTGGTCATCTTCCTTCACGCCCAGAGAGCAACCAGCGCCACCAGAGGAGTGGCGGTGCTCTTTTTTCTGTCCGAGGTTCATTTTCAGGTGAGTTAAAACAATAATTACATCAATAATTGAAATAAAAAGGTCATAGGGAAAATTGAGGAGGCGTTAGGTATTTCATTTTTCCTGCTTGCGTGTCCAATATCCAACACCCCTCAGATCAGACGAGAAGCAGTTTGAGCCCTGGCTCTTCTCCATCTGAAATTGGCCATCTTCCTTCAAGTCCAGAAATAAATTTTTACCTGCTCATGTATTGTTCTTTTTTTTTTTTATGGATCACACTATGGCAATATTGTTAAATAGTGAGTTTGTTCATCATTGTATTTTTGTCTAACAGTTTAACTCGAATGTTGAAGATAGCCTCTAGTTTGTCAGAGACGCAATTTCTTTATGTTGTAATGGAATTGATTGAACTCAGTTCACTTCTTTTAAAGGCTCAACTGAATTTGGACACAATAATTTTTTGACAGGTTTTGTACATATACTTATTTTATATTTAAACTGCTGCGTTACAACTATTGAAGTGTCGTGTTTAAGGATTTAGTTAAATTGTTATTAGAGGGAGGATGTATCTGACATTTTGTTAGAATTAGAACGGAAATTACAACGTTTTCAATTAGGCCACATCTGCTAAACTGAAATGGAGAATAATCCTCATCCATTTAAGGCCCCATTTACTTCTAAAAATCTTTGAAATTTTTAACTCAGAATATCATCCGAAAGCCCAACAATTGGATTCAGCGCCACCACCTTACTCTCAGGTTGTTTACCTTCCAGACAAAGGCAACAACAAATATTAAGATCATGGAGGCAATGGCGAGATTGACACGCATACGACTAAAATATTTTTGTTTTCCCTAACAGGGACTTGTACGATAAAACATCATCTCTTATAAGAAATAAATACATAAAAGGTAGGCAAATGTTCTTTTTTCCTTTTCTTTTTTAAAACTTTAAATACAGGAATATCGTAATCTGCTACGATGGCGTATCATAAAATTGTTGAAACTCGAAATTTTGCATTTGTACGATCAAAATTGCAAATCTTTCAGTGAGGCTTAGTGAATACCTTCTCCCTTAGCCTCTCTTTCTAGGGAGCAAAGTTGTGTTTTACTATGAGCCATGCTCTTTTTGGATGGCAAGGCGACAAGCGCTAACGCATCTATAAGTCTATGGTTCGAACATTTTGTATTGAAAGTCTTCTTAATGAAAAAAAGTTTTTTTTTCAGTTTTTAAGCTTACTCTGCATATCACTACATAAAGTGAACAATTTTTTTTTATTAGGGGAAAAAAACTTGTTCTTTTCTTTCCCCATCTATTTACAGATTCTTCTAAGCGCTTATTAAAAAGCTGTATCAGTGCAAACAAAAGTGCCAAGAGGAGTATTTGCTCCTTTTTTCCTATCTACTGCTTAATAATTAATCTTTAAAGGATCTTTTAACACAATTGGATTATATAGATTTAGCGAAATACCAGTATTCTTATTTAATTGCCATAGGCATTCCAATTCTTTGCATCCACTTCTCTCCAAATGTTATTGTGTAATGACAAAGTTGTTGTTTTTTTAAATTTTATTAAGTTATAAAATTACCCCAGATTATCGAAAGAGAAAACCCGCCACATAGTTCTTCCCTTTGATTCTAACCTTTGGAATAATACATAAATATTTCTAGGTGTTTTTGTGAGAAAATAAAAAAAAAAACAAAACAAACTCTGAACAATCTCTTTGAGAAAGAAAATCGCAGAAACATTTTTTATTTCGCAAACCCATACGAATATTTTGAAAATTGTGAAGAAATTCTGAACAATTGTTCATTGATTCTTTTTTTGTCTATTGAAAAAAATTTGCCCTGAGTTTTTTTTTTCTTTCTTTCTTTTTTTTTTTTAAATTTAGCTTGTTTTTTTTTAAAGAGAAATTTGTGTAATCTATTGATTGTATTGTGATTACATCTTTTTTTTTATAAACACCAGAAATATTTTCAAAAGTGTCAAGAGAATTAATACTGAATAATTGCTCATTTTTTTCCTTTTTGTCTATTGCAAGAAAATTACTCTGCTTTTCTAAAACTTTGTTTTTTTTTTTTTTTAGAATTTTTTTAAAATCTCTTCATTGTATTGCTGCTCTTACATTTTTCTCTTTGTAAACGCCAGAAATTTATTTTGTTTTCCTCTTAGAAGGTATTGTCAATCTTTCGAATATTCTTAAATGTCTCAAATCTGAAACCTCTGCTTTATCCTTCACATTGTTTGTAAAGCTGTAGAACGCTATTAACCAGTGCAATGTGTGCATTCAGACTCATGTTTTTCCGAAAGTTTTCGCACCCGTATCAAGGAGTTTGCCATCTTGATTACGTTCTGGCAATTCTCTAAATTTTCAAAATAAGGAAAAAAAAAAGTAGCGTTCAACTTTTGAAAACCGAGCAGAGCTTGTCGACTGTAAAAAAAAGTCTAAATCAATGTTGTGAGGGTTTGTGTTTTAAGTGAAAAACAATAACACAAGTTGTGTATATAAATATATTTATATTGTAAACCGCTTGTATAAAATGCAAAAATAATGTTATAATGTTTTAACTAAGCTGGGATTATCTTTGGATTAGTTTGTTCCAAAAATTTATCGGCTGACCATGTAACGTTTGTGTATTACAGTTTTGTTTATAAATCTTTATTTATTATAATTGTACTTGTGTCTACAACATGCTTTAACATCAACCATTATATGAGATGAAACAATTGGAACAATTCGATACATTTCTTTGAATGATCTGTATTGTATTAAAAAACAAATTGCTGTATTTTATTGGACTAAAAATAACATTCACCAATTGCTTATAATCCTGTAATGAAGCAGGGAAGAAAGTGATCATGAAGTATATGTCGCCATAGCCTATCCGCTAATTAATCTGCCCTAAAAATAAACTTTACACGTACTCTTTTTCTACCAATCAGCTAACGAAATTTTTGCTTCAAAACATCAAAACGTTTATGTTTACATTTATGTAAAAAAATGAAGAGTACCTGACAACAAAACATCGTTTTGTTTGATTCTTGAACTTTGGACAATTCCAACTAAATTACAAAATACGATAGACTAGTACCCTATAAGGCAAGTTATAAGACCCATTCGGTAAGTTTATAGCATAAGACTTTACGCATATAAGTTTAAATTTATTGCAGTGTCAAAGGGGAAAAAATCAAGTATTTAAAATTAAAACGAACAGTTAAACATATCAAGAAAGCTTTTTCAAAAACTGAAAATTAGTCAGCAGCTCAACTTTCGCAAAGCCGCTGAAATAAAATTTTATATGACTATGCACTATGATCTAAATGTTTACTGACTTGTGATTGTAGTTCTACATAAAGTTACATCCATATAGTTAGAGCATAAAAACATCTGATCTCTATTCCAGTATTGAGATTCTCATCACGGTGATAGGCTTATTTGAAAAAGCGAGACTACTGTGGTCCAGGCTAAACCTAAACAAAACTTAGCTATAAAAAAAGTAAAATAATATTTTTAATATCACCTTGAATGAACAAAACGTGATATTAATAGCGAAAGAAGATGAAAAAAAAAAACGATTAAAAAATCTTAGAGATTTTAATAATAGCCTTTCTGAACATCTCCATCCTTTTACATATTTTATACAACTGCAGAGATATATCAAAACATGTCAAACGAAAACCTCTGTCTAATTGACAGCCATTCATAGTTTGCTATCCCAAAACAATGATAAAATGTACTAGCAACGTTATTTTTTAGTGAGCTGAGATCTAAAGATTGATAGCCCTTCAGATTCTGGTGAGATATGCGGGATTGTTGTTGCCTTGAGCACGTCTTCTATATTTAAGTTACTGCCAATATAAACCCGTGATATATCGGTTTGGTTTGGGTTGTTTTATCTTATTTAATTTATGCTTGCTTGTACATTTTGCCACGATTAAAAAGCTTGTTCAAGACAATTATTTGTTTGTTTGATTATTGATTTGTCTTGAGAAAAATCTGTCGATTTTTAAGTGAAGTCTTTTACTTAGCAAGTTCTCACGCTTGTTTGTTGAGAGAATTCCCGTAACACCACAGAGTTCAAACATCGCTGTCTTGGGTTTGCTTTGATCAATACCGACTTGACCAAGACTGCAGAACTGTATATTGATTTTTGTTTTCCGATTAATTAAAAGATGTTGTAAAATGTTACCAGACAAGCAATAACCCGGATGTAAGCATAGAGATAACTGCTTATATACGGACCAGACGTTTGAATATTTCTGATATCCTCATGATTTATCTCAGCATGTATTTATCATAATACTATTGCTGCTACTGCTGCTGCTCCTGCTTTAGAACTTAAGGGCTTTCGGATTTGATTTTAAAAAATCAACTGTAGAAAATCCCAGATTTATTGTAAAGTACAAACAAACTGATAAGAGGAAAACTGCTGACAAGATCGGAGCTACAGTAGCTAGTCGTTATCAGCTCGAGAGATTTTTCAGTATTTGAAAAGAATTCCTTACAGCGGCACTGGTACTTGTTGCTGGCGCGTAGAACGTCCAGATAGGAATACTTTTATCTGATCTTTTCTCAAATTTAGATGAAGTCGAAACTTTTCGATTGACACAGCAGCGATTATCTTCGTACAACAGAGTAGAAGAACGGTAAAGAGCGAATTCTTTTCCCTAAGTGTGTTATATTTTCCCCTAAATAACGCTGTTTATCAATACTGGCAAAGAAATGCGATTTCCCTAAGAGTTATGCTACATATTTGGAAGTCATGAGGTCTACTTTAAGTTGTTGTTTGCGTATGAAGCGATAGCGTCTGCAAGAATACACATTGGGTTGAATTTGGTGTGAAAAAAAAATTAGGAAAAATAAAACGCGCACTTGAGTAGAAATTTACAATACTGCTTCTGATTAGATCTTCGAACTTTTTCTGATTTTTAACCAACACTAATGGGTTTCAACAATGTGGCATAACTCTTTGTAAAATCACATTCCCTATAAGCTGGTATTGATTAACTTTAGAAAAATTCCTGCTCATAGTTAGAAGCTTTAATTTTTTCAGCCTGAGCTACACTTCACGTTAGGTCACTAAGTTCCCTCATATTTATATAAAATGCTGGTATAAAATGGTAAGGACGTATAGTCCTTACGATCTTCATCAGTAAGTCACCAAGAAATGATAAGAGCATGTCTTTGGATTTTGTGAAAATCAGATAAGTGTGAACAGATAGTTAGCGGTAGAAAGCTATATGTCGTCCACTCAAAATAATAATTACACCTAGCCTCGTTCTAGAAAAAAAATGTTACACACTCCATTCAAAAATAGATCTAACAGCAGAAAACAGAATATTTTTGGAAATTCTTCATTCCAAAAAGAAAGGTAGCAAACCTGGATTGTTCGACTGAGAAAACGCAGTATGTTATTATCACAAGACAAGAGAAAAAGGATAGAAACAGTAATTTGGAAACACAAGAATTGTCTCCCAGAAAGGAAACAGTATGCAGCTGCCAACACAAGCTATATTTTTGTTGAAAGAAAAAAAAGTTTTTTCTCATCACAATTACAGGCTTACTGGTTGAAAACAGTGGATTGTCAGCATGCTAGTAGTCCACTGATAGAAACTAGATCTTTGTCGACATAGGACTATTTCCAGTAAAACCATCTGACTGCGCCTGAAATGTAAGTCGGTGAATGGGAACAAAGTGGAAGCAAAAGATTTTTACTCGAAAACCACAAGGTGACACTATAATTATATGCATAATTATTTATCTTGATTAACTTGTAAGTTGTTTTTTTTTGCAACAAAACCCTCAAGACAATTAATTCTACTATTACTACTGCTACTACTACTGCTGCTACTACTACTACTACTACTACTACTACTACTACTACTACTACTACTACTACTACTACTACTACTACTACTACTACTACTACTACTACTACTACTACTACTACTACTACTACTACTACTACTACTACTACTACTACTACTACTACTACTACTACTGGTGCTGCTGCTGCTACTACTACTACTACTACTACTACTACTACTACTACTACTACTACTACTACTACTACTACTACTACTACTACTACTACTACTACCACTACTACAACTACATCTGTTGCTGCTGCTACTGTTCGTTGTTATTGTAGTTCTTTCTCTTCTTCTTTTCCTAATGTACCGTAACTATAAAACAATTAATAAAGTTATGTTTTTAATTATTGAGCTTAAGCCATGAAGGTTTTATGTCCTCTGATATGCTCAACTTTTGTGCTCAAGTATTCAATTTATTATTTGTAACAAAAATAATAAATATATAAAAATTAATAACTGCGAATCATGACTGCTATGCTCGTTTCTAATTCTATGTCCTCGATGTTATCAACGATTTAAGCCGTACCTGACTCCAAATTCGACTTTCCAAAGCCGAGCCTAAAATAATACAATAATAGCTATGATCCAGCAAGATCCACTAGGACTACTGCTTTTACAAATTCAATTTTTTCAAGTTGTAGACGTTTCGACCGCAACAGAGGTCAATAAAAAAATAATTGGTTTCAATTTTCTTTTCGCCTGCATTGACACAAAGATTTTATACTGTCAACAGAAGGACATCTATGAAAGCGTCATCTTATAAAATGACGGTTCATTTTTGTTTTTTTTGTTTTTTTTGTTTTTTTTTTGCAAAAGATTAGCACAGCACGTCATTTAAGAAGATTTGATCGAAAAAAAAATATGCAGATTGCGAATATTAAATAATCATGTGTTTTTCTTGTTTTATCGCTTTCTTCATTAAACTGAATTAGAAAAAAAAATGATATAGATAAAAACGAGAAGGAAGAAAGAAAGATAATGTATATGATGGCGATGAAGATTGAGAGAGAAAGGGCTGACAAAGCTGCGATGGAGAAGGTGAAAGAAGAAATAAGATGATAGGGGGTATTAGAATTGCAGCAGAAGTAAATTTTACTAAATAAACGATTTAAAAGCATTTAAAATTAGATACTAGTGCTCCGTAGCGTTTCTCTTTTTTCTCACTTTCTCTGTGTCTCCTTATATTTTTATGTCCCTCTTTCTTTTTCTTCATCTTTCCCTTTCTGTTTTTATCTCACATTCTTTCTGCCTGACTCTGACTGTCTTTCTCTGCTTAAGGCAGCCAAAGTCAGAGAGAGAGAGAGAGAGAAAGAAAGAGAGAGAGAGACAGAGAGAGAGACAGAGAGAGAGAGAGAGAGAGAGAGAGAGAGAGAGAGAGAGAGAGAGAGAGAGAGAGAGAGAGAGAGTTCGGGGATATGTGTGTTTGGGGATTATATTCAGAGAATTGAAAAAAAGAAGCGGTAAGATAATTATGAGAGAGAGAGAGAGAGAGAGAGAGAGAGAGAGAGAGAGAGAGAGAGAGAGAGAGAGAGAGAGAGAGAGAGAGAGAGAGAGAAAGAAAGAGAGAGATAGAGATTTATAGGCAGAGTGGTAGACAGAATAGAGAATCTGAGAAGAGAGAAGGATGTGAAGCAAGAAAGACAGAAAGAAAAAGGTGAGAGACAATCTATTTTATAGATATAAAAAGCAAGATCTAGATTATAATGATACCTACATTTCTATTCATTTCTTATGCTGATGATCATTTCTATTCCACTTTAATATTTTTTTTATATAATCAAGACCTTACTATTCCCTTTCCTTGGTATTTCCTTTACTTCTAATTTCCAGTGTCATGGGCCATGGGAAAACTATTTTCTCAGTCTTTAAGTGCCTTTTTTGAGATGTGAAAAATTGCTTTGTAATAATCTCAAGAATTGTAAAATAATAAGACCCTAAGACCCTAACATTTCGAGCACCCTTTTTTTTTAAATTAATTAATTCATAATTTTTTATGTCTAAAATACCAGTTAATTCTGTTTGGAGATGTACCTCTAATTAAGAAGAATAGTTAAATTTAAAATTGTTCGTAGTTTGCGGAAATTTTTCAACCACGTCAAGAAAGTAAACGTTTTGGAAGTCGAGTATCACACATGTCTCTAGCGCCTCACTTTTACGGCAGAAAACTTATGGATTTCGAAAATTTTCATTCTTTGGTTTTATATTCTCAAATTAGAGATCTAGCTTTATCAAAAGATGCTTTTTTCTATTTCGTTGTTGCAAGTTTCTGCCTCCTTTTATCTTTGCAGAGTCGTGTCATGGAAAGCAAATGAATTACACTTATCTTTTCAATGTTTAATTAAGTGAAATTAAATAATTCAACGTGTGCTTTAGTTTGTTTGATTTATAACGCCAAAGAAACGGCATTCAGTATCTTATCCAAAAAGTCATAGGTTTCAATTCTCAGAAGTAAATGTCATACAATGCTCTTTTGCTTCAGGATTGATTTCATGCTGTTTGGACTGTATGGACGTTATAAAGACTTCACTCTTTAAGTCTTTTCTTCATTATGTCTTAGTTTATTTTTAAACTGACAAACTCGTAAAAGATGAAGTTATGTTAGGAACTTTAATGTTACTTGTTCATAGTTTCCGGTGCACGGGTCAGTCCCTTACACATCGATACTGTTAGTGGAATCCTTCAAGTTTTCATAGCATTTTAGATGTTTTACAATTTTCTCTCAGATTTGAAAAGAACTTGAAATAATGGTGTTGTTGATGTAACATCGAGGAAATACAAAAGTTAAAAGGGCGCAAAAATGTTGTAAATATAATCGTCTTTTTAGTACAATACTCTCACTTAGATAGGTATTTTACCATCTTGGAGGATGATGCCATGACAACCAAACAGAAATGAAACCTCTCCTTCATGATGGATATTTGTAAAATAAGTTTCATGTAATTTTCGTTAAATTGTTATTACACAAAAACAAAACAAAAAAAAATTATTAAATAAGTAAACTAAAAACAACAACAAAGTAAAATAAATATTTGTTTAAAAAAAAATAAAAAAGGATCTGACAGTTCTCACCACAAGAATGCAACTCCTTTAAATACGACAAACATGACCGTTCCCTAAGTTTTTTAAATCAATGTGATGTATGTAATAGACGACAATGACTTTTTATAGCCTCTCAACTCGCATTTGTCTTGGCTTTTTTTTTACATATTTGTTGAAGCCATCAATAAATCTAACGGTAACACGTCATAAGAACTATTTTGTGGTTTCGAATCGTAAAAAGATCAGTCAGCTTGTCAAGTAAATGATTCCCTTGGATCTTCCCACATGTCATTTGTTGTTCTCAAATAAAAAAATGAGATAAAATCAGTCATAAAACTTATAAGTCCTCACTATAGAGAGATACAAACATTCCGACGCTACACATAGCTCAAATTTCTTTTTAATTTATTGACATCTATGATTAAATTTAAAACAAATAATTTTTCACTGATTACAGTCCTAAAACAAACATTATTGTTATGGACAAAAGACATTAAAAAATAACATAGTGAGAAATAAGTTCGTCTGAAAGGGTAGAACCTTATACACCACAGATATCAAACAACTGCAAATGCGATCAAATATAATTTTCTATTACTGTAAAATATTCTAGGTGTGACATTCATTAGCTTCTATTCTGTAAGACACAGAAAATTTTCAGCATATCATATTTCCAAAGCAACGTTTACAATTTGAGAGGACACATATGAATATTGTTGAAGTTATAAATTGTAAATGAAATTAATTTTGTCATCCTGTGGAGAAAACACATTCAAAAAAGTAGAAAATAAACATTCAGATTAAGGTTAAAGGAAGAGGGATCTAAAATGACACAAAATTCAGAGAACTTTAAAAGTATGAAAGACAGCAAGGCTGGTTCTTAATAATATATTGATAGCAAAGAATTATTTGGTTTATAATCGTATTATTAATACTGTAGCCTGACCAAACTTAAAAAAATTAAGAGAGCTATTGTTGTCCACGCTATTCTAACATTTCATTGTATAGCTTGATGCATTTTTTTTTCGAAACATAAAGCACAATTGTCCATACAATTAAAACATTTAGACACACTATTATCATCTAGATGTTAAACATTATTATTTGTTTGTTCATTAATGCAGTGCTCCAGTTTTTTAAATCACTAAAATAATATAAACCTTTATGCTAATAATTAATGCTTTATTTAAAAAAACCCTGATAGAATATCGCTTATTAGATAAGACTTTTAAGAGTGAGTCAGATGACACGAAATTAAAACAAGCAAGTGATCAAATAAGCTTCCGTGTCAAAGGTGATAAAAAAAACGTAACGATTCATAGAGTCTGAAAGCAGTGGAAGATGTGGTCACCAATTTTCTACAATTCTGTGTCACAATATTGAAAAGATATAATCTAATCATAAAGGGATGCTACCAATACAAGAACGAGGAACACTTTTCGTATTTGAGTTGATTCCCTTATTCCATTTAAAAAACAAAAAACAAAAAACAAGACAGGCATTAAAATGGAAGCAAATTTGGCTCAACAGCCAAATAAAATTTAGAAACCATAGAAATGAGATAAAGCCAGAAGAAAGTTGGACGACTCAGTCAAAATTAATATGCTGTTAACGTTTAGAGCGCTGACATCAACTAATAAAGTTTATTTGTGTTTAATGAATAGAAGGGCAAAAACACCACACTTGGAGGACAACTTAGTAATTACAAAGGATCCAAATGGACGCGTGCGCGTCTGTAAATAGTATAATACATTGGCTTAAAAAGAAAAAGGCATACAGCTTTATGATTACAGGACAAAAAAGAAACAGCACGACTAAAAATTTAACTTATAATTATAAACGCTTCGCCTTTAAAGCAGTTTCGTGAGAAATGTGACAGTCGTTGGGACCTACCCTCAGGAAGGCGATAATCAGTATGACGCGAAGAACGTCTTAAAAGTCAAAAGAAAAAATTTGGAACTTACTATTTCAATATACCTTAATTATTAAAAATTTCTTTGAGTATCCTCTTTACATATCCATCACAATTCTTATCTTTTTGTATCCAATATCTATCATGAATTGGTTCAGCGAGAGGCTGTTTCTGTATCTTTCGTTAAGGAAGTATTGTCCTCTTTTGTTCCTTCAAAATAGATACTCACTCTCTGCTGAACACGTGAAAGTTCTCGTGTGTCGTGTATCCGGGAAGGAAGTGTGAAGTTGAACTAATGAACCAAACGAGCAGTTTACTTGTGAAGTTTGATCCGATTTCACTGATTTCTCCCCCTCTCCCACCCTCTGCCTTTTTCAATGACATCTTTTTCTTTTTTGAAAGCCATTTTTTTGCCTTTTGTTCGTATGTCTCTGTTATGGATTGTTTTTCAGCTGCAACTATACATGACACGTTCAAGAATAAAGAGTCATCGGTCCAGGGAACGTTCAAGAATAAAGAGTCATCGGTCCAGGGAACGTTCAAGAATAAAGAATCATCGGTCCAGGGAACGTTCAAGAATAAAGAATCATCGGTCCAGGGAACGTTCAAGAATAAAGAATCATCGGTCCAGGGAACGTTCAAGAATAAAGAATCATCGGTCCAGGGAACGTTCAAGAATAAAGAATCATCGGTCCAGGGAACGTTCAAGAATAAAGAATCATCGGTCCAGGGAACGTTCAAGAATAAAGAATCATCGGTCCAGGGAACGTTCAAGAATAAAGAATCATCGGTCCAGGGAACGTTCAAGAATAAAGAATCATCGGTCCAGGGAACGTTCAAGAATAAAGAGTCATCGGTCCAGGGAACGTTCAAGAATAAAGAATCATCGGTCCAGCGCTGTCTCTCATGGGGGAATATCCTCTAGTCAGTGACAATGAAATCGGAATCAAGCTTCAGAGGTACCTGCTCGTTGGGTTCATTGAACAAAAAGCAGAAATTGATGTTCCTTTTTTATATATACATCCATGTTGTCACCTCTGATCCACTGTAAATGTAACATTAACGAGTGAGATTTACTAAAGGTAATTAATGGAACCAAGAGCACGATTGTCCTCAGTCATTATAGTCGTTTTAAAACATCTGAAACAATTTTTTTTCTTTTCAAGGAACATGAAAGTATGTTTGTTATGAAACATCAATTAGTATTGTTGAGGAGAAAGATACCATTATCATCTATTCCTGTTCATTTGTTTATTACAAGACCTCTTGTTTGTAAAAAAAAAATAAAAATAAACAGATGTGAAAATAGAGGCTCAAAAGAAATCAGTGCTCTCTCTTGTAAATTTCCCCTTCATAAAATTGTTTGATATCCTAGTGTATCTTTATGAAAAGTTGATAAACAATAAAGGTACAAGGGGCGTCTTTTACTTAGTAAATAAATTTATCCCACTAAATGGATCTCCAAACTACATTTGTTATTGAAATCATCTTAAGAATCACATTTATCTTTTTTTCTAATTTTAACCTTGACAACTCGTATCGATGCACTATGCAAAGAGTAATCGATCAGTGACTTTTAAGGTCAGCATAAATCATCAAATACCAGCGGATAAATTCCTTTCCTGTTAGACATAGACCACATTCCAACCCCTCCGGTATTAATTCCTTGGGATTATTCTTACTGTCAAAAGACAAAAATAAGTTGATACTTAAATTACGACAGCAGGAAAATACTGACTCTCGGCTGTGATTCTCTCTGTGATTCTACAATAAACAAAAGGTCAAGTTTATTTTGAAGCTGATTTCATTAATATATCAGAAGTTTTAATAATAATTTCGTTGAAGACGAATCTTGAGACCTTAAACTAAAAAAAAAAAGATATTGGAACTATTTCCGATCCAGCTACGAATATTTTCATCTCACATACAAAAACACACTTCTCTATAATAAAAACATTTCATTTTAGTATCACTTTTTACGCAAATTTTCTGAAAAAAAACTATTATAACTAATATAAGACTGTAAAAACTATTATGCCCAAACTTGCTGACATCGTATTTTAATGTATTGCTATAGGAGTCTCATTTAAAGATGTGAGTTTAAATTTCTAGGTCAAGCTGTTTTAACTATGATAATTTAACAGAATAATAATGTAAAGATCATACAGAATGTTTATCTGTTTGAAAATGTTTCACATTTGAAAGGAGTATACTATCTTATTTAATTTAAATTTTTTCCCACGTGATTAGTTCATGGAACAATTTGTCAAGCTTGTTTATGAACAAACATCAATACACAACAAAATCCCTGATACTCTCTCGTACTCGGCTTTAGGGATACCTGGGGAGCATTGCACGATTTAATGCTACCGGTACTGCTTATTTTTTGTTTTGTTTTTGAAAGATCATATGACTAAATTCATAATTGAGACTGAAATAAACTGGAATCAAACTTTGATCAACCGTAAAAAAATGTCTCACATGAAATAAGATCAAATGCTTCTATACATTTCAATCCCCAAGCGATCGCTAAATTTAGAACATCTTCGTCACAGTGGAATATTTCAAACCCCAAGCAATCGTTAAAGTTAAGAACATTTTTGTCAGAGGGGAATATTTCAAACCAAAGTTATTTAAAGAAATTATCCGCTTCTGTTGGCCGACAAAATAACTCATGCACATCACGTCGTCAGTCGATTTTAAGGCCAAATCCTTCTCGCGTTCATGGAGGCAGATTTGAAGTTCATAAATATTATCCGCTGGGCAGCTCAGATATTTGGTATTCAGATGGTTCTGGAGCTTCTCCACCATAGCATCAGTAGTCGTTGGAACCTCATGCGTTGTAAAATTTCTATCGAACACAGGTTCTCCTGTTTCTTGGTATCTCTCTGTGAAGTTAAAATTTGAGAAGCTTAGAGAAAAGAAGACATACCTATTAAATGGAGAGACATTTTAAAGTGTGTTTTCTGCAACTTGAGTTTAATTTGGGAAAGAAAAGACCCGTGGTTGATATCTTTGTGCATTGCTCGATCTGACAGAGACTTGGGGATATTGGACATTAATTTAAAACGAGCGTCAAAAACAACACGAAAATAGACCACGAGTCTTGAAACACTCAATACGGCTTAAATTCAAAGATCAATTAGAGGCGCAAGTATAACCGCAGTTAAGAACGAATTGTAAAGCACTTTAAAAAAATTAACAACTTAAAACGAAATGAAATGCAAAACCTCTCTAATAAAAGTTACATGTAGGATGGTCAAAGCTCGATACAAATAAATAAGATAAATGACTGGTTGGGGGAGTTATATGCAATAGCTGAATCTAATTCTCCTTCCGAGAAAGATTTGGAAGGAAACCAACGGGTGAAAGTAAATTTTACTCTTCGATACAACGAAAACAATGAAATCTATCTAGAATTACTACTTGATTTGCGCATGAAGAGAGTTTCAGTTAAATTCGTTCTTTAAGTTTCCGTACAAATTTCTAATATTCCTTTTGTTCAACAAACCGTATCCTAAAAATGTAGGTGTGAACCGAACCAAAGATGAAACAATTGGATAAGAAAAAAAAAAGATAATCTAGATCTTATTTAATCTAGAGCATTATATTTGTATATCCTAAACCATTTGAGCAACAAAAGTCTATAGTTTTACAAAATTTAAAGTACTAAACTATATCAGTCAATGGCTATCAGCGATAATTCACAAAATCTATAAAATTTTTCGTTTAATACATGTAATTTTGCTGCAAATAATTGAAAAAGGTCGAGTTCATAGACAATTTGAGTGACGTTAAGAATCAGGTTCTACGCTAAAATTATTTTGATTTTCTTTCTTTCCTTTTTGTGCCAATTCAGAAATTGCTGCTAATACCAACTGCATTTTACTCATGTCGAATATTGTACAGAAACCTTTTAACTGCAATATAAACGCTTTTCCATAATCCATCAAAGTTTCCGACCACTTTAACAAAAGAGAAGGAAAAAGATCTGATAAACTTGGACAATCATGTTGTCATGTACGCAGTTCATTAGAACGTGGTCATGTGTCTGCTTGCAGTTTTTATCCTAGGAATTAAGAAACTAATCTAGAAATCGAATTTGGTAGAATAACAGTGTTCTATAGGCTGATTTTCTGTTGCATTATTCACTTTAAAAATTCTATAATATGTGGCCAACTATATTCATATGATGGAAAAACAAGTTTCAGAAGATGGCGTTTCTTAGATTTAAAGAATTAAAAAACATAAATCTATTGAAAAAATGAGATATTATAGATAACTCCTCGTTCAATTGTTAGCTCTGGCTCCTCTATTCGGAAGATAAACGTGTGGCTTTCTTTTATACACAAAAGAAAAGAAATAAATTCAAACTTTAAAAAAATAATCGGCTGCAATAAAAGAAAAAGGAAAATTGCAAAAAAATATAAAACACACCACTTTCCATAACCAATTGATGGTGAACCAGTTCATACGACGATGATGAAAATTGCAGCAAAAAAGTCAGACCTCTTACTTGCATAAGCGTATATATTGTCCTTTATTTTCTGTTACAAAAAATAAGAAACCATTGTCACACTTACCCTCTGGAACTGCTTGGAGCCAAAAATGGCATTCTGTATGTCCCGTGTGTTTCATTTTAACGCTCCACATCTGCGTAGCTACCATCGCTCTCAAGACACCCAAGCAAGTGCATAATGGAACTCCATGTGAATGACCTACTGCTTCGATTGTAGCAAGGACTGGAAAGAAGCACTTGCGGTTTTGGAAGTCCCTCTCGACCTGGGGTGGAGGATTGGTCCACAGAAACGCTCCTTTCGCACACCGCTCCAGCTGGCAGTCGGAGAGCACCTTGTAGGATATTGGACATCGAACGTACCTCTCCAGGGTCTTGCTTAGTTCAACCACATACTCAATAGATGGAATATCAGTTGCGCTGTCAGCGTCATCTCCATGGTGTGCGCTGGTGCTACTCTGGGTGTTATTCATTAATCTCAATTTATCGGTATGGTCAACAGTTGGAAAAATGGGGGAAAATACTAGTTCAACAGAAGTCTCTGGATGAAATTTTTCGACACCCTGAGCAAAAGGATTTATAAGAACGTTTTCATAGACACATTTTCCTTCGGTGAGATTATTATACTCGTTGTCCACGCCATAAGCAGGTGTCGCAACTGTCGCCATATTGTGAAGGGGCATATAACCATGGTCCCCTAAGCATGCTTTATGAAGATTGACCTTGATGGAACCAGGCAAACCTCTGCATTGGCACTTGACTATATTTATATCCTCATTATAGCAATTCCGTTGAGACGAGACCTTCGCATCTCTGACTTCAATTAAGCGACACTGCTCAATGATTGGAGCAATTTTCTTGTAGTTAACAGACGCAGTATGTCCGAAGCAATCGAACGCTGCCACTCTTGGTATGAAATAAGGTTTCGATGAAGAAGTTTTCAACCTATTAAATGTCTCGTAGTTATAAAAGACGACACCGAATGGTACATCTATGACTTTAAAATGAGGTAAACTTAAAAGAAACTTCATTTTTTTCCAGGAATAACTGTGGGGATTCGTCGTGGGAGCACTTGACGCTGATGGCACTGTGGGACTATTTGATGGCACAGTTACTGTAGAGGAGGAAAATAATGTTCCGGAGATGGAATTGACGTAAGCGAAACTATCTGCACATCTTACAGATACTCTTAACAGGTGAGCGTAAAGGATCCTCCCACGAGAGTCTACCTCAGGGCATTGATCGAGAAAATCCGCGCAACAGTCACCATAGACGAGGCATATCTCATCGCAACCACATTCTCTGATTTTTCCCAATGTTGGCGCATGACTGCACCGGTCTGCACAAGTATACTATTCTTTGTGTAATTCTGTAAAAGTCTCTAAGTCAGGAGCACCACACAAGTAGCTGCTGTAAGCATAACTTGTGAGGTTGCTTAGACATTCTTGTTCCACATGCAAATCTAGACTTTTGCTTTCAACAAAATCAAATGAGGAGTCAGTCACGTCAGAGGAGGTCGTTAAAGTTTTCCGTAAAGAGCGTTGAGTTTTTACAAAATTTATGTCCAACCTAGCTATTAAAGCATGGGTATAAAGAACCATAAATATTGATGGAAATCGTTGAGTCATGTTTAGTTCAAACAAAACAAGGTGGATTTTTTTTCCAGTTTGCCTCCTTCAACTTGTCATATAAAGTTTCGATTGAAAAGAGATATGATCAGGCTTTCTGTTCACTTTGAAAACCTGTTCAAACAGACAAGAATTTCATAAACGTTATACTCTGTCAAATAATAAGCAGACTGTGGAATACTTATTCAACGTCACCAAATAATGAATAAATCACACTCTCATTTGGTTTACCAATGTGCGAATACTCACTATATAATGTAAATGGGACACAACCCTGCATCACCAGGTGCGCAGTCATCTGAATGGCACATTACCAAATGGGAGTTAAACTCTAATTTTTTAAAAATATAATAAAAAATGTCGAGGACTCTAGTTGTCTGATTAATGATGGATCGTTTTTGAACATATATAGCGCTTTACACATAACACAACATTTAAATCTACCTACGGCTCAACTTATGTACTTCTTAATATGAGTTTCATGTCAGTTGTGAACGCCGAACAACTGTTGCTGGCAGATTTATGCCAATAAACTATCGCGGAACACACTTAATGTGCCCCCCCCCCACACACACACACACCCACCCACACCTCGCCATTCAAATCCTTCTTTGCAATCCCTGTAGTTTCCTGTGATGGAAAGAAAACGTAGAATGTCGGCTCTGATTCTAATCCCGTGAAAGTGAAAGGTATGGACACTTTTGAGACGACAAACAACCTAGAACTACTACTGTTTCTAAGAAATCTGGAAAAAATGGACATGAGGCTTTATCACCCCTGATTCGCTGAAAGTGTTACACACAAAGTAAAGAAGTTAACTTGCATCACGGGAGGTCAAATAAGAGTCGTTAATGCTTTTTAATATATCTGAGACAGACTTGTTGTTGAGGCAACTGTGAAGAAAACTGTTGTTCCTGGAATGATCTGATCTGTAGTCTGTTGTATTTCTCCAGCTATTAAACTTATTATCTGTGTTTTCATCGCGGAGTAAACGATCTGAAAGGATTAGAACTCAAGCATTCTTTTAAAAAAATGCAGTTTTACTACCATAAGGTCTTTGGCATACTTCTATAATTCCGCAGACCAACCGCCTACCAACTAATTTTTCGTAATAAGGAGGATTACAGTACTGACCTTTTGAAAAAAAAATATCAAGATTTAACAAAATCAGAAGAAATGTTTTCTTGATACGTTTTGGTCAAGAAACACACTCGTCATATGGTGACATGAAGTAGGTTATTTCTGTAAAATAATTTTTTTTAGTCATGATATGTAAATTTCAATTAAAAACAATGCGTACTACAAGGCTGATTTGAGTGTATTATAAAGGCAGAGATACCTTTAAATGTTTGATTCCAATGTATCTTTCAATGAAGTGGAGATAGAATGGAACTAATCTAGACGCTAGTGCCAGTTGATTGGAATTAGCTTAATTCGTGTTCCTGATAACTGAAGTACGAATTACAAGCTGTTGGAAATAATAATATCTTAGAATTCTTATCCGTGAATATCGAACACAAATCCAGATGATTGATACAATAAGCTCAAGAAAATACAAGAACAAAGAGATTAAAAATAAAATCTTTTGCCGATTTTATTTTTACTACGTTCAATAGTTTCAATATGTCCATCCACTTTCATAGCCATTTAACCTATGCATTACAAAGGTTTGGCAAATATGAAATATATATGTAAGTATCTGTGTGAAAACATCGTCTGTCAAGAAATCTACATAAATGTGAAGCTAAAAAATTGGAAAAAAAATGAAAATTTTCTGTACAATTTCTAAAGTTTGTCTTGTTGTAGCAAAGAGAAACCAAAGCGGAAAATCATATGAACTTTCTATAGGACCTGGGCCACCTGCCAGTCTCTTTTAAGGAGAGCATCTCTGACGTCAGCCACAAACCCATTGGTCCTGTACATATTATCACTTTAATTTTAAGGAGAGTTTCTAACGCTTCAAGGTAAATTAATTTCAGCCAATTTGTCACATCCCCTCTAAATCTGCCTTGAGAGCCATCGCTACTACTAATGATTCTGTGCAATCGCGTTTGAAAGTGGAAATCTAAAATTAATCATTATTTCGCTTTGCAGAACAGATGTTTCTCATCATTTCTAATCTTATTTTGCTCCGAGGTGATAGCCACCACTATTGCGGTCCAATCGCTACACACATCAGTGACAAACTGCTTTTTTTCGATTTCAAATCTTGAATAATACCTGTAATCAAGGCATCCTTTTGTGTGAAAAGCCTAATACATTTTGCCATGTCTCTGTGCATGGAGTTCAAATAATTATGGGGAACTCACATTATTTTTTTTTATTATCGGTATTATTCTACTGTAAAGAATCTGTTGGATATCAGAGTTGAAAACAGGAAAATAATGTATGGTATTATTCCTAAAAAAAGGTAAAAAAAAAAAAAAAAGAAAATCAAATTGTTTTCGAAAGAAACCATCACCCTAAAAATAAAAAAAAAAACTGAACACATTTGTTCCTTTTTTCAACGTCGATAAGTTAAACCATCTTGGAACGATAATAAACTCTGACGAGAAAAAGCGAGACTTCAGTATTGAAACATAATAAAATGTTTTTTTTTTTTTATATAAACTAGGACCATCGTAAAGACATCTTCAAAGATGTTAGATATCTGAAAACAAAGTAAAAGAGTCAAATAATGCTGCTGACATCCGGCGGCTTCTCGATCATTGCTCGATTTATGTGTAAAATTTACTTGTCGGTATGCTTCTTCTTGATGCATTGTTTAATCCGTGGCTTGTGATATATTGCACTCTAAGAATTTTTTTATATAATCCCTCTGCTATTTCCAAATCAAACTTTAAAAAAGATATCGTTCTTTTATGAATGCCGTTATAATTTTTATGTATACGTGGAAATGGAGGATAAAATATCGACCCGTTATAGAAAAATATCGTTTTAATATGCAAGAGGCGTTGAACTTATAATTGAATCCGTCTAAAACTTTCTTAATCAATTAGATAAAGCTGATTCATATTGGTATCTTTTTTTTTGTAAAAATATCGTCCCGTTATAATAAGCATTATTCTGTGTTGTTTTTTCCGCTTTGACTGTAGACGATCATATCTCCAGAGCTAATTCACATAATGGTGAACGAAGTGCTGGAGACACCCACCAGGATTCTAATGCTCTCCTTTTTAAAAGGATACGCTTCGGTCCGGTGGGTTGTTTAATCCATTTCTAGAGGAGTCTTAAATGCGTCATCCAGATTGCAACAGTGTGATATCAATTTCAAACTGACCGCGATAGTTAACTTATAAGGTCTTCTTTGATTTATTCGATATTGAAACAAAGACGGCGAAACACACACAAAGCTTATATTGCTCAACGATTTAGCTCTCATGACAGATGGAACAACTCAAATGGAGCTGCAGCTTAATAAACTCTATAAAGTGAGTAAAAAAGTAGGAATTTAAATTCAGAAAGAGAAAAAAATAGAGGATATATTTGGAAAACAACTAAGTAATATGTTTGGATAAAAAGAAAAAAGAAATAAAAGAAGTAAATAGCTACAAATGTCTAGGACAAAGATATTACCTACAAAATGCAAAAAAGGAAGAAATCACATGCACGATATGATCAGGTTGGAGCTGATTCGGTGAAAACAGAGAAACCTTCGTGGACGAAAAAACACCACTATCTCTGAGAAGGCAAATGTATACATATGTATGTCAAACGTGAACCTGCACTAAAGAACATGCCCACAAATTAAAAACAGCGTGAAGAGCTATTAAAAAAGAAAAGATGTTTAAGTTCGCAATACAAGATAAAATACCATGTCAAGATATTATTAGGAAAAAAAACTGTTGTGAAAGATATTGTAGACTTATTAACAAAGCAGAAATTGAAATGAGCTGTCAATGTTGCAAAAATGAATGACAATAAATGGACAAAAAGAATCACCATGTGGCAGCCACGGATGGGGAAAAGATCGAGAGGAAGACAAACAATATATCAATAGCCAAGTCAGACGTTTTTATTGATTCTTTCCATCATTGTACACACGCCACTTGCAAGAAGGTGTTAGCTTTTTTTTTTTGTCACTTCGGTCTTTTTTGGGAGTACCGGTCGTATTATAAAACAGGTTTAAAAAAATAGAATCCAATCCTAAAGCACGATATCGTTTTAAGAGATGCTGCTCTTTACTTATTCAAAGTGTTGTCCTTCTTGTACACGTAATTTGCTTTGTTCTCCATTAGAATAATTATTATTTCTCTTAAATTCCAGTATTTTTTTCTACCTTCAAGAAGGGTGTCAGTTTTGTCTTTATTGATTGACAAAAACTCTGCCTAGTTTTATAGATTTCTTATAATTTGAAACGGCTCTTCTATACTTAAAAGTTGGGATGTTATTTTGAGAATGAGATAACACGAAAGCGTCACAGGCTAGTTTTTAGTTAAAAAATACCAAAACATCAATTAATGCTAAAACTCATTTTGACATTTTGGAAATACCATCCATATTTTTAAAGGTGTATTAAAAGAAAATGACCAACTCTCTAAGATTAAAAGGCCAGAAGGTATTTTTGATTTTCACCTCTCTATTTGACGTCACAAATCAATTTTCTTGTTCCTTTTCAAGTGGGAAATTGGGTCATAACATCAGAATCCCTATCAGGCTAGTAAGAAAGATTTGAGGTCTAAAAAGCTTACTAGACAAAGCATTATTAATCTCAAACGTTAAGAAATAAATAAAAAATAAATAAATAAGTGACTTGTTTTGGATCTTTTACAGATTTGGATTCAAATGTTTCAGTTTGATGTGCAAGACAACACTCCTCTTAGACCTAAAATCTATTTCTAGATCTAGCTAAAATCTAGACAATTAGATCTAGATAGAGTTCATATAACTAAATCTAAATTATAATATTCTAGTTCATTGAAGATTAGATCCAGAATGTGAAACCAGCAACGTAGATTAATAATTCCGATCACCAGCTAATGCTTTTAATATGGGCTACGATGTATCGCTAAGTTCCTACGCATTAGTTTATCAATTACGGCCTTTGTCGTATATACATTTTAAGAATTTCTTTAAAAGAAATTCCCCTTTACTATGTGTAAAACAGCTTGGTGGATACTACATTTAGTGAAAGATAAGCTTTTTTTTTTACATTCCTTCTAAACTTATGTTAATATTATTTTAGAGCATATTGTGACAGAAAAACCTTCAGATCAATATTTAAACCGATAACCGACAGAAAGAGCGGCGCCGTATACGTGTGAAAGAGATCGCCAAAGTAAAAATGAGCTTTAAATGAGAAAGTTATAGAGTCGTGAACACAGCAAGGTGATATTCTGCTTTTTTTTTTCTTTTTAAGATCTTTTAAAAGTTCCTATCGAGGAAAAAAAACCCAAACCAAACCAAAAAAAAAAAACAAAAACAAAAAAAAAGCAAGTTACTACTGTGCTTACACACACCTTCACCTTCTGTACTACCACAGCCCAATATTGCAACGAGTTACTGGTAGTATTCCTCCTCAATACTATAAGCGATCGAACTTTGACCTTAATCCATCATGGCTCAAGCGTGCGAACAAGGTAACCCCAGACCTATGGACTCTGTGTCCAGCTTATGCTGGCCCATCACGAGACAAGTGAGTTTTTAAGCAGTTATTGGTAAAAAAAAAAACCCTAAAAAAACAGCAAACACTTAAATAGCTAGAATGCAGCCTCTTTAGACAGGGCTATTCTAAGCTCTTGTCAAAGTCTCTCCTCTCCCTCCCTCCATCTTTCTCCTTCTATCTAACTACATGGATCTGTCTCTCACTCAGTCACTCTCTCACCGTTCCTCTTTTTGTGACTCTATAGTGTAGGTCAGTTTCGGACCTCATCTTTACTGATGCGGCCTGCCCGACCAGATCTTATGTTTGATAAATAAAAAGGCCTGATATAGTATTGTGGATAGACTGTATGAAATAACAACCAACAGAGCTAAAGAATCACTTTACCTCTCTCTCACATTATCTCTCACTTTACAACTCTTTCACTATCGCCCCTCTTTAAAACTATCTCTCTACTTATTGTTTGTCACTCTGTCTCTCTTCTAGCCTGCTTATTTTTTTTTTAAAAAAGGTAAAGTAACAAAACTTAAAAACCATATTTATGATACTAGGGTTTGGCATCTGTCTGAGCTAAAATCACTCGAAATCTTTGAGCCCCCCTCAAAAATGACCCGGTGTCCCCTATGGTGAAATCTGCAAGCGCTCACTACGTGAGCTGTAACAAGACAACGGTTACCCTTATCTATCGCTTATGGACTATTTACTCTAAAATTAACCTAACCATAATCCTCTTCTCGCAGAGCCAACAGTTGACTGTAATGGATCAGACGGCAATGCAACCACGTCCCTACCAACAGGAAGTGCGTTGGCCTGTCTCCGAGCCTTGGCGTCGAAATCGGGAGCAACCCAGATGCGAAGGTACTTAATATCTCGAGAGACAAAAAAGTATTGGGTAGTTTTAATGGAAGTTTACGTTTCTGTCACAGGGAACGACATAATCGCTTATAATTTAAAGAAAAAACAAAAACAGGTATGCTTTATGGGCATGTTATTCATTCCAGCCGGGTTTTTGTGAGTTAGGTACGCAGTTTACAGTTATATATATTTAAAGGGGAATCAGAGTAAAGTTGGAGTCGTGTTAATGATAATCCCACAGCGTGATTTGTTTTGATAGGTGAAGGACGTTGTCAGGGTGATGCGCGGCGCTGTGACTCGAAGTACCGGTACGGGGTGGATGATGTTGGCCCGTGTCAGCTAGACGCTTCCTGCAAGAGCGGCTACTCGGACCGTCCCGATAAACAGAACTGCCAAAATCCTTGCCTAGAGGCACCGGGCGCGGAATGTCAAAAGTAAACTGTAAAATAATGAAGTTTTATGTACCACTCCAAAAATATTAGAAATTCAATGTTGTCGGTTTTTTTATTTTTTATTTACCTCTCGAGTCGTTGCTAAATATAAAGCCAAATCATTTAAAAAAAAAATTATCGTTTCATATTCCTAGAAAAGATGTTATTGGCGAAAATATTTCATTTTGAATTCACATTTGATAGGTCTCCTATTGAGTCTTCGTTTTGACTATGTAAAAAAATATGGACGAGAATTATGAGTGCAACTATTGAAGCGTGGTTCGTAAGAAATCATGCTATCTTTCATTCTAAATGTTGAAAATATTATTAACGATAACGGAAAGTTCTCAGTAGAGTTGAGACAAATCTTTTTTTTTTTTTCTTTAGAAAGATGACGTCAATATCACATGGACAATATCACAGGAGTGATATTAATCTCAAGTAAATCACACCTTGGGATTAGACTTTCTCCCTTTCTCCACTGTTTCTTCTCATCGCACCTCTCTCACTCACTATCTCTATCTCTGCTTCGCTCTTTCCATTTCTGTCTACCCCCCCCCCCCCCCTTTAAAAAAAAAACACACAACAAACAACAACAACAAAAAGAAAACTTTCGGTCTCTCTCTCTCTCTCTCTCTCTCTCTCTCTCTCTCTCTCTCTCTCTCTCTTTCTCTTTCTCTTTTTCTCTCTTTATGTCTGGGTCTCAAGTCCTACCTTCTCGTTTTATTTCAATGAGATCTTTGGACTGTACCGATCACTGTTTTATTTCAATGAGATCTTTGGACTGTACCGATCACTGTTTTATTTCAATGAGATCTTTGGACTGTACCGATCACTGTTTTATTTCAATGAGATCTTTGGACTGTACCGATCACTGTTTTATTTCAATGAGATCTTTGGACTGTACCGATCACTGTTTTATTTCAATGAGATCTTTGGACTGTACCGATCAACCCTCGAGGGTTGCATGACCAAAGCAATAATTCTGAAAAAAGAAGGCGTGGGTTTTGGTCAGTGAGGATTCATTAGTGAAATTAAAAAGCTCCTTAATAATTATTGTAACTAAAGTTCTTTGTTCAACGGTATAACACTAATATCCACGATCAACATGTTTACGTTCCCTTCTCTTACATATGACTATTTAGGACTAGCTTGTAAAATGTATCACATTGAGCGCTATCTTTATCATTTCTTTCATCAAACGTACTTTCCCTTATAATGATATAGACGGCAAAGGTGATCATCCATCCTCGCTTTTGGGTCATTGATCAACGAGACATATTAACTCAGATAGAGTGTAACTTGTGTTAAATTATTTTTTTTTTTGTAATTTGATTAGCCATACTGTACAAATGAAGTTTGTACTTTAATACGTGTTGTTACACTGGTTTTAATTTAAAGAAAAAATCATTCAGTTTGTTCTTTAAACTCTTATTATTGCTATAAAGATCATGTGTACAAGAAAGATCAGTTTCTAACCACATTATTTACTTGCTAACCACTTGAGAGTTTAGACTTTGGGGAAAACAGAACTTTAAAAGAATACTTTCAAGTATCTCAGTCCTGAGTTTGTCTTTGCTTTCTAGCTGTTGCTTTCAAGTAAAGCCCTATTTCTCGACGCATGAACGTTTGGAAATTATTGGTTCTTGTTCCCTAAAGACTCCAGACTTCGTTTGTTTTATCATAATGTAAGCTTTTCTTCACAGAGTTTGAGCAGTCCACTTCTCACACCACCGAAGGATATTCAACCCTGTTGGCTTCTAAAATATAAAAGTGGCTCTTCACTCGATGATTCCATACAGTGGGATATTTGTCTGATCCCAGATCTTTTTAATGAAGGAATAAAATATATCGACAGCTTTATTGAGTGCCATTGTCAGGGTATTTAGGAGCCCCATGGCTTTTCCTACTTTAAAAAATTTCTCGATATCCTCTTTGTTCGGATTCTTGCAATCAATGTTCAATTTTTTTAACGGCTTCGTAGAAATCTAGAAGTTCTATTCTCTTGTTCATTTCACGATCTTCCTAACATATTCCAGACCAGATACTCCTCTGCCCTACTAAAACTATACTATCCATTTCATCTCAAAAGTCGCCCGTCATCTCCTAAGAAAGTAAACTGAGAGCACCAGTTTCTGATACAAATCAAAGCGCCCTGCAAAAAAATTTCAGAATCTTTAGGCCAACGACATCACCAATGCATTATCTTTACCTTGACTGGATTAAGGTGATTTAATCACCATGAAGATGATATTATTACTATTATTAATGTTTTAAGCGGCACACGTCACTGTCTTACTCATATTCCGTAAAGTAGATTTTTCTACAAAGCATCTAATTCCTAATCCAGAATGAGCTTGCAAAGATTGAAATGATTCTGGTACAAAATCCAACTTCCAGGCGCAGCAGTCGATGCTTTGAGTGGCCCCAACCGCGCAGAGGCTTGTGCCCAAACGAGGACAATAACGCAGACTTCCGGCCCAAGCGCGCTAACCTGAATGTGGAGATCAACCAACCGGAGCGATGTCCAACTTGCAAGCGATGCGTGGTCGACATGGCGTGTGGCCCTCTGGGTTACAACTACTGAGGCAGAGAGAGGGAAAGTGAGAGAGAGAGAGAGAGAGAGAGAGAGAGAGAGAGAGAGAGAGAGAGAGAGAGAGAGAGAGAGAGAGAGAGAGAGAGAGAGAGAGAGAGAGAGAGAGAGAGAGAGAGAGAGAGAGAGAGAGAGAGAGAGAGAGAGAGAGAGAGAGAGAGAGAGAGAGAGAGAGAGAGAGAGAGAGAGAGAGAGAGAGAGAGAGAGAGTTCTGTGAACTTTTTGCAGTATTGACTACCATTTACGATGGAAGATGAGACCTTGAGATAGTCATCGAAAAAGGTCATAATTTAAAGAAAGGCACCATGAGAATTTTTTTTCTTCGTACAGGAACGACAGAGGATGTTTTCTCTGGTACAGCTAATTTATTCTCCTTTAACCATTCCAAAGTTGGCGAGAATTGGATCTTCACTTGATGCAAAAAAAAAAAAAAAATTAAAAAAGTCGCACTGAATATAATACATGCTCTTGAAATTGAAATCCTTAACGTGACTCTACAGCTTACTTGAAATTTAGATTTAAGCCAAATTAATAAAGCCTTCTGTGAATGCATATTATTAAAGGGGCTTATTTTCCTTTTAAAAACGAAGAATGATTTTTTTTTCTTACAGAATTTGAAATAAACGCTCTTAATTAATTGATATAGAAAAATTTCTAGATAGAAGTAAAACTTCGCCGAATGTTTTATCAATTTTTTTGACTCGTCGTGATGATTTAAATTTTTTTTTTCAACAGAGAAGCAATTTTTTTTTGTTTTTCCTTGAATAGACGATGCTTACCTTAACCACAATTTGATAAAAACTAATTGGAGTGATTGACATGTACCATAAACCCGTGTCATATGGAAATGTAATTACACCACTTTGCCAAGGATGATGTTCTCTCTAACAATAAATAGGAACAAGTAAAATTTGAAAAAAAAATTATCTCAGGAGTGTATTTTTCTTTAAACTTCGAAATGAATAAACCTCTCATTGTATAAAATTGAATACAATAGTGTTCTTTAATGATCACCCGTTTGCCATGTTTTTCATTTGATCATAATACGATGGGTAAGTTCTGTTTCTCTCAAATTTGTTACATAATTATAACCCCTTCTCCCCCCTACCAAAACAAAAAACAAAGCAAAACAACAACAACAACAACAAACAAAAAAACAAAAAAACAAAAAACCAGAAACAACAACAAAAAACAAAACAGAGCAATGCAAAGATTGCAATAGTATTGAAGATTTTACAAGCGTGGTTTAATATAACAATAATGATAAAGGGCTTTAACCTTACTACAAAACTCACGCTATACGAAGACTGACGTACAAAAAATATCAAGTGCAAGTACTAGTATGTTAAAGGTACTTTTACCTTCCTTAAGGTGACTTTTTTTTAAAATACGCCTTTTTTACGTTCGCTTTGCACAAATTTGATATCCAAATTAATTTTATTCATAGGTATATCTACTCTTTAGAGAATAGTTTTGAAAAACACTCTTGATTTCGTAATTAAATTTAATAGATTTGGTCCACTCAAAATTGTATATAATGTTCAGAACTTTCGTGAGATTCCAAATTTTATACCAAAAAGTAGGATGTAAACCAATTTTTCACGAACAATTCATTTTTACAATGAATCCACGACTGTTTTCACCGAGTAAGCCGCTAAAATATAAATTATAATGTGCAAAGGAGAAAGGAAGGCGACCGCTCTGTCTAAGTCATATAGACTTTGTACATTCTTTGCTCTTTGGATTATTTTCTCGTTCTAGAGGCGCATGCGCCTCCGTCGGAGCAGAGATAGGGCCGATATAAAACTAGCTGACATCTCAGGTTTACCACGCAGGAAATAGAACTGACTGAGATACGTGACACAAGATCTAAAGACGAAACGAAAAAAAAAAAGAAAATTTGATCAAGTAAAATAGGTTTGATTGTGATTTTATGACCTGAAAGTGTTTCACTTGACGCCTAGTTTGAAATTTTTTTTTTGGTTTTTAAATTTGATAGGTTTCAGAAAATGTACACAAAATGTGAGTAACGTGCGAGCAGCTTTGTGAGTTACATTTTCTTTTCTTTCTTTTTTTTTCTTTTTTCTTTTTTTTATAAATTTTCTTTAAAAAAAATAATGAGTATTTCTTTCCATCATGACATCTCTTCAGAAATAATGAGTGTCAAAAGTTTTAATTGTCGCATTAAAATAAGACAAATTCTTAAATATCTGAAACGTTCTGAAAACGCAAATCTATAAACACAAAATGTGTCAACCGGTGAGCTGCAGTTGATACTGTTTAAGTGAAGAAGATTCGAAGGTCGCCGAATGAATGCAATGTGTCAAAAGAGGAGCTAGTTTTACCCGAAAGCTCCGCAGCAAACAACCCGTGGAAGTGTGAGGAAATGTCGGACGCGTGGGAACGAGACAGGAAGTCCTCGCGTGACCCCGGATCCTCTTGCAAGCGTCTAATACGTCACAGATCGTGACCTGTAGATTTCCTTTGCCAGTCCGGGGAACTCGACAGTGGGCAGACGTTAGTGATCTATTTAAACAAACAACGGATCTACCTTTTGTGTCGGATGAGGCCAAAGTGTTGCATGTGTTGGTGTTGGCTTTTTAACTCTCTGTGAGTTAGCATATCTCAGCTCTTTATAAGTTGGCATATATGTAAGTGGAGACGTTGGAAAATATTTAAAGACCAACAACTTTATTATTGAATCAGTATGCCTCGAAGATGCATACACATTTTTGGAAAATGTATAGAAGTTAAAAAGAGAAAAGTTATGCATATATATTATATATCTACTCCTCCACAACAATTTCACCTCGGTATCATCGCAAAACATAAAAGTTGTGATCCTTTTTGCTCTTAACTTGTATCCTCTCACCAACACATATTATAAAAATAACTATTTTGACCCCATGTGCAGTTTACGGGAGACTGGGAAAAATAAGTAAGTGCCTGTATGACTTGAATCATTCTACTATAAAAATAGTATTATCTGGACCTTCATTTTGCCCGAGCTTGAAGATGAGTTAAATTAATCTCAAAGTTTACATCTACTTATTGAGTTCCACGCCTAAATCGGACACATATTCTAGAAAGTGAAATGAAGGTGGCCAAAAAAAAATTAAGTTGTAAAACAATCGATATATATTGTATTTTAGTTATGATTTGGCCTGAAGCATGTGAATGACAACAGTATAGTTATCAATGAAATCTTAAGTTTCTATCTTTTAATTATTTTTATCATTCGCTAAAAAGTATATTCCGAGCCAGATTTTTCTTTGGCCAAATGCTCTTTCTAGAAAAAAAGAGTAATAATAGGGCATACTTTTCGTTTCTAGTTTCCTCTCCATTGCACCAATCTAAAGAAAGATATTTTAAAAGGCTTTGCATAAAACAAAAACAATTCAAAATAATCTGCAAATAACGTTTCTGGAAATTCTGTTAGTTATTTAAATCCTAAAAAAAAAAAAATGCATTTTTGCCGTTCAAACCATTTGCAAATAAATTGATATAATTATCATTTAAAAAGTCATTTTCGAAATATTGAACTTTTTTGTCGTTCTCCTCGAAAAATGAAAAGATTTTTTTTTTTTTTACGTTTTGTGAAGCCAAGCATTAGTCATGTTAGACACAGAAAGACGTTGGATTTAGAATTCGTAAGAATTATTTCCATTGCGCTAGTCTACAAATCATTCAAAAGATGATTTAAAGGTACCCTGTTTTCTCTATATTTGCCGCCCCCAGCCCGCCCCCAACCTTTCTCCCTCTATCTATCTGCAAAGCTCAATTTGAAAGTAATGCGAGACTGATGATGGTAATAGTTATAATAATAATAATAATAATAATAATAATAATAATAATAATAATAATAATAATAATAATAATAATAATAATAATAATAATAATAATAATAATAATAATAATAATAATAATAATAAGAAGAAGAAGAAGAACAAGAAGGAGGAGGAGGAGGAGGAGGAGGAGGAGAAGAAGAAAGTAAAGATAAAAAAAAAATTAGTATTGATTATAATCAATGATAATAATACTACTTTTTCTCTACTTCTTCTTTTAGCACTAACAGTATTTACTGCTACAACTACTACTATTGCTACCTCTACTATTACACCTACTACTGCTACTACGACTATTACTACTACTACTACTACTACTACTACTACTACTACTACTACTACTACTACTACTACTACTACTACTACTACTACTACTACTACAACTGCTCCTACTACTACTACTACTACTACTACTACTACTACTACTACTATTACTACTACTATTACTACTATTACTACTACTACTACTACTACTACTACTACTACTACTACTACTACTACTACTACTACTACTACTACTACTACTACTACTACTACTACTACTACTACTACTACTACTACTACTACTACTACTACTACTACTACTACTACTACTACTACTACTACTACTACTACTACTACTACTACTACTACTACTACCACTACAATTATTACTGCCATTATTATCACCGTTGTTTCAAAGCGAAACACACTTTCGAAAGCAGCTTGCACTGCTAGGAGAAAGATATTATCTCAAATAATGAAGCCTACATTGCTTGTTCAAAGTGTGAGCAGAGAGTAGCAGCAATCATCTAATTTTCTAAAAAAAACCAGATGAACTTGAATGTGTCCGTCTCAGAGACTTATCCTCTGTTTTCAATATAGAATTAGAGAGTACACTCTTTTCTCTCAAAACGTTTAAACTTTTTAATAAACATATTAAAAAAGTAAATTGCAAGGATTTCTCGTGTTATTGCGTTTACAAAATAAAGAAGTTAAAAACATTTCTGCAATTTTTTTAAAACTTTCCCACCTAAAAGGCAAAATACCTTTATCTGAATTCCCTCACTGATAATTGGTAAAAATGACTTCTGGGAAATTTATGCTTTATGAATAATGCTAATATCAAAAGTTGATTTTGATAGGAACAATTAGTAAATCGAGTTTTTTTTTTTAATCATATTTGGCATTAATAATTTTTAACTAGATTCTTTGAATGGTGCAAGAGTTAATTCTATATACTCTAATAAAATGGAGACTCACATGTTTCAAAAGAAAACACGATACTTAGTAATAAAATCAATCGATAATTAAAATTTATCGGTAAATGAATTCCGAAATCGAACAACAATCGAGTAGGCGTGGGACTTTTATGAGACGATTAGTGAGCACCAATGGAAGTAACCGAGACATAGTCATGGACACAACTTCAAAACAGATAGCATTTCGAAAAGCCAACGCCTGTTATAACATAAATCTTTCCTAAAGGCTGAATAATTGTTGGAATCTTCTTAATTTATATACTGTGTCGTTGTCAACCTTTTACTCAATTAAAAACCCGACTGGATTATCGACGAAAAGAACCTCTATATCTGCAGGAGGGAGATAGCAGACGGTTTCTTTATGATAACTCTCTCTTGTTCAAATCTAACTAATGAGTAAAATAGTTACTAGAGCTTAAATTGTAATCAAGAAAATTATATGACAGCTTTTCCTTTTCAAAGAGTAATGGTGAACGTATACTATCCAAATCAATCTGGACACAAGAGCATAATTTCAATCTAAGGATCATGTCAATTACAACTAAAGGTATTCTACCAACTTTGGTCTCTTAATATCGTATTAAAGATGTTAATTTAAAAAATTATATATATATATATATATATATATATATATATATATATATATATATATATATACATACACACACACACTCCGCCATATTACTCCAAAGCCATATCTTCCTTTACGGCCTTCATGGAAACTCTATTTTTAAAAATATAGGACTTTAGGGAGGAATCGAACATACTTAAACAGAATGTCTACATTTTTAATTTTTCTCTTATCTTTTTTGAATTCAGAAAAATCATTGTTTAACAAAGAGATTATGTGCGTGAGTATAAAATATATTTAACATGTGTGAAAAGGATTAGCCTTTCTTTTTCTTTACATAATCAAATAATGTTGCATTTAACTCCACCCAACTTTAAAAAAGCTTAAGACTTTTTAAAAAATCTCTTCTTAAGTGTCCTTTGCCAGATAAAAAGGTAGAATAGCCTATTGGTGCATGAAGAATACTAAAGCAATAAAATAATGAAATATTTCCTTTTCTTTTTTCTTCCATCGTATTTCCGACCAATGTTAACATCAATGTACTATCAAGATGTATATCCGTAATCCCTCTCTCTCTCTCTCTCTCTCTCTCTCTCTCTCTCTCTCTCTCTCTCTCTCTCTCTCTCTTTCTCTCTCTTTCTTTTTCTCTCTGTCTCTCTCTCTGCCTGTCTCTTTCTCTCTTTCCCTATGTGTGTATCAATTAATTTATTTTATATCTCTTCATTGGTCTCTCTCACAATCCCTCTTTTTTATCCTTTTATTTATCTGTCCTACTTTATAGATTCCCCCTCCCCCCGCGCCTGCCTCTTTTTGACTTAACTTCTTTTTAAAAACAGTTATTCAACCCTTCTTCTCCTTTTTCTCTAATCCACTTTATTATTTTGATCCAATATGACTTTGGCAGTTTTCTCTCCTTCATGTCCTAATTGTCTTTTGTTAGTTTGTCTATTTGCCAGACTGCTTCCTCCATCTTGCCCCCCCCCCACCCCCCCCCCCCCTTCTCTCTCTCTCTCTCTCTCTCTCACTCTGTTTCTCATTGTGTGTCTCTTTCTGTCTGCTTGTCAGTCTACCCCCCCCCCCCCCCCCCCCCTCTCTCTCTCTCTCTCTCTCTCTCTCTCTCTCTCTCTCTCTCTCTCTCTCCATATATATATATATATATATATATATATATATATCTGATTCTCATTGTGTGTCTCTTTCTGTCTGCTTGTCAGTCTACCCCTCCCCACCCCCCCTTCTCTCTCTCTCTCTCTCTCTCTCTCTCTCTCTCTCTCTCTCTCTCTCTCTTTCTCTCACCGCCATCCACTCTCTATAAAAAAAAGTGCCAACTCTTGGCACTATCTATGGACTCCATCCACACGTGTGGACCACCTGCTCTGGTCAACTGGAGCGGGCCATTCCGGAGCGAAAGGTCCCTGAGATCCTAGTGTTTGAGTATCCAGACACACCTCCGTACTGCGCCGGCGCGAACGGAAACCTGGGCCTCGTTAGGCTTGCACTGGTCGGAGACAGATTCCCATGGGGAATATTATGTGTATTATCACTGATTGGTGCTTTTTGTTGTCTTTATATTTGCTTAATAAATACCTCACTTTTTATTTACTGTAATACTCTTCATTTTTATGCAGCTCCCCAATGAGTTTCTACCCACTTAATAAGTACCTCACTTTTTATTTACCCCTATTACCTCATCGGACAATAATGTCTTTCGAATGTTGATTTCCCAAGAATCTCCCCTGATAAGCACTGCATTATTTTGTATTAGTTTGAATACCAATAAACATTGTAAAATCTAAAACATGGAAAAATTTTGTAATAGAAAAAAAAATTCAATTTGGATGCAACTCAAAAAATTCGTCCTTCGTGGATGTCTGGCCTTCTCTATGGTGAGAGAATAAAAGGAAACTAAACAGTTCACTTGTCGTGTGATAACGCCGTAAAATGTTAATGTCTCTGAGATCATCTTAGAAGAAGTTAACATTTTTAAAATACTGAAGTTGACTTTTTGTCCTTTATAAGATAAGTGATATATTACGACTGCGCTAATTTACTTAAACATACGTGGATGAAAAGTTGACCAGACAGTTTGCTAATGACTGTTACGTTCTTTTTTTATGAAAAAAAAAAGTAAAAGCAATCGCTGAGAAACGAGCAATGTAGCTTTTGATGGGAAAAATTCGTACATTCCTGTAATATTGACAACTGGTCTTTGGATGCAACGATGCAACCGATCGGAAGCACTTTCCTATAAATCTTTGCTTAAACGCAAGTGTTTAGAGCTCAATATTGGCATTCAATACTTAATTTTTCAGACAATTTTGTACTACCTATTACACATGCTTATAAATTGAGAGCAAGCCGTGAATATATTCGAGTTTTCGAAAATAGTGAAATATCTTTGCGATTCTGTTTTTTTTTCTTTTGTTTTACCCACAAGGATTGTGTCCTCTAATTTCCCATAGCGATTGTTGGAATTTAGGACATCGTTATTGCGAATTATAGAGAATTCAAAGGTAAAGTCTCGATGGTATTTTGCCGTGTGTGTGCCCATGCCTATGCCTCGGCCGGTGAACAATTTAGCGACTCAGGTTGACAAGTTTGTCATATAAAGTTCTCGAGTAGTCTGTTAAAGCACGTCTTTTCTTAACAGCATAATTAATATTGATTGTACAGCACAAGTATGTAAAAGTCGACATAAAATTATTCAGATATGTCACTTCAGTAAATTACCTTACAATGTGCAAGAAATAAAATCGACACTTTGCATTAAAAACAATGATTATTTTTGCATCTTCTGCCAGAGCGCGTTTTAGTCTTAAGAGGCGTATCGTTCTTTTTACCAGTAGGTATAACAAGGCACTTACTTTCAAATATAATGATGGGTGAATTGAACGTAATTTTAATGTGAGAGAATAATCTCTATCTTCAAATATCCAATATAATTCGCCTAACTTTTCACATGGACAGCACGCCTATTATTTAAGATACACATTGCTATGTCAGTTTTGATAAAATGTGAATTATACATAAAGTCGCATTAAGACAGGATTTTTCACTTCTTGACTTTGAAGCTTGGGAGATTACTATTTTATGTCATTATTCCTCATCTCTCTCCCCCCCCCCCCCCCCTCTCTCTCTCTCTCTCTCTCTCTCTCTCTCTCTCTCTCTCCCCTCTTCAACGGAATGGTTTAAAAAAAAAAAACATCATTAACAAATAAATATTTCCTTAGACTGCTCTCTGACAACATTCCTCCTTACAGTAGAATGAACAAATTCTACATAATTATGAATCATTTGTTGTTTCGAGAAATTTGTACATCATTTTGATAATCGCCGTAGAGAGGTACTTGTTTTAGACTTCATACCTTTTCGTGACTGATTGTTTAAAAAACTAAGTTGAATACAAGGCGATCTCAGATGTTTATTAGGCATGTGCTAGTAGGGAAGGGCTTATTACCTTTTTGAAAGTGATTGATTATAGATCTTGTACCCATCCAAGTATGGGACCGTGATGTTACTGAAACTAACACTCTGTTTACGATCACAAAGAGTAGTGGACTGTAAAGTTTGCGAAAAACCTTTATTTAAAAACAAATATCCGTTTCTAAATTCTACATTAAAAGGGGAGGTTTGAGATCTCCTACTGCCTTAGATTAGACTTGTGAGATTCTCATCCAGTTTTTATGCTAATTAACAATCCTTTGGCCCGCATTCCTTCCCCTTGATTGGTATATAATTTAAAAAATCAGTTAACTTCTTTCTCAGACGGTAATAATCAGTGATTTAAAATATCACTTCTGTTTATTTATCTTTTTTTTTATATTTCCATAATGTGTTTTGATAGCGGTTCCCAAGAATAATTTATCAGCTAAATACTCATTAAACGAGCAGATCGTATCATCCAAAATTCTAAGCACCTTAATTATGCTTTATAATCCTAACATAAAAACTAAAAAATATGACCTGAACTTTTTTTTCCGCCTTGCGCAAGATTGTCGCTGAAACAAAAGGGCATTGGTATAATCTGTTCCTCACTAACAAGTCGCAAGCAGCCTGGAACAACGATCTTGGCTATCCCCTAACATGGCCTTTTCGAAAATGCGGTGTCTATTTACAGAATAACCACATCAAAAGCACCAACTCAGCCCTGATAAACACGGACTTCTGCAGCAGCTGCGGTCGGATTCAAGATCTCATTAGAAGAGCGGTTATTTTGTGCTGTATGTTTTTGTGCTCTGGTGATCGTTTACACTGTACTGTCGCCATTTGAATTTTGATTTATTGTTCATGCATAAAGGCGAATAATCGAAATACACCGGCTGAAATAATGACGTGGAGGGTGGTCCCAGAAATTAATAATATTTACTGCGGTATTTTATTCGCATGCATACAACTAGCGTAATATTTAAAGAAGGCATATACAACGGAGGGCAAACGATTTATGTAATAAGTTAGAGGTCAGAGCTAGGCAAAATATCACACACGACTGACTTTCTGATAATTACGTTACAGCGATAACCGAAAGAAAGGATGCCTAGCGTTCCAAACAATCATAAAGAGGACAGGTTTTGTTACCTTTGATCGACAAAAAAAAAAAATGTTAGGTAAAATTCTGAATTTGACTCACAAAATATGAAGCCAATTCAAAGCGAGTTCGGCCTAATTCATTATTTTTTTTTTAAATTTTTGAATGTGATTGTGACTCTCCTGAAGGTGAAGGTTGACAAACTCTCGATAGATTGAAATCAGCAACTACGCTTTATTTTGGGTTAAAGGTTGTCATGACTATTTTTTTTTTTGTATATGCATCACCTAATAGTAAATAAAAATAATAATTATCATTTTCAATGTAAAGAAAAATCATATGCATCCTTGCCTTAAGGGGAATTCGTCCAGTGAGATGGATCAGATAATCTCACACTCGTTGTTCGCAAAATGATCGTGCAAAAAAAATCTATTTCAGCTCCCATCTTTGGTAAGCAGATGTTTTGATGAACCCCTCTTATATTCATTGGGATCAATATAGAAAGAGAATCTATTTGTACGAATTTTAAAGAATTCTCTGAATAGCTGCTTCGATTTGTTTATATTAAATTGCGATTATAGTGTATCTGTATTAGACATGGTTGAGACCATTGCTCAAGTGATCAATGCTGCGAACTCTTTACTCATGTGCTCATGACAAATATAACTCTTATTCTCTCTGTCACATTCTCAAGCAATCGTAGAGATGCTAGACCCACTTGCATGATTACCACATTGTACATCAAGAATGGCATTTCTTAAATCACTCAATGTTATTTTTATGAAAAAGAAAGTATCGTTAAATTGAGTACAGATGAAACTTCCCATATATTTTTCGCATGAGCATTCCATTTTGTGTTTGAAGAGAGTTATTGTGCATGAGGAATCATTGTAAGTAAAAAAAAAAAGATAATAATAATAATAATAATAATAATAATAATAATAATAATAATAATAATAATAATAATAATAATAATGATGATGATGGTGATGATGATGGTGTAGGACCAATATATTGTAAACAATTAAATAGATGACAACCTAATGAAAGTCGACTGTGATGAATAAAAAGAATATACCAATGATCGATTAGAAGACAATAAAATAAAGAAAAAAAAAATGGTGATTAGTGGAGCAAGAGAACAAATGATGTTTCAACAACGAAATGCAGATGGAAAAATAAACAGCTTCTTTGATGTATTGTTAACATGGAAGCATCAAGCAAACACAATGGATCTAACCAAAATACAAAACGTGTTCCCTAGGGCAAATTTTGAATGAAAAACAGTCGCAGATACACCCACCAGGAGAAGCGATATGAGCTTAACACCAGTGTAGCCAATGTGCAAGGCATTAAGGTGAAGAGAGGTGGGAATACAGCAGTATGAAAATACCATCCACTGCAGAGCTTTGAACAGCAACATGCTGTGAGTTGGAGCAAAGCACTCCCTTGACACTTAAAGCGCAGCTGTAGCTTGTCTTATAGAGATGTTTCATAGTCTCCAAGCAAGTACATAACTGGATCTATTATTCTATATATGCATAGGATTCAATTTTCCGTTGCCTTTGTTTCCTATTCTCTCTCTCTCTCTCTCTCTCTCTCTCTCTCTCTCTCTCTCTCTCTCTCTCTCTCTCTCTCTCTCTCTCTCTCTCTCTCTCTCTCTCTCTCTCTCTCTCTCTCTGTCTCTGTGTGTGTGTCTCTGTCTCTGTATCTATCTATCTTTTTCTTTCTTTCTCTGCCCCTTTAAGTCTGTCATTTCTCTGTAGATATTTATTTCTTCCCTTTCTTGCATTCTCTCTCCCTCTCGCTCTCTCTGTCTCTTCTTATTTTCATACAGCTATCCTCGTTTTTTTTATCCTTACTTGTTTGAACCCTTCTTTTCCTCAGTCCATCTGTCTATTTGACCGTCTCTCTCACTCTCTCTCTCTCTCTCTCTCTCTCTCTCTCTCTCTCTCTCTCTCTCTCTCTCTCTCTCATAACCCTTGCCATCCTCAGGAACATCTGGCAACGTCTATAACTTTCGTCCCAAAGATGTGCAGGGACGAACGACCGACGGAGCGGGCCGGGGCGTCTTGTTCCGGTTCGATTTTTATCTGCCTGTTTGCTCTTGGGATCGCATGTTGTTAAGTTGTATCAGCGAAATCATCAGAGCAGACAGAGGCGAGGAAAGGGCGACCCAAGACCTCGGCTTACCGCTAAATCAACACTCTCGAGAGAGGAATAGGTCTAGGTCTACGTCTCGAGCGCTTTTGTCTACGGTTAAAGACGGGATGGAGAAGGGTGAGAAAATCCAGCGAAGAACCGCTTGAGTTCGAGAGAGGCGTTGCGTTATAGACTCACTCAAACACTTACGAGCGATTTGGGGTTGTGTTACAAGCAAGGTGCTCAAGAGAGTAAGCAAAATTCACGAAGAGCGTGATTCGTATCCGATGCGGATATTTGAAAGTGTTTGTTTCGGTTGAATAGTTTTCATTATATAAATAACTTTTATTTAAACTTCTCTCAAATCTTTCAGTACTTTTCCCGCCATCAAAGTTATGTCGTTTAAAAAAAAAATCAATTATTTGAAAAAATAAAAAAAAAATAAGGGAGACCTGAAAATGTCAGAGACAACCCTATGGTTGGTATTCTCATTAGATTTCACGACGATAGTAGCTCATACAAAACGTACTACATTATCATCATAGTGAAGCTATCTGATATTATTTCTATGTATTAGGTTTGAAGAAATTAGACGAGTAAGCGTATAACTTGTATAACACCATTTGGTGCCACCAATATTGCTATTATCTTTATTTGTCCGCATATAAGCACTTCAGCTGGCCAGCATAAATGTTAAACATAGAACGATAGTTTCCCTTATATACAGAAGGAAAGATATTGTCTGTGGATAGACGGAAGAGCAATCAATAAACAGCACAAATATTAAAAAAAATGTTCGTACATGATGTGTCAGAAGTCCAAGATGTACGTGTGCCAAACCTGCAAACACAATGTTATTGAGCATTATTTTTATCCCTCTTCTTCACTTTTCCCCGACTCTACTTCCGCTCTCATTTGTCATACCTAGAGCTAGATTTATATAATGTACCTCCTCGAAAAATCTAACAAGGAAACCGCTACTCTTGGTGATATTTAGATTATAATGATAGAATCCAAATAGAACAGGCCGTTGGTATTTCGTGAGAATCCGGTCGGTCAATATTTCGCAAACTTGGGGTGGAAGAACAAGATTGTCTTGATTAAAACCACATTGGTTCGAGGGCTAAAAAAAAAGATGGTTTGTGTTTTATAGTGGACGGAAGGACAATAGCGAAGATGGCTGCCACAAGCCTGAGTGGCGGAGAAGAGAGACGGAGAGAAAAAAAAAACCCACAATAGAATCAGATTAAAGACCTGCAGGTGGAAAAGTTTTGCTAGGGGAAGGAAGAGGGAATGTGAGAGGAAGAGAATAATGGAATTGACAGCTGGACAATAGGAACGGAAGGTCTAGATGGCACTGGAAAGCTGTTCGTGGAAAGATGAGTAACCGGTACCGTCTTACTTTCTATGACCTTGATATGTTGGCTCCTGTATTTTCTCAAAGCTATGCTGTTTCCCCCCCCCCCCCCCCCCCCCCCCCCTTTTTTTTTTTAAACTTTGGCCAGTACATTGGTAAATTTGGTATAATTTTACAATGTATCTTATCCCATGCATCAGCTTACGATACTCAGAGAGTAGTTTGGCATTTATTTATAGGGCTACCGACAATGTTGCTTCATGCGTGCGTGTGCTTTTATTTTAAGGGAACACCCTATTGTATTTCTCATGGATTTGTAGAATTCAGTGTAGATCTACTACGAAGTAGATAGTCAAAAACAAAACAAAGTGAAAGGCGGAAGCCTTTGTACTGGGATTATTCTTTGACCGTGAATATTTCTTGCTCGCATTCTTTATTTATATGTTTTTAACTGATGATTAATAATGTAATTGAATACATCAAAAACAATTTCTAAGCAAAAAAACCGACTTTTATGAAACACTGCAAGATTTTTGCCCTATAAAGGCATTTCTGTATTCCTACTTATCTTTATAAAAATTTCCAATATTTAAACATACTTTGTACCCCACTTTGCCTTTCCCTGTATAAAGAATTACCATGCCTTTAAACTATTCTCATATTGACTTACATTTAAAATATATTAGTTTTAACACCTAGAATCACGAAGCCTGACGAACGCCCTTCCCCATGTGTGGTTAATATTCTTGACATGTGATCACAGCTAAATAGCAAAACCATCACAACTTTTAATCAGTCATTCCCATTTCCTCCTATTACATTCATGAAAATGTAATAATATGGCTAGTACACACTAGACATCTTGATTTTCTGATTTCCCTTTTTCACTTTAGCATGATTCGCTTAAAAGCTACCTTACTTAGATACTGGTACTTTGATCGAGCATTTAAAAGACAACAACAGGAAAAACCCTAAGATAACCGTTCTTGGTGGACTGGTATTATCAATCCTTCAGTGAACCAACCAAGATCAATCAATCCACTGATATTGTATAACAAATTGATCTCAGTTTTCCTTCGTCTTCAACTCCACTAGGACTGACAACAAACACAGGTCAACTTCACTTCTAGTACGAAAATATTGATTTGCCATTTTGCGCGTTTTTCGATTCCTTTTACTCACGAATTTTCTTGATCATTTTGAAAACCGTATATGGTCGAGTATGATTTTAGTGAAAAGTATTTTAACTTGAAGAAAATTATGAGTGCTGAAGAATCTAATGACGCCAAATTACGTAGTCTTTATTCAGTATATCTGTAAAGATTTAACACAACTTTTAAAATTCAAAGAACCAATCTTACCTCTTTAACTAATCGAGCCATGATGCCACATTAAATAGAAAGAAGATGTATATATATATATATACAGAGAGAGAGAGAGAAAGAGAGAAAGAGAGAGAGAGAGAGAGAGAGAGAGAGAGAGAGAGAGAGAGAGAGAGAGAGAGAGAGAGAGAGAGAGAGAGAGAGAGAGAGAGAGAGAGAGAAAGACAGACTACAGACAGACAGACAAACAGAGAATGAGAAAAGATAACAATCAGGGAAACAATAAAAGAGGCAGAGCTATATAGAGCAAAGTATACATTAATATCAGATATGAACAAAGGAGAGACTTTAAAGTGTAACAATCGTTTTTTCTCATGAACAAAGTTCTCAATTTCAACGCAGAAGCTTAGGTAAAAATCATCACACGATGTAACAAGGGGGTAAGGATCGAGAGGACTGTCCCTGAATTGAAGTGCTAAGGCCAGCAGCTGACAGATCAACAAATGGATGGACAATAATTAGGCAAAGCAATCACAGGCCGGAAATAGGCCAGACCCTTGTGTCATCTGTCAGAATAGCTCAGGCGATGAAATCTTAAAGAGGGACTGAGCTCTTTCGAAGAAGGAAAGAAGTGGTTAGAGCAGAGGTAGAGGGACAATAAGAGAGAGAGAGAGAGAGAGAGAGAGAGAGAGAGAGAGAGAGAGAGAGAGAGAGAGAGAGAGAGAGAGAGAGAGAGAGAGAGAGAGAGAGAGAGAGAGAGAGAGAGAGAGAGAGAGAGAGAGAGAGAATTTATAGCTACAGACAAACACACTTAAATTATGTATAGAAATTCGACGAAACTTAAACTCGAGAGTCAGTATTGGGAAGAAGAAGAAAAAAGAAGCAGAAGAAGAAGAGGGGGATAAAGAGAGAAAGGGAGAGAAAGAGAGAGAGAGAGAGAGAGAGAGAGAGAGAGAGAGAGAGAGAGAGAGAGAGAGAGAGAGAGAGAGAGAGGCTTTAAATGAATAAAATGTGAAATCGGATGCTATGTGGGGTAAACAGAATAATATAGAAATGTGAAATAAAGGAAGAAATAAAAATAGACATACGTAGTTTAAGAGATATTACGATAATCATAATTTATAGTTTGATGTTTGAGAATAAAAGTAGATGGAGAAAGTGTATATACACTGCTTAACCAAAAATACTTACCTTCAGGCGATATACCAAATAAAGTTACGTAAAACGACCACATTCAATTGTTTATCTTAATTAAAAAAACAAAGAAAAAAAAACAAAACAAAACAAAACAAAACAAAAAAACAATGCAGTTACCACTGTTGTCTGGACATGAGGGAGGAAAGTAACATAGCCAGTACACGCGACCTAGCTGCGCTGATCAGTCTTCCCATGAGATAATTCTATAGTGTTGAGAAATTCTTTCCTGCTCTTTGACCAGTCGCTGATCCTTCTATGTATATCATTTTAAAGATTAGCGTGGAGTATATCCTTCAATTTCCACCTATTCGCAGCAAAATCTCCACTGGTAATGCACAATTAATACAACAACGACTTAGCATACATGAAATGTATCACCCTCGAATTTTGGTTGCGTAAAACATAAAACTCTTTTCGTGCGATCTATAGATCTATCGCCGAAAGCCGTCACATGATGAAACAATTCAATTCGAAGTACAGGATAAAGGGGTTTAAGTGAGGTTGAGGGGGTATACGAGCTTTACACAGATATTGAGGCGTTATAATTACTGGTTTAGCTGATCTGATAGTGACGAGAGTGACGAAGTCTGGATATCACCTCGGGCAGTGGGCAGTGCAGTAATGTCGATGATCCCGAGTTTTGTCGAGCTCGTCCTGAATTAGATCAGCTCTATAACCGCCGCGTCTTGAAACATTGGCGCGCGGGCCTTGAAGGAAGGGGGTGAAGGTGGAGAGAGAGAGAGAGAGAGAGAGAGAGAGAGAGAGAGAGAGAGAGAGAGAGAGAGAGAGAGAGAGAGAGAGAGAGAGAGAGAGAGAGAGAGAGAGGGGAAGGGGGGAAGATAATAGACTATTTTTTTTCATATCATAGGAGAAATGCATATCAAAACGATCAATAGAGGTGAAAGAGAAGTTATATGGAAAATGATGTCAGAGAAATATATAGTAGATAGATAGATAGATAGATAGATAGATAGATAGATAGATAGATAGATAGATAAATAAATAGATTGATAGATGAATAAATGGATATAATTGATAGATAGATAAATAGATGGATGGATAGATAGATCGAGGGAGAAAAGGAAAAATAGATAGTAGTGTAGATAGGTGGATGGATGGATATAGCTAAATTGATAGATAGATAGATAGATAAATAGATAGATTGATAAATAAATATTTAGATAATTCAATAAACAAATAGACATTGGTCATGAGATACTTTACCTTTTTACGTCTCCTAATTCTCGGAAAGATTTAAACAACTGAAAGAGACGCAGGTGTGTTAAATCTAACTACTATGACAAGCATGACTTCCCTTTCTTTCATCACCACCAACAACGAAAATCAGTGATCCTTGTGTCTTGCACGCCCTTTAGCCATAAGATCCAACACTAGCCTCTGCTCTAAGGATAAAACCCCTTTGTACTATCGCTTTTCGATTTGTAGATACAATCAAACTGTGGAACAATCAGAGCGACTACACATGGTTGTTACGGTGTACTATGTGATTCAACATCTCTTTATTCTATAAAAACCATACTAGACAATTGCTTTACATCGTCTAGGTTTACCCAGAATATTAAAGAGGGAGAAATATTGCAATCTCAATGTCAAAACATCTTCCGGTGAATTCAAGACTTGGCAAAGCTGTCCATGGTTACAGTTACTCAAACAATTAAGTTAAGTCTTCACGTAGATAACGTTGATGTCCACAATAATCAAATGGGTGGACACGTTAAACCTGGTTGGCGTGAGAGGAAATAGCAAAAGCTATGATTACACAGCGTCATCCAAAGGGTTTGGAAAAGGAGAAACTGATGAGCATTCCAGTTGTGGAGGCTAAAACCAATAGTCATTGTGTGCTTACACTTTCTAAAAGACTCCAGATAAAGCTACGTTGATTTTTCAAATCATACTTAAATCTTTGGCTTTTTTACTACCA
>JAWDGP010007346.1:742500-773793 GCA_033675545.1 Elysia crispata
TCGAGTATTGAAAATTTCACACATCTTTGAATTATTGTTTTAGTGATGTACCGTATTCATATTATTTTAATACAAAGTTAAAGAAGAATAAATCTGAGAAAGGAAATAATCAGCCCTTTAGTTCCTTTTCATCGCCAGTGATAAACTGAGTTTATTGAGCTCTAAACGTTTATATGAAGCAGATGAGTGCGGATGTTTGATTGCCGGTATTTTTTTTTATATTTTTTTTTTTAATCGCCTCGTTACGGGTTGATTATTGACCTTTATGGAGTTGACGTTCCTTAATCATCGCGCCAGTACTCATCAAAGTGTCAATGCGCAAGCCCGTCAGCAGCTCTGAAAAAGAACAGTGGTAAGGCAAGACTTCATAGTCTGATTCTAGTCAAACCAAGGCTGTTGAGGCTGCTCACCTGTGCAGATCTAGACTCACAATGCATGAGTCGAGGATGGAGGGATTTGTTGAGATATAGCATAATATTTCATGGGCAAAATTTAATTAAGATTTGATAGTACCGGTAACTGATGTGAACGAGCGGTCTTGCCCAACAAGCGATGAATCGAAATCATGATAGGTTTTTCGATCAGTGGGTTTTCTCTTTATTTGGGAGATTAAAAAAATCAGACTTTGCCTTTTATCGAGTGTAACAGTTTTCCTGTTTTTCTTTTGTGAACTATACTCACTGACTCTTCAGTGTTCTCTAAACTAAACTCCGTCAAGCAATTTGGAGTTGATCACCTATCGACTGAGCTTCGGTTTTTTGACAGAACTAAGCGAATCAAGATACTGTTTTTAATATGAAACCTTGCATACGAGTCTAAATAGCATTGGTTTAAGTGAGACGTTGATTTATCTTAAATCAAGCCCAGCCCACTACAAATGATCCAAGGAAATAGAGAATAAACGCAAGTAAAAGAATTAGGGGCGAGATGTTTGATGCACCAAATGTAATGAAAGAAAGACAGAAAGGTTACAAAATTTCTGTACTTATGTCGTGCAGTTGATGAGCGTTAGCTTATAAAAATAAAAATAAAAAAAAAACTCTTATATAGACATAAAGAATTTTTTCTTTAAATCGTTATCTCAGATTTTTTGTTTCAGTGAATTTTTATCTGCTAATTGGGAAACAAAATGGTATCAATACCACAAGTATTTTTTTTTATAAAACTCTCAAAGCGCAACTGATAAATCCAAAACCGAAAAGTGTGTATTACTTAAAACAACACGCGCTTTTTTCCTGCCGCTATCCATTAAAATCATTATAACAACAAGTACAAAGTGACGACTTTTTCCCTCTTTTGGATCGTTTTTTTTTTGCTCTCTAAAAATTAAATATGAATTTTGCTCAAAACTGGTACTGATTTTGAAAGTAAAAAAAAAAAAATAAGGGCACAAATAATAAAACATGTTTAAATAAAAACTCCTTATCACTTTTGAAAATTAATTTAAGACCAAGGAAATATTTAAGCTAACACAGATTCCTTCGACGAAAATACTTCATAATTTATATAAAGTGACGTAGATCAGAATACCAAAATTTCGACCAACAATTCATTACATAACAACACCACACAACAGCAGCAGCAACAATAACAACAAAAACAATAATAAAAACATCATTAAAAACACGCAAAAAAAAAAAAAAGAAAAAAAGGAAAAGAAAAAGAAATACATCATAGAAAAAGACATTTTTTTCATCTAAGTTAAATGAACTCGCCTTATTCGAAACAAATGAAAGCGATAAATAAAGAGCAAAAAAAATATAAAGAGGTGACAAGATAATAAAAGAAAAAAAAATTGAGAGTCAGAGGGGAAAAGGAAAGCATAAAACAATGTCAGTTTTATACAAATCTCCCTACCAAATTATTATAAATTTTGCAAACGATTGTGATAGGAAAAAATTTGGGCATCAGTGTTTGTGGAACAAACACTCAAAAATATGTATGTTGGAAAGCTAAAAAAAAATCGCGGAAGTGTTAAGAAATATTTATGTTCGAATATTGCATTATAATATCTTTTTTTTTCTGACTTTCGTGGGTGCATCCGTGGACAGTGATAATACTGTTAGCGCTTCTGGACAGAACTATAGATCTCACAAATCAGATGCTGTTTGCTTGATGTGCTTGCAAAGCAGAGCTTTGATAATTTTTTGATAATACTCGTTCCCTATCGACATGAGAACTAAGATATACTTGTATGTCAAACGCTGTCTAATCTTTTTTTTTCTCAAGCTCAGGTTTGTTTTTTTTTTTTTTTCGAAAACATCCCTTGGCCTAGATCTGATATGGAATAAAGAATTGATGCAGGTCGAATAGTGAACAAAAAAAAAATATTGAATTAACAAGTTACATCGTGATTGAAAAATACACAACCTTAATCAGATAAGAAAGGTGCTATAACGTTCTTCAAAGTTTAATTTTCCTGGTTTTTCATTTACTGAGAACATGTGACTGAAAATTGGAGATACCAGTATGTAATTGTGACTGTAGGAGAGTATTTCCTGTTTTTAATGGAAACGGATTAAATTACAAAAATAGTATGAAATACAATGAATTAAAAAAGTTCCACAATATTCCCAGTTTTAAGAGATATTACACATTTCAACAGAAACTTCAGAGTTTCCTGAGAAAGTGTCAGAACCGTATTTTTCCTACCTATCCACTCCTTTTCGTTCTATGCCACATGTCCTTCACGAAGATCACTGTTTGCCGTGGCGTATTCCCAAAATAAGTGCAGATGTGTACAGACAAAACAAACATACACAGTGCAATGGCATGAAGCATGTGTTTCGCCTTTCTACGAACATGCACATAAACAAACAGCAGGATGAAATCTTTTCTCATGGTCGTAACCTATGCAATCATAAGCGAAAACTGTATGTTCTCTGATTTACGTTATGATCGTCTTCGTGCATTTAAACATGTTAGATTATATATTATATATATTATATATATATATTATGTTTATTTTTATACATCTTTGATAAATTTCCCCACATTCACACCGAACTGGCATTAAAACAACAACAACAACAACAACAACAACAACAACAACAACAACAACAAGGGCTTACAATAAAGTTGTGCCTCCTTTGGAAATCATGACCTGTAATTCCCATCATTTCATGGCGCTGCATTTTGCTGCAAAAAGTAGCAACATGTCTTTTTCCCTTCCAGAGACACTTCTAAGGCAAGGCTTTAGGTTTCAAAGTCCTATACTTCCAAAATACTCTGTAATGCTTTAGACAAAAAAAAAGTCAAGTGCCTTCCATTTAAAAAAGAAAATTTCCTTCGTAACCTTGTTCAAACTTATCTGAATATTATTTTAATTTGAAAAAAAAAATGTTATAATCAAACTCGTTTATATTTAACTAAACACAAAAACAAAAATTAAAAAAAAAAAAATACAGTAAAAAGTTAAATCACACAACACCGTACCGGGTATGAAAACAAACATCGGCGTACCAACCTGTGGAGATTGTGAATATGTGAAACATGTCCGGAGCCTATCGGCGTACCAACCTGTGGAGATTGTGAATATGTGAAACATGTCCGGAGCCTATCGGCGTACCAACCTGTGGAGATTGTGAATATGTGAAACATGTCCGGAGCCTGTGGGCGTACCAACCTGTGGAGATTGTGAATATGTGAAACATGTCCGGAGCCTATGGGCGTACCAACCTGTGGAGATTGTGAATATGTGAAACATGTCCGGAGCCTGTGCTTCGAAATAGGGATCCAACTTGCGGTCTGAGAGAATTCACAAAAATAATATTTTTTAAAGATAATAAAAAAAATTTATTTCGCATTTCTCTGAATAGTTTTCCATCTATCTATATCGCCGTTCACATTTTAGTGCTCTGACTTGGACGCCTCGGGTTCCTCTTGGATGTTCGCTGATAGTCTCATCCATTAAATAGTTCTAGCTTCATAAAATTGTTTGTCTAGGAGCCTCTTCCCTTTTGAGCTCTTTGGGTTGGAGCTACCAGCTCAAACTAATTAGAGTGTGATTTTCTTGATCTCTGTGACCCTAACCTCAAAAGACTGCGCTCTCCAATGTGACGCTACAGAAAAGTTGTAGTTTACACACTTCAGATTATTTATGACGTGTGCTTTTCATTTTCACCCTGACTGGATGGGACACTCTCTGGACGCCAGATGGCTGAACGAGCTGACAAGATGGAAATACCTCGATCAAATCCTCACTAAGGCAAATGGCGAGAAGATCATATCTCACCATCCCTATTTTTGACGAGCTATGACAGTAGATGTTAAATGCAGGAACAATTCTTTTAAGCAATTTCTGTGCAAAAATAGAATATAACTTTGACGACAAAATCAACATCATGGGAAACTTCTCGATTAGAAAATCAAGCGCAAGAGGCAGGTACAATTCTTTTAAGCAATTTCTGTGCCAAAATAGAATATAACTTTGACGACAAAATCAACATCATGGGAAACTTCTCGATTAGAAAATCAAGCGCAAGAGGCAGGTAAAATTCCTTTAAGCAATTTCTGTGCCAAAATAAAATATAACTTTGACGACAAATTCAACATCATGGGAAACTTCTCAATTAGAAAACCAAGCGCAAAAGGCAGTCTTTAACGTATACACTTCGAATCGACCTTTATCATTCAGGCATCGAAATGGAAACAACAAAATAATTACGACTTGTAAACTTTAAATGGGGAAATGAATTGCGAGGATACGAAATATAATTGAAGAATATTTTAAAATGTTACTTTATTATTTTAAGTCAGTAATACGTCCATTAACTAACGGCATTTCACTATAAATAACAATCTAATTTTATACTTATATATTCATGAAAAAAAGAAAAGAAAAAGAAAAACAAACACCTCCTTATTGTTTATTTTTTCTCAGTTTTTGGTGAAGTGAGCAAAAGTTAAGATTTATATTCGTGGGGGAATAGGCTTGGAAAAAGCAATGATTTGTTCATAAAGCTCAAACAGGGAGACATAGTTGCCTGATAACCAATTCAAAACATATTCACAATTAGTTGTCTTTCCAAAGGAGTCCAAAATTGAGTTCTGATTTCATATCTTTGGCCTTTGGGGTACTTTATAATATTAAGAGATAGAGGATCAAAAGGTTTAAAAAATATGATTTTTACCCATCTCAGAATTTATCATTTGCAAACCCTTTGCAGAGCTAACATCTCAGGGTAAATTATTTAGCAAGACAACTCGTGTAAGGATTGATAACATACTAAATTTATAACGATAACTCCCCTTACAATCACACAATGCTTACATCGCTAAATACTCGTGCTACACTAATTTTCACTGAAAATAAAATTTCCACGCGTGAATTAATTCTAAATAAGGAAGGATTTTTAACAATCTTATAACTCCTAAACTATGTGTACTTGTATGCAGCTGTTTGTTTTAACAATTACTTGCCAAATTACACCATTCCCGCGCTGAGATGTGTGTTTTACTTCCTCATAAACATTTAATCTCATCATTTTAATGATCGTGAATAATATTGATTTCCTAACTCTCCCGACTAACGAACACTTGCAGAATAATTATATGCGTGAATATGAATCATAGTGCAGAAAAATCAATTCCTTTTATCTCAACATAAATTTAAAAGGAACACTCTATATCTTGCGTTTGATGGCCAAATGGTTTTGTCGTATGGTTAAATTCAAAGATGAAGTACGGAAGTAGTCTATATGTTAAGTATTCCATTTTATTTGTACATTAACAATGTGAAAAAAAGACAAAAAACATTTAAAAAGCTTTGAGGTGCAGCAACAAAACGCTAAGCAGGCTTACGATTGCACTTAAATTCATTTTATGCTCAAAATCGTCTCTGCGGCTTTACTTGGTATTAAAAACTTTTTTTTGCATATAATAATCCAAGGAAGAATTAACGTAAAAAATACTTGTGCTATCTTTCCATTCTATTTATCATTTAGATATAGTAGTGTCCCTTTTTATGCCCAACGCGCTTCGACAATAAGTCATTGAACATAGCTATAGCCAATTGATCTATGTCAAAACTGCGCTCTACAATCATTCATTTGTTCATTTCAATAACATTGTCCAAGTCACCATAGATAATCAGACTTACATACTTAAAACTGCGTTTTTGCCATATAATTTAGAATAATTTAGTTGGGTTATATTATTGCACATGGCAATACGACCAGATATGTAAAAAAAAAGTGTCAAGAATTTCAAATAATCAAAATTAAGCCCTAACAATACCCTGGAGGAGATGAAAAATAAGAGGAAAATTAGAGATATTGCTCAGATAGGTTACAGTTCAAGAGATGTTTGTGCTCATATTATTTCAACAATCGAGAAATAAAGAAAAATCCGAATTTTATTGCAGCTGTTATTTATCGAGTGGGAAATGTGCACATAGCGAATATGTCCAAGCTCATTTTGGACTCACTCGATAAATAACAACTGCAATAAAAACAAACGGGAAAGAATAGAGTTTTAATACGTCAACATCCAAAATACATGCAGTCATATAAAAAAGTGTCCTTCTCAAAATACATTGCTCGACAATGAAGAAGAAACATTTGACTTAGCATATTAAACTACAGGAACATTTTTTTACTAGAAGTTCAGGACGACATACGATATAATTTGAAATCATAAGCCGTTTAAAGAAGTTGAAAGGATTTAAATTTTTACGTGATTTATCGGTGCATGGCGACAAAATACTTTTTAGCAAGGTAAGGATCTGTTCGTTCTTCCTCAATACTAACTTCAACTTAGAAAGATGAACAAGATAAGCTTTGGTCCTTACTGACATTCGGTTTTGGGATAATGACACAATAGATCCTTTTGGTATATGCCGCTCTCTATAGTTCTTTTCCTCGAGAGCTAATATATATATATATTATATATATATATATATATATATATATATATATATATATTTTTTTTTTTTTTTTTATACTTTTGATGATCCATTCAGTATTTATTCAAAGATTTTACTTTCATGCATTTAATGTTTGTTATTTTAACTTACACCGTGAAGAATGCATAAACTTGCGAAATGTCACAAAACATGTAATGCAAGCTGTTCTGGTTTTTTTTTTCTTCCTTTTTTCTCATTTTCGTTTATCTCCCAGGATGGCACGAAGGAACCCCTCTCACCCATGACGGATCAGTCGCCCCTCCTCTGTCCCACCCCCATTGGAAGAGTCCGAGTGTTGACATGAGTATGAGCAGTGTCTGTGCGCGCATGCAAGGTAGGTAGAGAGTAGAACTTTATGTCATAATGTAGGATTCCGCGCTCTTTCAGTCCACCTTTAGCTAATTATAAAATAAATAATTAAAAAAAAAGCAACAGTATTTCTCCCAATCGTCTTACATCGGAATATTTATTTTCCAAGCCTCCATACCACGGATGTATATGAAGAGCTTTTAATTTCGTCTTTTCAGTACCCGCTACCGAAGGTGTGTTTGTCTGGTTTGCAGAAAAAGTCTGGGATTACTGAGAACTGTATTTCTGTGAAACAAACAGAACAAGAAATAATAATTTGATTATATGACTCTAAAGGACTTAGACAACTAAATAAGTACGCTTTACACCTTATCTTAAGTCGTTTTTTATTCTTTTTTTATTTTCATAATTAACCTTAACTTTGGTAAGAATATAAATTACGGTTTTACTGAACAGGTAGTTATGCGTCGTTAAGGGTTTAGCGACATCATGATTATTCCTTTCTAAAACAACAGCTGCTATGGTCGCTTTATCTTTTAACAACCTAATACTAATCTAATATGGCCAATCCAATGCCTTTTCTCACCTTTATTTCTGTCGGCACGGTAATCGTAAAATATTATACATATATATATATATATATATATATATATATATATATATATATATATATATATATATATATATATATATATATATATATATATATATATATAGATAGATAGATAGATAGATAGAAAGATATACTGCTTTCATATTCGCACCATGCTAATTTCAAAACTTGACCTTCTTTTTTGCAAATGATTGAGTTTCGAAAAGCAATGAAGTCAATGGAAAGTATACAGCTCGGAAAAAATATGCTTCACTCACAGATAGGATCGCTTGGCATAGGACTAACTTCCTTGTCTCGTGCTCATATTATTTTTTTTTTCAGGTTATGCCGAGGATTGCCCTTATCCCTTCCCTACACACTTGAGCTCCTCGCTTGGTGAGGACCGACAAGTACGAATTACTGGTGTGTAGATTTTCTGCCGTAGTCTTTATTATGATTTAGAAGATTTTTCCGTCAACAAAATATGACAGGCATTAAATCAAACACATTTTTTTTCCCTCAAGTCTTTTCATAACTGTACTGTAAATCTAAAACTTGTATCTATGCAATGAATAATACATCAAAAATGGTAAAATGCACAGACGGGTAATCTGAACCAACCTGAATAGAACGCAAAGCTGTGTAGGGAGTAAAAAAAGACTGAGCATTACAAGCAGAGAAATAAACGGGTTTGAACAGAGTGTGATGAAATGTTTACATTAAAACAGCGAGACATCCATGTGACATGGCTGATGTCAAAGTTCAAAGCTGCAGATCGAGTGTCGTAACACTCTATGAAGAAAAAAAATAGCACTTTAAAACTTATTTAATCCTGCGAAATGTTTACATATATATATATATATATATATATATATATATGCCTATATATACTCATAATTATATATGTATATATATATATATATATATATATATATATATCATATTAGTTCAATTATATTAAAAAATAATATATGTCTTGGCGTAAATATTTCTTGAAAAGGATTTAGCTGATAGGATAATTTAAAACACATCCGGCGTGAATTAGCACTGAATCAACCGTAATTGTCCTGTACAATATGGATATGGAAACAAGCTGTTCAATATTAAATAAATGCAGCATTGTGTGAAAATTAAATCATCTAATAATTCATCCCAGTTCAGGCACAACACTTTTCTAGCCAATTTCATTGAACTACTTCCTTTTTTAAACAGATTTAATGTACAATGTATGAGATAAAGGCTGAAAAGTTAATATCTTGTTAATTCAGCCAGAATGAAAAGATCATCGAGTTATTTCTTGGTCAGATTATCGATGTTGAATAAGTCTCGTCTTCGTTCTGTTTATTGTATCCAAATATCGCTCATCAGCTGCTATATAATTAATAAAAGTATTTTCTTTCGCCTTCATCTCAGTTTATGAACTAAGTCGTACATTGCGGCCAATTTTAGTCTTTTTAGGAAGGATAACAATTTTATGATAACCGTAATGTTTATTTTCACCGCCCTCCTCAGATCCTTACAAGCTGTTCAGCCAGTTGACGAACAGATTAACTTCTAGTGGTAAGTGAAAATTTTTCTTGCAGTAAAAGAAAATTTTGATACTCGGTATTTATCACTATGTCTTAAAGCGTTATTTAACAAAATTGAGGGGGGAAAATAACTTTTGAAGATTTTGGGAAACAATCTAAAGGCCGAAAGCGAATCTGAAATCTTACTATTGTAATATCTAACAAGAAGCGCCATAGTCAACATGAAAATACCAGCATTTAGGTAAATTGATTTAGATCAAAACAAATAAGATAATTAATAATTGATTGCCATATTTTTTTTTATTCTATATCAAATAACTATAGAGACCATGCTCGTATAAAATAGCGTGCTAAATATATTGCACAAAATTTCGGTCTTATTTTTACTCTCAAATCTTATCTATCCCCGAACAATTGCGCCCGTATCTTGTAACGATGCCTCTCTCTTTAATTTTCATAAAGCTTTTAACTTCTCCAAGTCAAAATTAGGCAACGCAAATGAAAGCTTGTCTCCAAATGAATTTTTTTCCTTGCCGAATTATTCTCTGAACTATTGAAAATATCAGTGCTTCTTTTCTTTTGCTTAGACGCACTTGGATAAGAAGACCGTTCTTTTAAACAAATATAAAATCCATTGGGTTTTTTTAATATAGGAAACTCAAAGATGTTTCTTACCTTTCTTGTCTAACATTCCAAAGCTGACTGTAGAGACTATGCTGAAAGAAAACTAAGCACTTAGTTAAAAAACAAGAATTCATATTTTCTCTCATTATATTTTTTCAATCCAAAATGGCGACGGCGCCTACAATGTGGCGTGCTACAGATGTATAGTTGCTGATTCATTTTTCAACTATGCGCACCTTTCCGATATTCATCTGTGAAACCAAATCATTTTCTGTCGCCTCATTATTCTTTATGTCAAACGCTCTTTCATGAAAGCTTGAATGGTTTTATGAAAATGCAACAATCATCACACTCACAAAGTTAAATTTACTTTAAAGAACAATTTTAGTTTGCTATGGGGCTTCAAGCTCGCAGTCAGAATTGGCAAGTTTCCACCATGGCAGACCACAGAAAGCCTACTGAATTCTCCCATTTAATTTTTTATGATGATAGCTACTGCCTACTTTCTTTTGTTATCTCGATTGAGTGTCGCATATTGTTTTGTTTTGTTTTGTTTTGTTTTTTAATCATAAAGCGCTTTCAGTTGGACTGTTATTCAGACCTATTATTCAACTCAATTCAAATAGATTTTTTTATCCTGGTTTCCCTCCACTCTCCTTTCCTCCCTCCCTCTCTCTTCCTCCCTCCTTCTCTCTCTCCCTCCCTCCCTCCCTCTCTCTCTCTCTCTCTCTCTCTGTGCTTCTCTCTATCTGCACCGCCCTTCCTCTATCGCTAATTATCTGCCTATCTCTCTCTATCTGCACTGCCCTCTTCCCCACTCACACATACACACACACGTTTTGCTCCTGACTCAGGTTCCGGACAGATCCAGCTGTGGCAGTTTCTATTGGAGCTGCTCTCCGACGCCCGTAACGGGCCGTGCATCACCTGGGAAGGCACGCAGGGCGAGTTCAAGCTAGTGGACCCTGACGAGGTGGCGCGCCGCTGGGGGGAGCGGAAGTCCAAGCCCAACATGAACTACGACAAGCTGAGCCGCGCGCTCCGCTACTACTACGACAAAAACATCATGACCAAGGTAGTTACCATGTTTAGTTAATGGAGAGAAGAGCAGAGAGTAGCTTTATGTTAACAGTGATGTAGCAAGCTGTAAATTTTACTTGTACTGCGGATCTATAGAATAGGGAGAGAGAGAAAGAGAAAGGGAGAGAGAGAGAGAGAGAGAGAGAGAGAGAGAGAGAGAGAGAGAGAGAGAGAGAGAGAGAGAGAGAGAGAGAGAGAGAGAGAGAGAGAGATTGGAGAAGTTGAAACTAGGCACACACGGTGCAATGATCAAAAAACTCATATGTTCTGAAAAATTATCAAATGTTATCCAAACAACAAACCATGGACAATCAAAGAGGTAAAGGACATCATTACGAGGAAAAGAGTTACTTTCATTTTACGTAATAAAGCTAAGTTAAAAATGTCTACAAAAAGAACTCAGAGACGGAATTAGAAAATGTAGAGTGAAATATAGAGAAAAGTTAGAAGCAAACTTAAGTAAGAATAACTGTAAAGCTACTTGGGAGATCATGAAAGCAATGGCCGGTATGAATAAGAAAAAAAAAACGTCTTGTCTATTGATTAAGATATTTACGGCTATGCTAAAAATTGAATGCCTTTTATGCCAGGTTTGATAATCATGATTTTCGAGAAGAGACAGGAAAAGAGGTGGAAAAGATAATGAAAGGATCTGGATCTCACAATGAGTATGTTGTAAGTGAGAACGATGTTGCGTGTGTCTTCAGAAGTGTGAATGTAAGGAAATGTGGTGGTCCCGATGGTTTGAAAGTTTGGATATTTAAGCATTGTACTCTTCAGCTCAGTTCTATTTATGCATTCATGTTTAATTGGTCTACACGTGAACATCTAGTGCTACCTATATGGAAAACATCTGAATTAATACCAGTGCCGAAGAAATCTGCTGCTAAAGAATTAAACGACCTCAGACCTGTTGCACTAACATCTTTTGCTACTAAATGTTTAGAAAAGCTGAAATCCAGAGAAATTAAGAAATGTTTCTCTGTTATACAAGATCTTATGCAGTTTGCATACCGAGAAAATAGGAATGTTGAAGATGCAATTCTAGTATTTCTGCAAAATGTATACAAACATCTCGATACGCCTAAAAAATATTGTAGAATATTATTTGTCGATTTCTCCTCAGCTTTTAAACCATCCAACCACACCTTTTGATCTCTAAACTACATAAGCTTGATTTGAACCCATACCTTACTGCTTGGATGGTTAACCTTTTGACGGCAAGACCTCAGTATGTCAAGTTGAATGACAATGAGAAAGGAAATTGTTCAGACACCGTTTTTTTGAAATATAGTTACTGCCAACACTGGTGCTCCCCAAGGGGCTGTGCTGTCACCTTTATTATTTACAATATGCACAAACGGCTGTACAACTGTCAACAATGCTACTACCTGTACTCATGTATTGAAGTTCGCCGATGATACATGTATTCAAGGTCTAATATTTGAGGATGAAACCAATTACAGAGAAACTATACATTGGTTTGTCAAGAAGTGTGAAGAACATTTTCTACTCCTAAATGTGAAGATAACAAAAGAAATGATTATTGATTTTAGAAGAAATAAAAATCCACTTACATCTGTTCTAATTAACAACGAAGAAGTTGAGCGTGTAGAAAGTTACGAAAACCTTAGAGCCACCTTAGACAATGCTTTAAATTGGAACCCCCATATTATGACCCTTTTGAAGAAGCTAAACACTCGATTATACGTTTTACGAACACTTAATTCTTTTCATGTTGACAAAACGCTTCTATGTACCTTCTACAAAGCAATAGTTGAGGGTGATATTTGCTTTGCTCTGACATGTTGGGGTGGTAGTTCAAACAAATTTCTGACTAACAAATCGATGTCATTATTCATAAATGTAACAGACTGTGTCAAGTCAATGATCTTTTCATCTCCTTTAATGTTTTGTATTATGCAAATGTCAGAGTAAAATCATGTCTATTCTAAAAGATAATACGCACCCTCCCAGCAGCCTAGTCGGTTTCTCTGAACGCTCTGGTAAACTCCTGGTTATAAAATGTAGACTTTAGCGAAATTCTTTTTTTGCCTAGAGCAGTTAAACTTCTATAATAAAATGTTTAATTTTAGGTTAGGTTAGATTTATTTTTCCACCATACATGTTATTATAAAGGTCTGTCATTAATCACCCTATATAAGATTTTGTTCTGTTTATGTACCCTAATCTCGTGCTGCATGTAAAACCACCACAATGTGCATATGAAGGACAATAAAAGTATATCTTATCTCTTATCTTATCTTATTATAGAAGGGGAACAAGCAGCATAGTGATAAAATTTCGCATTCAAAATTAGGAGGAAAATAGCAAAATTCATAACTTATTAAAGTATGCAAGGACACTTAGCTGAATCGTGGAGTGAGGCTAATCTGTCTGATCAAGTAATGATAATGCGATAATTTGATAACCAAGCTCAAGGTTTATAAATTTCCATGATGAGTCTTAGTTTAAAAAGTTTTTTCGAGACCAGAACATTTTTTTTCTCTTCTTTTTACTGTTTTATTGGACACGCTGACAATCTCCCGTTTTACTCTAACTCTACACTGACATGATCACACAAATAAGAAAATTTCTCAAGTGCAGTTCGTCATAAGTGAAGCTATGAGTGCAATGGATTTGAACTAATCAAGGTTTGGCCTTTATACTTTTCACCTTAAGGAAATGGTTAGGCTTCTGGATAGATTAGAGAATCTTTAAAACGTGATACATGTATAAGGCTGCACTTCCTAATAATTATTCTAAGCTCTTTCATATGATGTACTTAGTCTACCAAAGTTGTTCGGCAACTTTTGTTGGACGATATGTAAAAAATTTGACCCTGATTTTAAGATAAGCCTATTTTAAGAAAAGGTATAACAGCTCTGGAAATAACAACAACCACAACCAGTCTATGTATCACTCTTCTAAAGTATACATTCTCTCTTTAGGTACACGGTAAACGTTACGCCTACAAGTTTGACTTTGCCGGTCTGGCTCAGGCTCTCCAACCTTCGGTTCCTCCCTCTGAGGCGTATGCGCATCACTACGTCTCCTCTGAATGGCTCTTGCAGCACGGTTATCAACATGCCCCGCCCACTGTCAACTTGACAGCCAATCACTATCACCAGCCGGTGACGCAGGTTCACCAAAGCCTGTTCGGAGCCGCACCTACCCATCCTGCACACCCAAACTCTAGCAGTTTCTACCATCATCACTACCACCACCATCGGTGGTCTCCAGCCAGTGGACATAGCGGTGTAGGAAGCCACTTCACTCCTCACTATCACTCCCCAACAGCTGCCCATCATCATCACCAAAACTCACAGCAGTTTCCATTGTTGGCGTCAGCATCGCCTACGGGTGCTTCTTCAGCAGTGACCCCGACATCAGGCCAACTTCCGCCGCATCCTGGTTCTGTGGTGGCAACATCGTCAAATCAGCCGATTTCGGCGTACCACCAGCACCAGCATCCGCAGCATAAATACACCCACCATGCTGGCTACTCATTAGACCACCAAACTTCCCACTTCAGGCAAAGCCAAGGCGCCAGCATCACGATTCCTGCTGCAAACTCCAGCCTCAATACTTACATGGGGACCTGCTACTGACACATCTCTCACTTTGATAGGACAGTGTTTTAGCACATCCTTTTTTCCTGCTTTTGTATTAAACACGGTCTTAACTGCCTTGATGTTCCTTCCTGGCATTCCTGTTGCCTTTTAATATTTGCGAGAACATATTTTTACAGGTAATGGAGGATGGTGTGTTCTTATTACTTTTTCATAGATAAAAAATGAAAATGATATTCTACCTTTTCCAAGATAGAAACCATTTTATAATTAAAGCATGATAACTCATATTTTTACAGCAGAGAATTTCATTCACACGACGGATTTCAATGGAGCATTCGATTATTTCTTAGCTTTTGCTTCCAGTAAATGATCATCATCCCCATGTGTTGCGACTAATAATTTGATATTTTTGATAATGACTTTGTAATTACCTTGCCATAGAAACTGAATAAAGAACATTTGTTTTAAAAAAAAGGTTTTATCGATTATAATTCATTTTATTTCTTTATCATAAATATATTTGTGCAAAATCTGATTAAAAAAACAGCAAAGTACAGTTAATTCTTATGAATGTAACGCATCGTTCTATTACTTAATGCTTTTCCTGTTTTAACAATAGCTGAGTAGCGAATGATTAAGTGCTACATTTGGACTTCGATCTGTTAGTACCTCTTGTGACAGACTCGAGCAATTCGATTTTGAGATCTGTTGGGATCTCTTGTGGCAGATTCGAGCAATTCGATCCCGAGATCTGTTGGGATGTTTTGTGGCAGACTCGAGCAACTCGATCTTGAGATCTGTTGGGATCTCTTCTGGCATACTCGAGCAACTCGATCTTGAGATCTGTTGGGATCTCTTGTGGCAGACTCGAGCAATTCGATCTTGAGATCTGTTGGGATGTCTTGTGGCAGACTCGAGCAATTCGATCTTGAGATCTGTTGGGGTGTCTTGTGGCAGACTCGAGCAATTCGATTTTGAGACTTTGATATCTCTTGTGACAGACTCGGGCCATTCGATCTTAAGATCTGTTGGGATGTCTTGTGGCAGACTCGAGCAATTCGATCTTGAGATCTGTTGGGATATCTTGTGGCAGACTCGAGCAATTCGATCTTGAGATCTGTTGGGATGTCTTGTGACAGACTCGAGCAATTCGATCTTGAGATCTGTTGGGATTTCTTGTGACAGACTTGAGCGATTCGATCTTCAGATCTATTGGTTTCTCTTGTGACAGACTCGAGCAATTCGATCTTGAGATGTAATAGGATGTCTTGTTACAGACTCGAGTGATTCGATCTTGAGATTTTTTGGGATATCTTGTGACAGACTCGAGCAATTCGATCTTGAGATCTGTTGGGATGTCTTGTGGCAGACTCGAGCAATTCGATCTTGAGATCTGTTGGGATCTCTTGTCGCATACTCGAGCCATTCGATTTTGAGATCTGTTGGGATCTCTTGTGATAGACTCGGGCGATTCGATCTTGAGATCTGTTGGGATCTCTTGTGGGAGACTCGAGCAATTCGATCTTGAGATCTGTTGGGATCTCTTGTGGCAGACTCGAGCAATTCGATCTTGAGATCTGTTGGGATCTCTTGTGGCAGACTCGGGCCATTCGATCTTGAGATCTGTTGGGATGTCTTGTGGCAGACTCGAGCAATTCGATCTTGAGATCTGTTGGGATCTCTTGTGATAGACTCGGGCGATTTGATCTTGAGATTTGTTGGGATCTCTTGTGGCAGACTCGAGCAATTCGATCTTGAGATCTGTTGGGATCTCTTGTGATAGACTCGGGCGATTCAATCTTGAGATTTGTTGGGATCTCTTCTGACAGACTCGAGGAATTCGATCTTGAGATCTGTTGGGATCTCTTCTGGCATACTCGAGCAATTCGATCTTGAGATCTGTTGGGATCTCTTGTGGCAGACTCGAGCAATTCGATTTTGAGATCTGTTGGGATCTCTTGTGGCAGACTCGAGCAATTCGATCTTGAGATCTGTTGGGATCTCTTGTGGCAGATTCGAGCAATTCGATTTTGAGACTTTGAGATCTCTTGTGACAGACTCGGGCCATTCGATCTTAAGATCTGTTGGGATGTCTTGTGGCAGACTCGAGCAATTCGATCTTGAGATCTGTTGGGATGTCTTGTGGCAGACTCGAGCAATTCGATCTTGAGATCTGTTGGGATGTCTTGTGACAGACTCGAGCAATTCGATCTTGAGATCTGTTGGGATTTCTTGTGACAGACTTGAGCGATTCGATCTTCAGATCTATTGGTTTCTCTTGTGACAGACTCGAGCAATTCGATCTTGAGATGTAATGGGATGTCTTGTTACAGACTCGAGTGATTCGATCTTGAGATTTTTTGGGATATCTTGTGACAGACTCGAGCAATTCGATGTTGAGATCTGTTGGGATGTCTTGTGACAGACTGGAGCAATTCGATCTTGAGATCTGTTCAGATCCCTTGTGGCAAACTCGAGAAAATCGATTTTCAGTTCTTGAGATCTCCTAGGATCTCTTGTTGCAGACTCGATCAATTTGATCTTGAGATCTGTTGGGATCTCTTGTGGCAGACTCGGGCAATTCGATCTTGAGATCTGTTGGGATCTCTTGTGGGAGACTCGAGCAATTCGATCTTGAGATCTGTTGGGATCTCTTGTGGCAGACTCGAGCAATTCGATCTTGAGATCTGTTGGGATCTCTTGTGGCAGACTCGAGCAATTCGATCTTGAGATCTGTTGGGATCTCTTGTGGCAGACTCGAGCAATTCGATCTTGAGATCTGTTGGGATCTCTTGTGGCAGACTCGAGCAATTCGATCTTGAGATCTGTTGGGATGTCTTGTGGCAGACTCGAGCAATTCGATTTTGAGATCTGTTGGGATCTCTTGTGATAGACTCGGGCGATTTGATCTTGAGATCTGTTGGGATCTCTTGTGGCAGACTCGAGCAATTCGATCTTGAGATCTGTTGGGATCTCTTGTGGCAGACTCGAGAAAATCGATCTTGAGAACTGTTGGTTTCTCTTGTGGGAGACTCGAGCAGTTTGATTTTGAGATCTGTTGGGATCTCTTGTGACAGACTTCAGCAATTCGATCTTGAGATCTGTTGGGATGTCTTGTGGCATACTCGAGCAATTCGATTTTGAGATCTATTGGGATCTCTTGTGACAGACTCGGGCGATTCAATCTTTAGATTTGTTGGGATCTTTTCTGACAGACTCGAGGAATTTGATCTTGAGATCTGTTGGCATCTCTTGTGGCAGACTCGAGAAAATCGATTTTCAGTTCTTGAGATCTACTAGGATCTTTTGTGACAGACTCGGGCGATTCGATCTTGAGATTTGTTGGGATTTCTTGTGGCAGACTCGAGCAATTCGATCTTGAGATTTTGGGATCTCTTGTTGCAGACTTGATCAATTCAATCTTGAGATCTGTTGAGATTTCTTGTGACAGACTCGAGCAATTCGATGTTGAGATCTGTTGGGATGTCTTGTGATAGACTCGATCAATTTTATCTTGAGATCTGTTGGGATCCCTTGTGGCAAAGTCGAGAAAATCGATTTTTAGTTTTTGAGATCTCTTAGGATCTCTTGTTGCAGACTCGATCAATTTGATCTTGAGATCTGTTGGGATCTCTTGTGGTAGACTCGAACAATTCGATATGCAGTTCTTGAGATCTGCTAGGATCTCTTGTGGCAGACTTGATCAATTCGATCTTGAGATCTGTTGAGACCTCTTTTGGTAGACTCGACAATTATTAGGTTGTTATTGGACCATATTTGTATTTGAAACATCACCTTTTTATTTTAAATAACCTTTAATTGTTTTCTTATAACAGTGGAGGTGCTTTAGAAAGGTTCCGTGACCAACCTTAACGAATCAATATCCCTCTCTTTACTCAAAGAGGAGCTGCTATTAAAAACAGTGCGCCACTCTAAAATATTAACAAAATCTTTCACTGTTTATAGAAGCTTGGTATTCACTTTACACCTTTTGTACAAAGAGCTTTTTAATACGTAAAAAATGTTTGCCATTACGCAGTATTGGAGCTTATAAAGCTTATAAAGAAAACTAGTTTAGCAAACTCAGCTTCGCTGAAGTTCAGTTGTTATTTCTTTTTTTTTTTTTTTGAATTTAAGTAAAAAAATGGCGATCGGTTTTCGGAGATTAAGATAGCTGGATTTTCTTGTCTCTGCTTGGCCTGGAAAAAAAAATGAAATGTAAGCGTAATATTCAGCGATATGCAATTGATAAATGTGGAGTTACGTGGGATTTGTACTTAAAAACATCCGCACTTTGATACACAGCGTGACAGAAGCCACTGAGAGACAAGGCTGACACTAGGTTATTTTAGTATGGATATCAGAGAAGATATGGTGGTTATAGCATCCAGTTATAGATAAAAAGTAATGCTTAACGTTGAGATGGTGCTCAGAAAGATCAGAAAAGGCTTCGAGAGGTCGTTCGTTACTAAAAAATACGGTTATTCTCCGTGCGATTTGAACCCTCTACATTTAGTTGTATGAGTCGGTAATCGCAGCCTTGCCTTTTTGAAATGCATGACAAATTCCATTTATTCAATAGATTCCAGCGAAGATATATATTATATCAGATCAAAAGTGACTAGCACGATCAATGCTTGTCAATGGATGTACGAACAGCTTGAGCGTACGATAGCGCAATGTATGCCCATCTAATACAATATATTGAAAATTCAAGAATACTAATACATGCATTAACCCCTCTATTATAATCAAAATAAAGAGAACCCCGCACCCTCCGTCCAAAATAATAATAATAATAAAAAAACAACATAGGAACAAAATAACCCCCTCCCCTCAAAAACATACAAACAAAAACAAAAAAAAAACAAAAAAACACACAACCAAAAAGGTATCAGAAAAAAAGTTCAAAAAGGAATGAAAAAAGTTTCGAAAAGAAAAGACCAAAAAAAGATACCAAAAAGGCATAAAAAAGGAACAAAAAAAAGGAGACAAAAACTAGGGACCAATAAAAAGGGACCAAAAAAACAAACAAACAAAAGACAGATATAAAAAGGCATCAAAAAGGGAACAAAAATGGTACCTAAAAAGGTACCTACAAGGAACAAAAATGGTACCAAAAAAGGAAGCATCAAAAGGGACAAAAAAGTGACCAAAAAAGGTGGGAAAAAATGACACAAAAAAGGTATAATAGGGATTAATAAAGGACGTAAAAGGGGATTTGAAAAGAACCCCCCCAAAAAAAAAAACAAAAAAAAAAAAAAAAAAAAATCAATCAATCAATCAAAATAAATAAAGAAATAAAGAAGGGACCAAAAAAAGGAACCAAAAAAAAAAAAAAGGGATAAAAAGGGACCAAAAGAGGACCAAATAAAACTCTGTGATACCAAAGAAAAACTTGTCTTCGTTTCGCTATTCCTCGGCAGCTTCACACAATTACCATTTTATGGAAAAGTGGGTTGAAACGAGATAGCATTTCAGCAGTATTAATTATACTTCAATACGACAGAAAGATCTAAATCTACCTTGATCTTAAATGTTATTTATCTTGACTAATGCTTAACACATTTAAAAGTAATGAACTCTGCCAAACAATTAGAGGCTTTTAGAATGTTACTGTAGATTTAAATTATGATAGGATATCTTTATTTTCAGACATGAACTTGTGCACAGCTGAGAATTTGAAGAAGCATCAACACTTAATTACGGTTTAGATTCTTTAATGTACACACTCTTTTTTGTCTTATTGAATTTAATAGCGAACCCTGATAACACTGATAACGAAACTTGAAAATATGAAAATTGTATATAAAAGACATATATAACTTTTACTTCTGAAAAAAACAACAACTCGATTTTTGAAAACATTGTATTAAAATTCAATGAGTTGTTAGGAAAACAACCTGGAAAGCATAATAATGATAGGATCACTTTATATTCCTTTTTTTCCAGTCCTATCACTACATAAGCAAACGAAAAGTTGACTCTTTTGTTACCACCAAGTGTGCTGCATACCCACATCAAAGAGCTGCCTTAGCCAAGTGTGAGCGGACCAAGTTACTGAAATTTGCATCTCCAGTTCATATTGTTTTAAATTAAAGGCTTCAGTTGACATACCGTACCGTTCATTTGTCTATCTCTCAGTTGGTAAAGATTTGTTCTTTCAATCTAAAAATTTGTCGGACTAGAACAGATGTGGCAAGAATTTTGACACATAAGCTGTTAATCGGTGACTACTTTAATTAAAACCAATTTATCGTCAAATGACTGCATGTCATAATTACATATTTCACATGGGACGGAAATCTTTCTTTAGTTCTAAAGGATCTGCTTTGTCCACCCAAGGTAAGTCTGAAAAGCTATGAATGAAAATATAACTTTTGTGTCAGTAATTAATCTTTGGTTTAAATAATTGAAATCGTAAGAGACGAAAGTGAAACTTTTCGAGATCCTAAAAAATCGAAATCAACAATAACTTTAAAAAAATAGATAACAACAGAATTAACATCCTGTAATCTTTTGGCAGAAACAGTTCATTTATTTTTTTTTTTTAAATCAAAATTAATATGATACTTGATTTTTTTTGTTTGTATTTCTATCTCCCTCTGTCCATCCATCTCTTTGTATCTTTCTCCACCTATTTGTGTGTCAGTCTCTTCCTATCTGCCCCCTCCCCCCCTCCCCACTCTCTCTCTCTTTCTCTCTCACTCTCTCTTTTTCTCTCTCTCTTCCCATATTTCTCTCGCTGTCCGTCTCTTTCTCCTTCTCTTACTCTCTTTCTTTTTTATTTTATTACTCAATCTAGCCCCAACCTCAGGCACAGGATGGATCGGCTCTGCGTTCCTAGTGGTCAATGACGCTTTAGGAGGTGGACTTCTCTACTTCCCTCTGGCCTATCACCTCGCAGGAGGGATTCTTATAGCTGTTATGATGCAGACAGTGGGTTGAGATTTGTCTTTTCTCTAGAATCATGAGTTTATAACTACACAAAACCCAAAATACTCAATATATTCATCGGTACTTCAAAATTTTCATTTCTTTTCATTAACGTTTTTATTTTATAGTTCCAGAACTGTGGATTTGTAAAAACTGAGAAACGTATGAGGTTTATTTGGAGAATGTTCAATAGAAACTAAAGAATCAAATTTTTCATAAAATTTTAAGTGGTTTCTGGGGCTTACGATCTACGGCTTTCATCATTTTTTGAAGCTTGTTTACTTTGACATGAGTTACATAATCCAACCTTCAGAGACATCGTGCATCATAATAAAACGGTCAAATGTGTCTTGTGTTGTATTTAATCGAGTGCTCTTGAAGACAGGTTTTTTATGTGTTTTCTGCAAACCGATTTACTTTTTCAAATTTAGCCATTAAAACAATTTTTCTGATGACTAAAATTAAAAAAAAACATAAAAAAACAAATGAATCTTTCTTACCAATTTTTTATGTCGAGATATTTCAAAACATTCAATAAATATTTTTTTTTTTACTAATGTATAGTGACATTTGGATAATTATCTCCCACCTAATGTTAACAGAGTTGACATTTTTTCAAGGTTTCCTCCTCTCGTGTCTCCCATCCTAGATATTCCAGGTTTTTGTGGTGATAGCCCACTTAATCCTTGGATACTGTGCGGATATCAAAGGATCGAACAACTATCAGGACGTGCTACACTCGTTATGTGGAGCCAGGGCACAGTTAGCCTGCGCTGTCTGTATCACACTGTATTGCTTTGGCACTTGCATCACCTTCTTGATTGTCATTGGGGATCAGTGGGAGATGTGTGAGTTCTCTGTCTGTCTGTCTGTCTGTCTGTCTGTCTGTCTGTCTGTCTGTCTGTCTGTCTCTCTCTCTCTCTCTCTCTCTCTCTCTCTCTCTCTCTCTCTCTCTCTCTCTCTCTCTCTCTCTCGCTTTTCTGTTTCTATTTCACCCCCTACCCTCTTTTTTTCTCTGTATCTTTGTCATTCTCTCTGTTCCTCTTTTCCCCTCCACCACTCTCCCATTCTCCTATCTATTGAACCAAGAAATAATCCTTGGTAATTTTATAATAAATATAGCAATATATCAAAATATAACCAGATAATTATGCTTAATGCACTCTCTACTTGCGCTTTTTCTACTTGAAGTGAAAATACAGAAACATTCATGGATTTAAGAAGTTTTATCATTGTTAAGAAGCTACTCATATAAATAATTCCAACTTTCATCCAGTTTTCCTGAATGTCGCCAAAGACTTTTATTGCAACACCAGCCCGTTTTACATGGGAAGAAGTTTCATCATATCAGTCACATCGTGCATCTTTATTCTACCTCTGTGCTTCTCCAAAAGAATAGATTTTTTGAAATATGCCAGGTGACGTGTTTTTCTTATCTTTGATTGTTTGTTTGTTGTTTTTTTTCTTTTTGAAGATTCACAATGTGTTTCCAAAGATAAAGTATTAATGACATGTTGACATGTTTTTGTTTTATGATGTTTTCGTTTGAAAGTAATCCGTGTCTAAAAACATTCGTAGAATGAACTAAAATTTCATGATTTTTCCACCACCCGTACCAAATATTCGATTGGGATTGGGTTCAACAAACAACACGAAATTTCTTCTGTCTAAAAGGTCTTTAAAAAGTTATATATATATTTTTTTCCTAAGTTGCGTTGTTGGGTGTACATAAAAAATTGTTCGTGTCAAGATTTGGGCTTAAAAGTATATCTAAACATTGAATAAAATTGGATTGAACTAATAAAGTGTGGGGCACTCATAATTTGTGGATTGTTCCATTATCCACGCGTTTAGTGGCTCGGCATGATAGTTTTATTTCTCACAGTATCCACCTTGTTACTAATGTAAGTTTTTATTCATGTTCTTGTGCTATCCAAATAAGATATGTTTTCAAAGTGAAGCGGTATTTATCAACCCGTGGTTTTAAAAATAAACAACTCGACCTGTATTACAGGTATGGATTATCAATGTTGCTCTATGTAACATGATAGTGAATGACATCTGGCCATGAAGAAGAAAAACCACAAAAATCTGTTACGGGCTTTGAAAAATATACCGAGAAAGAGTACAGTAAAAGAAACGATATTTGTGCATAAACTTTGTAGGAAGAAAGATAAAATTATATCTAAATGTTATTTCAAGTAAATCTCCTTTTTTAAGTACCGATGACAAAAACAAAACTCATAGCATGATGTTAGAAAGGTTCTATGCGTCTTCTTTGTTACTATTGTCATAAAACTTCTTTTAAAATCTAGTGCGATATTATTTACACAAATGAGAATATATTATGACTAAACCTAAAGTTTCTTATCCTATGTATTTTTTAAAAGGCTTTAATTTTAATGAACGCCCTATATTTCATGTTCAGGTGTACAAGAATGCCTCATTCAGTGAAACCACTAACATTAAATTCGCAACCAAAAATGCCATCTAAACAACCCCATAAATTGGTCACCAACATTTTAAACAAAGTAAAACTTATAATTTGCTAAGATTCTTCCGTAATTGTATCGATCTAGGCCATAATAAGTGACTGAGTTTGGTGCCATATCTTCTCAGCTGTCTTTCTTGACGAGAAGTCTTGGTGTTCAGCCGTATAAGTCTTAGAATATGTTTCAAAGCATGGGCTCCACCTAAGCAATGATGTCTCAATGTATGTTGAGGTAAAAGCTAAACGTGCAGGCTCAATAGGTTCCAAGTCTATTCGTTAGATTGGTATAGAACGTGCAATGTTAATATCATTAAATCTATTCGGATATTGTTTCAAACTTTATGTTAAATAAATAATCGACCATATTCGATTAAATACAGGAGCTTTCCTGATCTTAAAATATCTTACCTCTCATTTTTTAATGGCTTTGAAGCCTCACTATGGCCACCAATCTCTTTAAACATAAGAAACGTAGCAAGAATGAATAATTACAATTAAAGGTTATGAACTATAGAAGAAGACACATCTACAAAAGACTGTCAAAGTTAATCTTCGGGAATACTATTTTTTTTATTTGAAGTCCACACGAGAAATATGTGGTGTTGATGTCAAAAATAAAACTACGTGTAACTTTCTTTTCCAGCCTTATTGCTTGATTTAGTTTAACCCAATAAAATGCACCTTCTTTTTTGAACATTTATCATTTCATATTTGATATCACTAAAAAAATCAATGCATTGTATAAACTTGATTCTTCTCTTTCTTTAGTGTTGTCGGCGTGATCGGCATATTGTATGTTGTGGGTCTGGTGACAGTCATGTATTTTACTCCACACACAGCTAGGGTACCAATAGCCACACAGTAAGTTTAAGCGATCATTTTCGACGACTTGAGTATCATTCTCCTTTTCTCCTTTTACTTATGAGAAGATTGTCGGGTCATTTATAAACCTATTTCAATAAATAAACCAAAGGCGCTTAAAGGGTTTAAAGGGTTTAAAAATAAGAATAGCTAACTGTTTTTTTAAAGTCCTAATTCATTGAAAAATCTTTTTAAATATTCATTATCATATAAGTTTAAATAAACGCGCAACTAAGAATTCCCGCAACAGAATAAACCTTTAGGCACTTTTCGCGGCAAGTAATAGCCTTCTATTAAGCTTATCAAAGGATCCTAAAATAAATTTGAAAAGTACAAATTTCCCATATTGAAACTGCTTGAATGGCTGCACTAAAAATTTATTCCATAGTGTAATTTGCGAAATCACAGCATTAATATTTTGTATTTTCTTATTCTTCTAAAGGCCCTAAGAAACAAAAGCTTTACTCTTGTTTTGCGTCCACGGCTTCAGATGGATCAGACTATCGGGTTTTGCTGAATTCATTTCTTTTTTGGAGAATTTATTTTTTCCTTCTATGTTTTTTTTTTCAGCCCTAAATCTTGGATGGATATCTTCCTGGTTGTGCCAAATATTTGTTTTGCTTACCAGGTATGTTTAAATATTTAAAACTTGATATTTACAGTTCGATCTGTTTGCGTCGCTTTCATTGCTTTTTGCTAAGCATTTGTAACTGCAGAGGAAGGAAATAGGTGATAAAAAGAAGATGGTAGGAAGGGCGAATAATGGGAACTGTATAAGTCATACCTAACTTATAACCTAAGAACAGGTGCTGTTGAATCTATGTCATTGTCTATTTGTAACTTTAAGTCAACTGTTACTTTTCTAGTTCTTTTGCGCTAAGCTAAAGGGTGCTCTTATCAAAACTAACTTTGTCATCTTTTACTTTGCATACCTCGGTAACTTCAGTTTTAGATCACAGTCTTTTCAGTATTTACATATCCGCGAAAATTTAAGTTTGATTGAACTATGTATATATTTTTCCTGAACGCTTTTAGACTCCGAACAACTTCTGACTGCTCCTTTATTGGTCAGATTCATGACTTTTAAATATTTAACATAGTTCTTTGTAAACAACATTGTAGATAAAGACACATCTAGGTTTGTCTGTTTGATAGAAATGTGAAATATTGGTACCCAATTGTTTTTAACAAATTTTCCACAAAATGTTCATGCGATTGAGCTAGTTATTCATATGGAACATAAGAATTTATGGTTGTCTCATTTATATAAAACTATTTTAAAACTATCAGGTGCTAAGTTCTGATGTCTAAATGATAATGTTTTCACAGTGCCATGTGGGCGTCATTCCTGTTTACTCATGTATGGAGAAACGAAACTTGTACGAGTTTGCCAAGGCAGTTGGTTTGGCTATGTTGCTCTGTGAGATTATCTACACCGTTACAGCAATTCTAGGTTACCTACAGGTCTGTCTTAATAATGGTGTCATTTGCTCTTCTCACATCAGATATTTGTGCTTTGGTATGAGTGGAAGAGGGAGCTTACACATAATGTTTGATTCATCAGGGAAAATAGATAGATTGCCTTACATTTATTTTTTTTTTTTACAATATTAGTCATAACCACATTAATCTTGTATCTGTATGCATAACATGCACCAATCTGTAAATTCATCTTGAATTATTTTGCATGACTAATTAAGTAAATTCTATGTCTGATCGTATCAATGAGTGGCCATGTCCAAATGTTTAAATTGTGATAAATTAAATAAATGCATCTTGTCTATTCTGGTTCTTTTAGTGAAGTTAATGGACTGGATTAAGTCACTTTATTTACAGAGCCTATAAGTAAGTAACGAGAAGAACTATCATTTTAATAGAACCACATCATTTTTATTCCGACACAGCATTAGAATCCCACAAACATATTTTTGCATTGAAAATTATATATTTATTGCCTTTTTGCAGAAATGATGAGAGCACATTAGCTCGAATTTCCCTTTCGTTTGAAATGGGGAAAATGTATGAGTGCTAAAACTAGTGGGAATATCTTGTTGATTTATTTATTAGGGGCTTAAAATTTTGACCACGTCCTCCCATCCCCCAAATCTTCGAAATTAAAAAAAAAAAGTTACATTAAAGGCCACTCTGATAATCAATATACATATATTATGAATTAGACCCTGCATCAATTAAGCTGGTCTTATAAATAGAAACAAGACAGCTGTCAAGTCTAATTGTTGCATTCACAGCAGCATGAAGAAGAAGAAGTCTTTTTTTTAGCAAATTTCTTACATTTTTTAAATAGATATATGTTGTAATGATTTTGGCAATGTGTTCTGTTCCAGAAACTAAAAAGAAGTTTTCATTACTACGTTAATTTAATAACTCTTTGTACTTGTCTAATGCAAAATAAAAAAAAAATTAATTATAAAAAGTGAATCTTAAGCGACGAAAGATATCCCTCTCTCTCTCTCTCTCTCTCTCTCTCTCTCTCTCTCTCTCTCTCTCTCTCTCTCTCTTTCTCTCTCTCTCTATATATATATATATTGTTTTTCAGGTCATATACATTTATCTTTTGAAATCGAATTCACATATAATCAAAAAATGGTGTGATTGATTTGATATAACACAGTACTATTCGCAACTTCTAGCTTAGCCTCTTTTATTATTTACGTCTTAGAAATTTGGAAATGACGTAGCTTTAAAGTTATTAACAAGTTTAAATTTAGAGTACTGATTATATCTTGTAATTTAATTTAAAAGTGAAGGAAATATTGCTCTGAATGTCAGTTTCCTAGAATATATGTATAGTAAGGGCGTCTTGCAACTCATACAGATTGGGCGCCTCACCTGTATATATTTACAAAGACATAAAGCCAAATATATTAAAATTAACACTATCATCATATTTTCCATCACTTTGGCACTTTTCATAGAAATTAATATCCTTCAAATAAATGTTTAAAAGGATCTTTAAATACATTAGAAAAGTACAAAATTAACTGGGTTTTCACAATGGGTAGTATGAGAACAAAAAGAGTACCGTCATGAGCGCTAAATAAAAGAGCATATTTATTTGTTTGTTTTGAGAATACGTTAATTTATTCACTTTGTCTAAGTTGCCTTTTTTCTTCTCGGCGTCCGGTTTTTTTCTTTCAATATATTTTAAATTACTATCAACACCATAACCATTACTTCTAATTAAAACTACACCTTCACTGCTATTGATCCAATATAAGAATTTGTTTTCTTCATTTTGCTACTTCGATACATCTATTCACAGTTTGGTGGGAACGTAACTTCAGATATTCTCCTGTCCTTCAAACCAGACACTACAGTCATGATAGCTGTTGTCCTCATAGCTGTCAAGTCATACACGTCCTACCCCATGTTACACTTTTGTGGACGGTGAGGACATTTTAGCTGTTCAAAAAATTTACTTTTTCTATATTCGTGTGGTTCTGAACATGACTGTTCTTTAAAACATTTTCACTTAATGTTACTTGTACGAACTTAATTCACAGAATTGAGAACTTGTCCAATATAACGTAAAAAGAGGAAAAGAAGTTAAGGTGTTGTCAATATCTTCCTTGTTGTTTTAGATATCTTCCTAAATTCCCTGCATTTGAGGTGTTTTTTTTTCCTCTTCAATAATTCATCACGCACAATATTCGTAATGTTTTCTAATGGGAATTAAAAGAAAATGAAATGATATTTACTTTAGCTACATCAATGCAATACTGCAACATAGTGAATTGTGTACTTACATGCACATCTGTTTTTTACTCTAGAATAGACCAGATTGTAGGGAAAACCCTACACCCAGAAAACTCTGGGGTCCGACAGATCTTTGAAAAGACCTACAGATCTGGAGTTATATCGTAATATTTTAGCTGCAGAAAGCTTCGATATGTTTGCAAAATATATTTCTTCATATTTTATTCCTTTTTTCACTTTCACTATAAGTATTAATACTCCATAGGTTGATTTTGCTCTGAGATTGGGATGATTTTAATTTTGAGTCTAAATAGACTTAAGTCTTATAATTAGGCCTAAGATACAGCTGCTGGAACAACTCTCTTGACCGCCCAAAATTTGGGTAAGCAGATTTGGCAGCTAAAAGCTTGGAAGAAACTTTACAGCTGCAGTCTCCTGACGGAAGAGCTTTCTCTGGTTAGATATTCTAATGCTAGGTACTTTTCATATGCACGGACACAGTTGTGACATGCCGCAAAGTTATTTTTTTTCCATTTAATATTATTGTTTAGTCTTGTTATTAGATCTACACACACGAATTTTTACAATCCATGGTTGATCTAAACCTAAATATTTTACGTTAAGGTCACTTGGGGAGGGGGGGGATGTGGCCTGTGGTTTAATCAGAGAATGTGTACAGGTACCTGATTTAATTTGGAAGTAACCATGAATTTCATATCAAGTTTGAGATAAATATAAAATGAATTTAACCTTATTTCACGAGAGTGAGAACGAATTATGCTGTGTTTTGCTGAGATAGATATGCCTTTCACTTTTGCTTGCACTTTAAAAATGTTGTCTGCACCAATAATCAGAGTCTATGCAAAGCACTTAAATCAATTCCAATATTCAAAGATTCACAATTTAGAAAGAAATAGAAACTGGAAATGGTGTTAGAAAATAAAAAAACCCTTCACCTAATACGGTAGTACGTTTTCAGATACTTCAATTATAGGTCAGAGTTCATGCCTTCGTCAAATAATGTTATGGACAAGTTTAGATGTGTCCGAGCTATAGAAGTGTCATTCCAGATTGTTTCTTACTCAATGGACCATAAAATATTATTTTATGAGGTCCATTTATTTACGTATTTTGTGCTCTTACTGAACCAGATCTCTGCAGCTCTCTTTATTCTCTCTCTCTCTCTCTCTCTCTCTCTCTCTCTCTCTCTCTCTCTCTCTCTCCTTTTCTCTCTTTCTCTCTCCATTTCCTGTACATCTATCTTTCCTATTTTCTTGCACAGAGCTGCCTTTGAGTGTATCTGGACCACCATTTGGTCAATGAGCGTGGAGGACACAGCTCGTCATGAGAAGATCAGGCGTATCATCACCACAGTGGTTTGGTTTGGCCTCACTCTCATCCTCGCCATTTCTATCCCAAACATCGGAGTTGTCATACAGGTCCTAGGATCAGCCTGTGCCATCTTTATCTTTGTATTTCCAGGTTCGTTGCACGATAACTTCTTCTATCCTCGACAAGATTACATGTTTTGTTGATCAATGATTCTATATGCCTGTGTGTCTGTGCCTTATTTCCCCTAAAGAGGATTGATTAGGTGAGAAAACCAACCGTCTGAAATAATCAGAGAGCAGCGTTTTATATATGCGATTTATTTAGCAGCTCGGAAGTGTTTTTTTCCTCTTTTACATATTAACACAAGACTTGCAATTACTGGGGCTTTATTGTTCCACTTCTATTTTCATAGTATCTTTTTTACATACAACAAATTGTTATTTACATAATTTTTTGTCACCTTCCACTTCGGCATTCGGTGCGTTCAAAAAAAGAATCAATGCTGAAAAAAATTTAGGGGGAAAGGATAAGAAGGTAAAGAGTCCCTACTATGCATGATATTGATCTTTTAAAAAAAGCCACACAACAAAACACTTGGAACTAAGCAGAGCCAGACATGTTAAATATTTGGAAGGTATAGGGAGGGTAAATTAAAAATTGTTTTTGTAACATCATACAAAGTTTGATTATTTTATACCCTGGAAGTATTGATATGAGCACCTGTATATACATCGACAAAAAGTCTGTACACTTTTTGTTAGTTTTGATAATGTTATTACACAAATAAATAAATAAATAGGAGATTTAATATTTAATGTCGCGTAAAATGTTGCGATATTTTCCTATTAGATGTATCTTGTTTAAACCATTTTTAAATTGCTTTTTCAAATTTATTCCTATATCTCTCTTGTTTAATTTTATTTGGCGGACATTTAACATTTTCTACTTTTCTTTTCAGGAATATGTTTATTCAAAGCCATGCAAAACCAGTTGGAGTCTGGTATTTCACAATCGCAGAAGGTGTATTGGCTCCGAGGCCTTGCTGTATTTTTTATCGTTGTAGGGACGTTCATCTTCGGTCTGACACTATCTCAAGCCATCATAAAAGACCTAAAGGGAGCCAAGCGTGATTCCTCGCAGTACACATGTTAGTTGAGGAGATGTTCTTATTTCTGATTGATACGTGTTCTTGTATTGTGGGAAAAAAATACAGTATCAGCTAAACAAACTTGTTTACAAATTTTTAAATGATAAATAGGGTAAGAAAAAAATCATTTAAGTACATAAATTGCGCTTCAAGCTAAACAAATACACTTAAGGAACGGTGTGTATTTGAGAAAATC
>JAWDGP010007350.1:0-5000 GCA_033675545.1 Elysia crispata
CTATCTTCCTTTCTCTCTCTTTCGCTCTCTTTTCCTATCGATCTACCTATCTCTCTTTCTCTCTCAAAAAATTGATCTCCCTCAACCTCTCTCTCTCTTGCTCTCTTTCGATCTGTCTCTCTACCTATCTATCTCCATATCTCTCTCTTAATAAATGAATCTCTCTCCGCCTCTCTCTCTTCGTCTGTCTCTCTCTCTCTCTCTCTCTCTCTCTCTCTCTGTTTTTCTTTCTCTCTACCAATCCTTGGATATGTCTATTTTTTCTTATTTTTTTATTTTTATCTTTCTATTTGTCTACTATCTTTTAGACTGTCTACTTATCACTTTATCAATCTTTTTATATATCTTAGTGACACCGCAATACTTTTTATTTTCCCTGAGTGACACTTTTTTCTATATAAACACGAAACAATATTTTTTATTATTATTTTATTATTTTATACAGTGAATATCATTATCTTAGGGAAGTAATGCGTGCCTAAGCTTGGAATAAGAGTGTAACGAATTTAATTAAGGCAATCAATTAATGTTAACAGTAGGGCTCATTATTGTAAAAGACGCATCCGCAATGGAATGGAAATTTTATAATATTGTGCAATACTTGTAGCTTTATGGTTGGCTAGCTGCTAAGATCCGTTCTACAGAAATCACGACAGCTTGAACTCAAATACATCATAGGTCTGGCAAGAGAACAAAACTCAATGAAAGATCATCTGTCCCCGGAAAAAAAATTAAATAAAACTCATCAATGAATGAATTAAAAAAAAAGAAAACAAATTCAAGCCGACATTTTGCGTAACAAATTCTGACCTAAAATGTACAAAACATAATCAGCTCCCTCTGCCAAAGAAAATTAAAATTTAAATTGTAGACTAAAAGTTTAATAGATGTTAAAAAATAAATAAATAAATAGATAAATAGATAAAAACAAAAAGATCCAGCCTCCACATTGTGTATGTTTATTAGATAATTTCTACAGAAGTCATGGCCGGAGGATTTCAAATAAACCCTAATCTTGGCAGGAGATAAAAAAAATTCGATGGAAAAACATCTACCTCCCATCCATACCACCCCTCCCCTCCACCTCACCCAACCAAACAATAAGCCAAGTTTCAAATTAAAATTAAAATTGAAACATAAATTCTAATTCAAATAAAGATTTAAATTGAAATTATTAAATCAGGAAGAAAAACAATTTTGTGTATATTTTATGTTAAAGATCCTTGTAGCGATATCACTTTAAAACTCTTACAATCTTATTATGTTCCATATCCTCCATACTGAGACTGTAGTTTTTATTTTATTATTTTCCATGTTTTGTAAATTAGTTCGTTCTGTTATGATGTTGACAAAAAGAGAAAGCGAAAGTAAAAGAAATCTCTCATGCTTGTTTTGATTTTGGACTAGAAGGTTGGAAATAAAAAAGCTCTTACAACTCAACAACAAACTCCAAGATTGATTTATTGTAAGGACGCTTTATTGGTGACCCCGACGTTAAGTAAATACGTCACGGGCAATAGATTTTTCAGAACACGAATCTAGATCTAAAATACAGCTTACTAGAACGAGTAAACCGACTAAACCACAGCCACCAAACCAGGCTTAACACTACAGTCTACACTCCCTAGACAGCACCATACCAGATCTAGATCTAGACTTAGATCTAGATTCATCAACCTAATATCATAATTTTGACATTTCTAAACCTTTAACCATGGACCTTGATGCTATCAAACAACTAGCAGACGCGATCAGAGAGCAGACTCTTCACGCAACACAGGTCACAACTACAACAGTTTCGTCAGTGTCGGCAGTCGCCTTCAAGGCACCACAGTTTTGGCAGACAAACGCCAAGGCGTGGTTTATTCGCTTAGAAGCATCCTTCAACACACACACGCCACCGATTACACAAGACTTAACTAAGTTCCATCATGTGATACAGCTCTTAGACTCCTCTACTGCACGCCGTGTCCAAGCAGTGTTGGAAAACCCACCTCCAGTAGGGAAGTATGACAGACTAAAATCAGCTCTCCTCAACGCCTATGAAGCGACACAGCTTCAAAAAGATCAAGAACTGCTCAACCTCAATGGTTTAGGTGACCGCAAGCCATCAGAACTTCTCCAACACATGCGGAGCCTTAACCATGACTCTGTAACACTTTTCCGTGCCCTTTTCCTAAACCAATTGCCCCCTGAGGTCCGCCGTATTCTGGTTCAGACTCCAGATGCTGACCTCGACACCCTCGCAAAGACAGCCGATGGAATAATGGACGTAGAATTTTCGGCTGCTGCTACGCGTTCCATCCAAAATACGTACCCAATCGAGGCAACACTAGAGAAACAGGCTAACTCCTGTCACGGAGACGTGAACGCCCTCCAAAGGAATCCACGTTTTCGACAGAAGCATAGGTCTACGACTCCTACCCCTACTTTTGTTTTATGCAAATACCATTCCCGATTTGCTTCCAATGCTAGATCCTGCGAACATTTCGTCGACGGCCGACCTTGTGCAATGTCTCCACGTCCAACCAGCCAGGGAAACGACAGAGCCAGTGCAAAATAAAAGGCGCTACTGGCTTGATCAATGCCCCTGCAATCTGTGCGGTCAATTCCAGTTCTATCTCGGTCACTGATATTATTTCAGGTCGTTCTTTCTTAGTAGACACTGGAGCGGAAGAATCTGTTTTTCCAGCCACAAATTCGGATAGAAAAAAATCTCGCGGCCTCAATCTCATAGCAGCTAATGGGTCGGCTATTGCAACTTATGGGAAACGACCGATTTCTCTGAAACTCAGCAAAACCACGCTCTTCAAAAAGAAATTCTGGATAGCCGACGTCACTCAGCCAATATTGGGGGCAGATTTTTTCAACTGCCACCGTCTCGCAATCGACCTCAGCAACAAGAGATTGGTTTCGCTGAATGGTGGCACCATCGTCAACGCTAGACCTACACATTCACCACGCCCGGGTATACACAAAGTACATTCAAAATATGAGGCCATTCTAGAAGATTTTCCAGAACTTTTGATACCCACTTTTCGTGATAACAAGCATGGCGTTGTACACCATATACCAACTTCCGGTCCCCCTGTTCATGCTCGCGCCCGCCGCCTTGATAATGACAAATTGTCTGCAGCGAAAGCTGAATTTGAGGAACTAGAACGACTTGGTATTATCCGCCGATCATCATCTCCTTGGTCGTCACCTTTACACATTGTAAGAAAGAGCAATGGAGGATGGCGCCCGTGTGGAGACTACAGGTGGTTGAATGACGTGACCAAAGATGACAGGTATCCGCTGCCACACATTCAGGACCTAAATAGTAATCTACGTGGAAAAACTATCTTTTCAAAGATTGATCTTATTCGTAGGTATCATCAGATACCTGTGGCTGAGGAGGATATCCCTAAGACAGCTATCATCACTCCTTTTGGCCTCTACGAATACCTAAAAATGTCTTTTGGGTTAAAAACGCTGCTCAAGCCTTCCAGCGGCTCATGGATGGTATTCTACACGACCTCAACTGCTGTTTCGTTTATCTAGACGATATTTTGATAGCTAGCTCATCTCCCAAGGAACACGAGGCAGATCTACGTTCTGTATTCCACTTACTGGCAACCAATGGTCTTGTCATCAACACTCAAAAATGCATATTCGGGCAAGCTACAGTGACATGCCTCTGTCATAAGATTACCCCAAACGGCATCACACCACTACCTGAAAAGGTCAAGGCCATCACTGAATTCCCAAAACCTAACGGCAGGAAAGCCTTACAATGTTTTTTGGGAATGCTGAATTTCTACCACAGATTCCTCCCTGGAATTGCCAAACTTCTAGCACCGTTGACGGAAGCAACAAAAAGCAGAGGTAAAGTAATTACTTGGACAGATGAATGCCAGACCGCGTTCGAGGCAGCCAAATCTTCACTAGCTTCAGCCACACTTCTCAACCATCCAGATCCCAAGTCTGAAACGCGATTATCTACTGACGCCTCAGATTCATCAATCGGCGCAGAATTATCACAAAAACACCATGGAATGTGGAGACCGATTGCATTCTTTTCTAGGAAGCTGACATCGACACAAAGCCGCTACTCTACATTTGACCGAGAACTGTTGGCTATTTACAGCGCCATCCAACATTTTCGCTTCTTCTTAGAAGGAAGACCATTCTCTGTCCTCACTGATTACAAACCTTTAACTTATGCTCTTACAAGTAAGACAGCCAGGTCGCCACGACAAGAGCGACAGCTAACGTGCATTGCAGAATTCACAACGGACATTAGATATATCAGTGGAACAGACAATGTTGTACCTGATGTACTTTCACGTGCCCCCTGCGCCAAACAACCTATGGTGGCATCAGCATCGCCCATTTCCCCCATAGACCTCGCTCGAATGGCCGAAGAGCAACTTAGAGATCCTAAAGTGGCAGAATTGCGTAAACAACCAGGTGCTCTGAAACTAAAAGAAGTCAACCTAGATGGCTGCATTTTACTATGCGACGTTTCCACTTCTCGCCCACGTCCCATCGTCTTACCGCTCTGGACAAAGACAATTTTCGAAGCCATCCATAATCTTTCCCGTCCTGGCCACAAATCCACCACACGAGCTATCTCAGCCCGCTATGTCTGGCCTGGACTTAAACGTGAAGTTAAAAATATGGTACGCGCATGTCATTCCTGTCAAGCAAGCAAAATTGGCAGACACACCAAAACTCCCCTCAACTCATTCGGCCCTCCAGATTGTCGATTTGGGGATATTCATGTAGACCTTGTAGGACCTTTTCCCCCTCAGAAGGCTGCACATATCTGTTCACCTTCATCGACAGGTTCACCAGATGGCCCGAAGCAGTGCCAATCCAAAACGCTGACGCAACAACATGTGCTAGAGCCTTACTTAGGACCTGGATAGCACGTTTTGGTGTACCAGATTCTATCACATCGGATCAAGGTCCACCATTCACAAGTGGTTTATGGCGTGAATTGCATAACGTCCTTG
>JAWDGP010007350.1:10000-12500 GCA_033675545.1 Elysia crispata
GCAATAACTAAAAGTTCCTGCTAAATAATTTTGTCTTTCTGTATGATTTTAATTTTTTCTCATCGCGAAGGAAGGATTTTTCAGCGTCTGAGAATAACATGTAATGTTGGGTGTGAACGTTTAGGGGTATAAGCATTTTTCATGTAATATTTCTTACATAAGTTCCAATTTTTCTGCAGCAGTTTTTGTTTTTGTCATAAATTCCGAGCTGAATTGATAGTGAAAGATGGAACATTTCTGAAAAAGCTGGTGATAAAACTTGTGCTAGATACGCAACGAGGAATATTCTCGCGATAAAAGGTTGCATTTTGTTTTCAAAGAAGATTAACGTATGAGGTCTTTTAGAGATAAGACAGGGTTTCCTGAAAAAAAAAAACAACAAATGAGTATTTGGCTAGAATGCGGGGTGGAGGGAGAGAAATATTTGATTCTGTATGTACAAAACGGGGTAGGGGTGGATGCAAAGAGGATTGAAAAAAGCGGGGGGAGGGGGGGTGCTTTTTAATGGCACGGGATAAATTTTTAAAATTTTGGATTTTCTTTCCAACCACAAAGCCATTTTCTATTCAAATATGAAAATATTGGTGTGTTTTTTTTTAATTAGCAAAAAGGTCGCATGAAAAACAAAAAAAAAACACAACAGAAACCAAAAAAATTCACCAAAAAGAAAGAGTGGATTAACACAACATCGCAAGGAAAAAGAACAAACTATAAAGCTTTTTCTTTTGTTTTGTTTTTCTCTTCAAAACCGTAAACAATACAAATTGATAAGTTCATGTCTGTTACACTAAAGAGGGCTTAAACTAAACAAGATAATGCAATGTTCATGAAATGTTAAAACGTTTAATATTCTATTTACAAAATAGCAGTGAGTTCAGGAAATACTAAGGGCAGCTGGTTTGAGTGTGGGATACAAGGCAGTGGAGCAAGTTGTGTCTCATTCTTGATCGATAAATAAGTAATTAGCGGGACTGTTAGGGAGGTATAAATAAAGGAGAAAGGTGAGCGAAAAAGTCAAAAGAAACAAAGGATTAGAAAGCAAGAGAGAAAGAGAGAGAGAGAGAGAGAGAGAGAGAGATGGGGGTGGGGGACAGAGAAGAGATAGAGACAAGGAAGGAGAGAGTTCTAAAATCAGTTACTCTTTTAGTGCGTATGATGAAATCATAAAAAAGAGACACCCAAAGAGAGAGAGAGAGAGAGCGGAAGGGGGGGGGGAGGAGTAGAGAAGAGATGGAGACAAGGAAGGAGAGAGTTCAAATATCAGTTACTTTGTTAGTGCCTATGATGAAATCATAAAAAAGAGACACCCAAAGAAAGAGAGAGAGAGAGAGAGAGAGAGAGAGAGAGAGAGAAAGGGAGAAAAAGAGAAAAAAGTAGAGCAAGAGTGAGACGGGAAGAAAGAAAAATAAGAGTCTTCAGACTTTGATAGAGGAGCAAAACAGGAGACAAAGAGGTGAAGAGAGGAACAAAAAGGAAAGTAGAAGGAGAGACTGGATATACCTATTGAGAGAAATAGAAAGTAATAAACTTAAGATTTTTATTTTTAAAATAAAAGTTTAGATTTGTGGTTTGGTGTGCATGATGAGTTTGTGTATGTGTTTGTGGGTGTAAATATTTAACCATAAACCCCTAAGATTTATGCAAACAACATTTAAAGTTCATAAGTTCCATTAATAAAACAAGTGTATAAGTAAATAAAATGGAAAACAGATATAAATAAATAATAGCAATAGTAGTTAAAGATAAACGATTGAAAGTATAGTTACATTCAGCTGTAAGTCACGACCGGACAAAATACATGCAAGCATGGAACAAATACATATACGAATTAAAAAAAAAACAAAACGTCTTCACAATAATTGTTCTGACAATTACAGAACATTTGACTAAGCAAAACACATTTTCTTGTGCAAGACTCTATAAATCATGGATTTTTTTTTATTTTTTCGTATCGCTAGACACGTAGCATTTACGCAGAACTAAAAACAGCACAACCCCCGCTAAAACTTCTTCAACGCTAAACAACCGTTAAGTTTTGGAAACCATGTCTAGAAAGTATAGGTGAAAGAAGTATTTACTTTTTTACTCCATCCTCAAACGTTCACCTGACGCTGATTTTGTTATTGTTCTTTTTGCAATTTTTTAAATTTTTTTTTCAATGTAGTTCACACTTTTTAGATATGTTGATAAAAGTTTGTTTTTTTTATGCTATGTTTTTTTACTGCGTTTTTTTTTTACGTTGCAGATTAGGGATTTTCCGTCCATGTTACAGGGCGCCGTTATCGGTAATCTTATTAACACTGATGCACAACTGGATAAAAATTTGCAAAAAGTGCATACAAGAGTTTGGACGAGTAACACAAAAGAGTTCCGTTGCGGAAGTAGCTGGAAAATTGCAGTTCCACATAGCTCTCGATGACCGGCCCGTGTTGAAGGTCCAAACTGGGTGGTCGATAAATTGTATTGTATCGACAGCCTGATTTCATGGGTGGTTTTTTTC
>JAWDGP010007350.1:17500-20000 GCA_033675545.1 Elysia crispata
AGAGACTCTTTCTCCCTCTCTGTCTCTGTATGTTTCTGATTTACGCAATAAAAGCAAAGGCAGACATAAGAGATCAAACGGCTGTCTTATAATGGACTTGTGAAAGACACACGGTAATTCAAAAATAGGTTCATAGTTTAGAAATTTGAATATCAGTATATTTGGTGAATGGAATTTCTTTTTATACTGCTTGAGCAGTCGAACTTTTTGTAACAACTCCGCGAGAGACGGTCAAGGTCAGAGGGAAGACTACAACAAAACCTTCAGGCGTGTTGACAAAGTGGACGAATTCACTTGTTCATACAAAGAACTACTATTTCAAGTCAATCAGTTATGGCATAGAGTTACATATCTTAAATCCTGTATAACAAAGAATCATAGTTTTTTCTGAATTTTCTGAAAAATTGGAATATATGTGTCATGACAGAGAAATAGGTTTTTATTTATTTAATATTCGGTAAGACCTGATATTTAGAGTTCAATTCCACAGGTTTCAATCTTTTTTATTTATATAAAAACGAATAAATTTTTAAGAAAATACATCGCAAGTAAACCGCATGAAGAAAGTGTGTCACTGTTAACTTAAATGAATCGGTAAAGACTGAACTTTGCCTGGCAAGGCAACTTCGCCAGGAACTGGCCCCAAGCCCTAACGGTGTTAAGACCCGTAAAACGGTCAAGGTCCACATACTATGACGGCCCGCGCCTGTCGTCATTTATGCTTTGGGTCTGATGTGGCTCCTCCCATAAAACACCGGGATGCACACTTGTGTGCATCACTTTGGTGCTTGGATGCTGGCAGGGAAGTTTTGTCGTGGGTTGTGTGAGAAGCACAACCTGCTCAGAGGTACCGGCGACTTGGGTACTTCGTCGATGTGGTGTCGGTGGGCCGGCTATCCTGAGAGTGTCTATATGGCGGAGGTTCAGAGCTGAAACCCTTCACCCCCTGCAATCTGTTTGACATATCTCCCATTAGAGGAAGCTGAATAGGGAGATGTATTCTTTTTTAAACTTTGAAAGGGGCATTATCCGTTTAATATGCAACACCCTTCCTTTTATTTGTTACCTTTCACAGGAGAGAAATTTCACATTAAATTTCCATTACTCCACTAACGCATTGTCCACTTGTGACTGGCACGTCATATATCTGCTTATCAGTACGAAAAAAGTGATAATCTCTGTTTCGATGAGACTGTAAGTAAATAGCCACAGATAGAGAAAATTTTAATGTAAACACAGACATAAGGGTAAAATCAATGTATGAAAAGTATAGGAAGAGAGGCAAAGAAGAAAGATATAACAAGAGAGAAATAGAATGAACAAGGAAAAGACAAAAAAACTGAAAGAGAACAAAGGAACCGAGTCATACAGTTAGAGAAAAAGATAACGTATTAACATAGACAAAAGCAATAGATAAAAAAAACGATTATCTTAAAGAGTGGGAGGAGACGCAAAGAAAAAAAGAGAGAGCGAAAGAAACAGAGAGAGTGAAAGATTAAGAAAACAAGAGAGAGCGAAAGAAAGAGAGAGAGTGAAAGATTAAGAAAACAAGAGAGAGAGAAAGAAAGAGAGAGAGTGAAAGATTAAGAAAACAAGAGAGAGAGAAAGAAAGAGAGAGAGTGAAAGATTAAGAAAACAAGAGAGAGAGCGAAAGAAAGAAGAGAGAGAGAGAAAGATTAAGAAAACAAGAGAGAGCGAAAGAAAGAGAGAGAGTGAAAGATTAAGAAAACAAGAGAGAGAGAAAGAAAGAGAGAGAGAGAAAGATTAAGAAAACAACAGAGAGAGAAAGAAAGAGAGAGAGAGTGAAAGATTAAGAAAACAAGAGAGAGCGAAAGAAAGAGAGAGAGAAAGATTAAGAAAACAAGAGAGAGAGAGAGAGTGAAAGATTAAGAAAACAAGAGAGAGAAAGAAAGAGAGAGAGAGAAAGATTAAGAAAACAAGAGAGAGAGAGAAAGAAAGAGAGAGAGTGAAAGATTAAGAAAACAACAAGAGAGAGAGAAAGAAGAGAGAGAGAGAGAAAGATTAAGAAAACAAGAGAGAGAGAAAGAAAGAGAGAGAGAGAAAGATTAAGAAAACAAGAGAGAGAGAAAGAAAGAGAGAGAGTGAAAGATTAAGAAAACAAGAGAGAGAGAGAAAGAAAGAAAGAGAGAGAGTGAAAGATTAAGAAAACAAGAGAGAGAGAAAGAAAGAGAGAGAGAAAGATTAAGAAAACAAGAGAGAGAGAAAGAAAGAGAGAGAGTGAAAGATTAAGAAAACAAGAGAGAGAGAGAAAGAGAAAACAAGAGAGAGAGAAAGAAAGAGAGAGAGAGAAAGATTAAGAAAACAAGAGAGAGAGAGAGAGAAAGAAAGAGAGAGAGTGAAAGATTAAGAAAACAAGAGAGAGAAAGAAAAGAGAGAGTGAAAGATTAAGAAAACAAGAGAGAGAGAGAGAGAGAAAGATTAAGAAAACAAGAGAGAGAGAAAGAAAGAGAGAGAGAGAAAGATTAAGAAAACAAGAGAG
>JAWDGP010007350.1:27500-34252 GCA_033675545.1 Elysia crispata
AGAGATAAATAAAGAAATTACAACTTTCATATTTGCCGGTACTCTGAAAAACGTAAAAAAAGAACAATACTCGCACAAACGAAACAAAACGGTGGTATCGGACTCCAACATATACAATCAAGAATCACCACGCTCCGAGTGTATAAATTTTATATATATATATATAAAATTTAGTGTCACATGTAGTGTTTAGCGAGAATAACCAGATTACAAATAGAACGGTAATGTGAAGTAAGGAAACCGATGACAATAAGATTGTAACAATGAAGCATCGCTGTTAAATATTAATTCAAAGATCAGAAAGATGAAAACGACTATTTCGGCAGAGGGTGGAAAAATACAGAAATACAGAAAATCAGTAGAAGACAGTGGTTTAAAAAAAAATAGAAGACCAGTCATAATCAAAGACAGGCCGTATACATTGCCGCGTGTTCATTACAGAATAAGAGATAGAAATAACATGTAAAAGAAAAGGAAAAATATATTAAGAAAGATTCATAAAGAAGTCAGAACCATTAAGAGAGAGAGGGAGAGATATAGAGAGAAAGAACCGGAAAGAAATGGAAGAAATAACGACTCACAGTTACAGACGAAGAAATGAGAGATAGAGAGAGAGAGAGAGAGAGAGAGAGAGAGAGAGAGAGAGAGAGAGAGAGAGAGAGAGAGAGAGTATAGAAAAATCAACCACAAACCTAGATCTAGCTCGAGACCGACAAATAAGACGAAAGACGTGAAAACATTACAACAAATGGAATGAACAGGGATCGAACCTGCGCCTCGATGCGGCACCCATCGCCTTGCCGAGACAAGACCAGGCACTTAACCACTGAGCTATCCGCATCTACAAGAATAAATGCTTCAGGAACAGTGACTTTCATGCTGGCTTGAATAGACTAAGAGGTTGAATAGCTAAGAACGATCAAGTCCATATTTTTACAGGACCAACATCAAAAAGAAAGAGAGCGAACGAGCAAGACACACAGAGAGAAAGAGAGAGACGAGGAGAGAGATACAGAGAGGGGAATGGAGAGAGAAAAGAACATGGAAGGGAAATAATGTGGGGGGAAAAAAAGAAAAAAAGACGCGCAGGTACAGAGAAAGAATGAGTTATAAACAGACATAGAATAATTTAGAGAGAAGTGGTAGTTATAGTAGCAGTAGCAGCAGCAGCAGCAGCAGTAGTAGTAGTAGTAGCAGCAGTAGTAGTAGTAGTAGTAGTAGTAGTAGTAGTAGTAGTAGTAGTAGTAGTAGTAGTAAGTAGTAGTAGTACCAGTAGTATTAGGTATAGGTAGTAGCAGCAATAGTAGTAGTAATGGTAGCAGCAGCAGCAGTAGCAGCAGCAGCAGTAGTAGTGATAGTATTAGTAATAGTAGTAGCAGTAGTAGTGGTAGAAGTAGTAGTAGTAGTAGTAGTAGTAGTAGTAGTACCAGTAGTATTAGGTATAGTAGTAGCAGCAGCAGCAGCAGTAGTAGAAGTAGTAGCAGCAGCAGCAGCAGTAGTAGTAAATGTTGTAGTTTTAGTAGTAGTAGTAGTAGTAGTCATAGTAGCAGCAGCAGCAGCAGCAGCAGCAGCAGTAGTAGTAGTAGTAGTAGTAGTAGTAGTAGTAGTAGTAATAGTAGTAGTAGTAGTGGTAGTAGTGGTAGTAGTAGTAGTAGTAGTAGTAGTAGTAGAAGTAGCAGTAGTAGTAAAAGCAGTAGTATTAGTAGTAGTAGTTGTAGTAGTATTAGTAGTAGTAGTAGCAGTAGTAGTAGTAGTAGTAGTAGTCGTAGTAGTAGAAGTAGTAGAAGTAGTAGTGAGGTATTAGTAGGAGTATGGATGAAGTAGTAGTAGCAGTAGTAGTAGTAGTAGTAGTAGTAGTAGTAGTAGTAGTAGTAGTAGTAGTTCTTGTTGTTGTTGTTGCTGTTGTTGTTATTGTTGCTGTTACTGTTGTTATTGTTGTTGTTGTTGTTTTTGTAAAATTAGCAGTTCACACCAATGATAATTTTGTACTATCTTCGACTTTATAGGCCAATTTCCGTAACATAGCGCAATATTCTATTATGCAGACACTATCCTATGATACCAGCTACACTTGATCTAGTTATTAGAGGCGGGACCCAAACAAACAAGCTTATCAAAACTATTTAAGAGATACAATTATGAGTCAAGAGGACAGTTATCTCAATAGTCTCTGTCTGACTGAATTTCTTGACATGATTTCTTTTTCTGGGTTTGCTGTCTTTTATTAATGCGTAGTGTATATAATATGTGTTGAAAATGGAACAAGAAGAAAACAGAAATATAAAACTAACAATGTTGTCTGTAACGTAATTACGAAAATATTAATTGTGAGCGACATAGAAATAGGCGATACTTTTAAAAAATGCTAGCAGTTAGAAAAGAGTGATCATGACATAACAACACCGCAAGATAATCCACAACGAAATTAGCCAGTAACAGCATGATCAAAAATAATAAAAATAACAAGAAAAACAAAATTAACAACAACAACAACAACAACAGCAACAGCAACAACAGTATTAACAAATGCAAAAGCAACAACAACAACAACAACAACAACAACAACGATATAAAAGATAACTATAATGATATAGTCCTCCGCTCTCTTCGGGTCTTTCTCAATCCAGGGTTGGATACACGGAACAAAGAAACGTACGGCTTCAACTCTACAAGACCCCCACCCCACACCCTCTACTTTCATCCCAGAACTAAAAGAATTTGAAGATGAAAAGGACAAGCGACACCCTTGTCCTCCGCTTGAAACACCAGTGTCGTATGAAGAGAATTTAAGGTAGATATTCATATATATATTTACACATTTCTTTTTTTATTTTATTTTCATAGTTTCTATTTCGAATTTATTCATGTGAATATCATTGTGTGGTTTGTTATTGTTGTTTTTGTGCTTGACGAAGGCTTAAAGCCTAAAGCTTAAGTGTTTTGTTTTGCTTTCTAAAATTTGGAGCTGCACTCTACCTATCGTTTATATTTTTTTTTTTTTATGGTGCTTCACAACTATTTACAAAACTCCACTGCGACATTCAATTTTAATTGATCTTACTACTACTACTACTACTACTACTACTACTACTACTACTACTACTACTACTACTACTACTACTACTACTACTACTACTACTACTACTACTACTACTACTACTACTACTACTACTACTACTACTACCACCACTACCACTACCACTACTACTACCACCATTACCACTACCACTACTACTACTACTACTACTACTACTACTACTACTACTACCATCACTACCACTATCACTACTACTACCACCACTACAACTACTACTACCACCACTACCACTACCACTACTACTACCACTACCACTACTACTACTACTACTACTACTACTACTACTACTACTACTACTACTACTACTACTACTACTACTAATGCTACTGCTGCTGCTGCTGCTGCTACTACTACTACTACTACTACTACTATGCCACCACCACCATGACCACCACCACCTCTTATACAGGTAATACAACATGTGTGTTGATGTGCCCACAGTGAGAGGTGAATGAACTGTTTTCACTGGACCAAACCGCAATTCGGTTATCGTAAATCCGGTTTATAACTGTTTCAAGAATCTCAACCTTTCCCCCAAATGATTGATAATGAATCATATATATATATATATATATATATATATATATATATATATATATATATATATATTTATGTATATATTTTTTTTTTCTTATGGTTTTCCGATTGATAATTTCAGTTGACGAATCAGATTTTTTTTCTTTAATTGATTGTTTGAGTGTTTAAAAGTGTTGCTGACTTCATTGCACCTTTTAAAAAAGCTTACTGGATTCTTAATAGTGAAATGTCAACATGATATTTTGAATTTGTTTATAGACCGCCTGTTTCCAGAGGGGCAAAGTTCATATTTTATCTTTGGTGTTGGGTCAAGTAGATACAGGAAATCTTGCACCTTGATCTCAGAACTGTAGTGATTAGCATCAGAGCAAAAACTTAATTCATAAATTCTTTTGACCTTCTTAGGGAAATAGGCCCTGGGTGTAAACACTCAGGAGTTACCGATGTTAGAAGAGCCGAGCTACGTTTATGTATGGGTTCTCCACTTCAACATTCCTGTTCCGACAAGTTCTAGTCAATGAAAATTCTGCATAAAGTAATTCAAGAGGCTAAGCATGATACCACCTTGAACCGATCACGACATTCCAAACCGGATCCTGTCTTGGACAAAGTGGAGCTCGCAATCTACCTGTTGTGAACACCACTAGGCTGACGCGGTAGAGCACTTGCCTCATGCGTGAGGCGACTTGAGTTAGACTAACTCGCGACCTTTGAAACCTGCTTTGTCTTGATTATTTTTGTTTCTTTATTTATTCTGAAAAGTTTTGAGTACGCATTGTGCCCACTTGGCTGCTGCGATAACGTTAGAACTCTTGGGTGAAGCGCAAGGAGACATCAGTTTGAATACTGCTGACGTTTATCTTGACTGAAATACACGGCAAACACCTTCCTTTTTTGACTTCCGTTTCTGATAAGGCGATTTTAAGTCAGATTGAAACAACAAATTGATAAACCCAACTCATCATCTTCAAAATTTAAACCAGTATGTGCAATGATTGGCTGTTTTAAAATTTCACAGTGAACTTTTTGCTAGGTAAACACAAGGGCCCATAACTCTAAAATTGCATACAAAGCATCGCTGACATCTCAGAAAATCCACCCAGATAATGCCGTCTCACGCGTTTGTTAGACAGACCCAGCTGGAATCATGGGGAATATGATAATTGCGAACAGTAATGGCATTGTCTCTGTCTTACACAACGCGGGATGCTGAAAAGATCGTTGAACGATAAAATGACACCCGTCCGTGGTGGACTGGGCTGAAAGTTAATCGAGTTTCTCGATGTTCACCAGTTATGGTAGACTGGGTTGAAAGTTAATGAAGATCTTCGATATTCACTTGTTATGGTGTACTGGGTTGAAAGTCAATGAAGTTTCTCGATATTCACTTGTTATGGTGTACTGGGTTGAAAGTCAATGAAGTTTCTCGATATTCACTTGTTATGGTGTACTGGGTTGAAAGTCAATGAAGTTTCTCGATATTCACTTGTTATGGTGTACTGGGTTGAAAGTCAATGAAGTTTTTCGATGTCCACAAGTTATGGTAGACTGGTTTGAAAGTTAATCCACTTTCTTGATATTCACTGGTTATGGTGGACTGGGTGGGTCCCAATCCCTGCTTCATGGATTGTGGGAAGTAAAATTCTGCCCAACCTACAGCTTGACCTCGTCTCTATTTTTACCTTTGGAGAATACCTTATAACCACTGATGTCTACCTCACGTCGATTGAAAGCGAGTTAAACACTCAGGACGAGGATAATTTCAAACGAAAGTTATTATAATGGTGGGTCTGTGTGATGACCTGGTGAAAACTTTTCTGAAATACTTTGAGCTCAATTTGACTTAGAACTACGCCAATTTCATGACAAGGCTTTTTATCATACCCTTGCCACCCACCCACCCACCCACACACACACAAACACTCACATACACAACACAGTAAATGTTTTTATCACTTCAAGAAAAGAAATTAAATATTTTACTTTTAACTCTGCCCGAGCTAAAACTAGATCACTTACTACACATATGAAAAAAAACAACAATTTATTATCTTTCTATCCCTTCCTGTGATGGGCTGGTCATATCAAAGAAACATTTCTTAGATCTTGCGTAGTGATCACATTGGATATCAATGTCGGAAGATTGTTTTTCGTTGGGAGTGGCTTGATACTTCAGACAGCAAACAGCTTAACTTGGCTAAGAGACTCTTAGGGTCATCGACCTAACACTTGTTAGAGATAAAGCTACTGCTTTGATGCTCTTGAGAGAGAAGAGTTCCTCTTTTGGCATGATAATCATTGTTTTTATAAGGGAACGCGACTGTATGCGCATGCGCAACTTGTGTGCTGCAATTTTATGGCAGCGGTTTTTTGGAGAGTTGTCTTCTCTTGTTCTGGAACCGTTCTGCGACTGTGTACTTTCTAAGTCTAGATTCTGGACGCTGGACTTTGTTGCAGTGTCATTCTCCTTGTTTTTAAGTTTTATTTTTTTTTTTTTAACTTTAAAGATTTTGCAGCCGTTGTGGTTTTGTGCCTGGCATGGGTTAGCGTTCGTGAAGGTGGAAAATTGTTTTTCAAGAAAATAAGGGTCATGGTGTATACTCTTCTCAACAAAAGCACCGCACCAAGTCTAGGTTTTGTGAGAGAACCGAGGAAAGAGTGAGGGGTGAGGTTTTGAGGTTTTACTGTGGAGGGTTTGCCTGTCAACAGGGAGGTCCTGGGTTCAAGCCGCGGCTAATGCATCTCTGGTGCTGTCGTCATACCTGGTCTAAGGAGCTCTTTACTTGGTCTGACTAAAAGCCGCCGGCTCCGAATAAAACGTGTTCGTAAAACTAAGCGGACGTAGAGCTAGTTTGAGAATCATAATTATGTCTCCAGGAACAGTTCAATCTGGCCTTCAGCTATAATAGTGAGTATGATTCATGAGCCGTAACGACGTTCAGTTAATGGTTCTGAACATTTTGAGTGGCTTTTACTCACTCAACAAGATGTAACGCAGATGTGTTGAAATTGATCGAAGACTTCGAAAAATTTAGTGCTCACTGGAGATTTCTGAATGGAAGAGAGAAACTCGCTGCATGAGCTGTGGGTCAGCGGAGATATTATGACTCAGCGCCTT
>JAWDGP010007354.1:0-40000 GCA_033675545.1 Elysia crispata
TTGTAGTACATAATGCTTAGATCTACGAGAATCTGAAATTGACAGTTGTACTTGTACTGTAGTCTGTAGATCAAGGATGGTCTGGACAGTAACTAAAAACAAAAGCAATTTTCGATCATATATCAGTAAATGATATTTATGAGACTTTTCTATAATTTTGTCATAGTTTGCAATTTGTTTAAAAGAAAGTACAAGACAATTTAAGTACACATGTCTGGCCTCTAGATCATTGTTCACAGTCACATCTTGCGAAGATTTTTTTTTTTTTTTTAAATTATTATCATTATTATTATCATTATTATTATTATTATTGTTATTATTATTATTATTATTATTATTATTATTATTATTATTATTATTATTATTATTATTATTATTATTATTATTACTACTACTACTACATATGTTTACATTGTATTATTGTAATTACATTGTATTTTATTAAATTTTTTAAAAACTTTTTTTGGTGGAATGGTGGTTTTGCTTTTGGTTTATAAAGCACCTTCATTACAGGTTTTAAATAGCTTTTATTTATCATCAACATTTATTTTACAACAGATGATGATAACTTCCGAGGGATGAAGGATAATTTCCTTATGTGTGGGAGAGGCAGAAGACCAGCTCTACCTTCTCTGCCGCTACTCAACAACCGGGTCCTTGTTCAGCTATTCCATTTGAGGGAGCAAGGGAGCGCCACTTGGGATGAGGTAAGTTTCTTAAATGTGCAAATATTTTTTTTTGTTGGAATAATGGAAATGTTGAAAATGCTTAATGTGCTTTGGTGTACTCCAAATTTCATAAATGTATTTTTATTCGTTACTATTCAAACACTTATATAAAGAAGATTTTTGGATGCCTCATTTTTGTTAAGGTGCTTTTTATTTAATGTGTAAGAGAACATGGTAATTTGAGTAATCTTATGAGGCCTCAATCTGTAGCGGATAAACTTCAATTTCAGGCCGTAATATTAGTTTTTATTATGTCTAATTTCATAGTTTCTCGATTTTTTGCGTCTTGTAAGGCCAAAAATGTGCTTTTGGGTTTGTTTGTTTTTTATTTTGTTTTTTTTATATGGTTTTGTTTTTTTAATTCAAGGTGAAATATTAATCAAGAAAGTTGTACATATAAACTAGAACACGTGATTGGTTCACTGCGTCCAAGCGTTGTCTTTGGTTGCAAGGGTATCCTGATCATCTTTGGCATCTTCCAGGCCTATGAGACCCAAAGAGTGAGACTTAAACAAGTCAATGATTCCAGGTTCGTTCGCATTAGCATCAACAACCTTGTGGCTAGGAACCAAAACCAATTTCTATCCTTCAAATTTTTATATATATTTAAGATAAATTAGAAAGTAAAGGGTTTTCTTCGAATCCACAAGGTTTTTGGCTGTTGAGATTTAATGAGAAAATATAGGGCCAGCAGTCTTAGTCACAGAAAGCAGCAGTTGTGTAAATATCATGAGCTAACTAAACTGATACTTTTTTTAATGGATTTTAATTGAGGAATCTTGTTTAAAAACCCTCTGTGGCTCTCATTAATGATTTAAAACATTGTCTAAGAAGTGTCATTCAGTTCCAACAACAGAGAGGACAAATACTCAGTCATATTTTTTTTTATAGTTTTCTTTATTTCAAAACAAAAGTAGGCATAAAATTCATACCAGATTGTCAAGTTATGTGGAATCAATTTCAAATTTTTACAGCACAAACATTTTCGAAGTATTGGCATTGTTATCAAATTTTCCTTGATATGCTTTTCACGCATTATGAAGACACGTTGGGCTGTCTTGTAAATGAGATTGGAAAAAAATGGCAAGACTTTTCTTTAAAACATCATAATGTATATTTTATATGGTGCTGATTGCATTTTGTTTAAGATGTGTTTATTTTATAGATTACTTGAACTGGCACAGTATACAAATATTTTTAACAAATAACTTCAGGTATTAAGATTTCAAATCATTGTTAGAGAAAAATTATATTTGAAGAGGGAAGCTGAAAGAATTGAAAAAAGCCATATTGAAATTAAATAAGCTTTTTCAATTAGATATTTCACTATTATAGGCTTCTTAAGAGAGTTATATAATTGAACACTTTAGCTGTTTATTTCTTTTAAACTTCAGATTTTTGTGTAAACAATGATTTATGAATATGTTTAAAAAAAATCAAAGTAAATTTAGTATATTTTAACATGCACAAGTCACATTTTAGCACTTTAACATTTTTTTTATTGATCTGGCATTGATAAGTCTATTTCAGAGTAGTGTTAATTTTTTCTTCCTTTTTTTTTATAAACTCAAGTATTTTGTGAAGAAATTTCTAACAGGGTGCTTCTTAACATTAAATTGAACGAAAATTTTTGCTTATGTGAAACATTGTAGGTCCTGTATGTTATTAGTGCCCCAATCTCACCCATCTTCAGCAAACAGGAAAGCACATTTGATTTAGTCTCTCTGGCCATTGTGTTGTGCACCTGCCCTCTAAGGGGCTCATCATTATTCGAGAGGTATTGTTATGATGTTTTAATTGTTGTATGCTATAAGAGCAGCATTGATCAGTTGATTTTTACACACTGGAAGCGTGTTACGCAACTGTCCAAGCATTTTTTTTACTGTTGAGCAGGTTTCCACAACCTTGAGAGCACTGGACCAAAGCTTTTTGGACAATAACTATGCTCGCAGCTGCTGTGGCAACAGTCTTGTAAGGCCTACTGTGCTGTCTCAGTTTGTTTCGTTTCACACAAAGTATTTCCAAAGTGGGCATTGAGTTATTATAGTTAAACCTTTAGATCTAGTACCATTACAAGCATGATAAAAGATGAAGAGAAGGGGAAATTAAGTCCAATGGCAAAATTGACGCCTGTATCCAAATCTAGTTCAACAGAAGGAAAAATTGTCTTTTGAACTCGTCAATCAATCAGTTAGGTGCCGTGCTCTTTAGCATTGCCGATCATGACTTTCCACACATCTCTATCCCTCATCACTTTCAGTGCTTCTGTCACTCATCCTACTTTGAAAATCCATTTAACATCTTTTGATGCTGTTTTGGTACAATCATTCCAGTTGTCACAAGATTTTGTACTTTCTCTCTTCTCTTGACATGTCCAAAAAAGGTTGCGTGGCGCTTACTTATTCTATTTATGCTGAATCTTGTAGTGTCGGCTTCTTGTAACAGTTTTGGTTGATTTCTTTACAGTCCATGAGACACAAATCTCATTTTGTTTTCTCCAGTTTCTTTTGTAACTGTTTTGAAATTGTGCAAGCTTTGTATTGATACATCAGAATGGGTTCAATAGAGCACTTCAGGGCTCTTCTTTTTGTGCGAATTGAGATGTGGTTATTTGTTAGTGTAGATTTCATTCTCTGGAAGCTCAGTGTAAGTTACGTCCATCACTTGATATTAAAGTACCCAAGTATTTGAATTGACCCCTTTGCTTGAGTTTATTACCTTTGATAAAGATGTTGATGTGCGGAGACTATAACTTTGACTAATCACCATTAGTTCTATCTTTTTGATATTTAATTGCAACCCTTTTTTTCTGCTCTCTTCTTGAAAAATTGTTAATAATTGTCGCAAGTCTTCTTTATTTTCTGGAATTAATACAGTGTCATCAGCGTATCTCAACATGGAGCCAAATTCTGTTTACTTTGAGTTTGTCAGCAACTTGCCATAAGCCCATAAATCTAGCACCCTTATCTGACAGCTCACAGTGGATGGGTGGACACTGTCTCTTCCCAGGAATTTTATCCGCGCAGTAGAAAAAGGCATGCAGCTGGAATGCGTGGAATGCAATTCACACTACTTTTTTAACACAAAATTGCAAAACATGCAATACTGATGTCATTTCCCAATAAAATTTCATCTTCAAATTTTTTTCTGGGGTATATTATTAACTATTTTTGTTGTTGTCTGGGTTTTGTCTGTGGTACAAGGGAGTTGAGTTCTGGGGCTGTCAACAGCAAGACGTTTTCTATTATATTTTTCATTCTATTTTTATCATTTCTTATGGCTGCACTTCTTGCCAAGCGTGAAACAGTTGAGTGAAGTTGTTCCCATCCTGCTCCCTAAGAAAGCCTAGTCCAAAACCTGTCCTATGCATAAAATCAGTGCTATTCTTTTTTAAAATGTGCTGCTTGGCAATGATGCGATTGGGAAAGCACTGTCTGTAAAATTTGATGTATTCAGAAGTTGCAATCTCTGCTTGTAATGTGGTTTCCTCTGGTTGGGCTTTTGAGGTTAAAGAGTGAATGCCTTCAAAATGTGAGTTAAGTTTGTCAAACATATCTTTGGTAGGGAGCGCAACTCCTAAAATGTCATCATTTTCTTCAGTGGTGACTTATAAAGTTTCCACCATGGTATGCTTGTCTTTCTATTTTGTTTTTGTAGTACTGTCTCTGAGCTCTCTTGGATTGGGCCCACAGCTTTATTTTTGTCTCTTCAATTTTTTTCAACTCCTCTTTGCCTCTTTTCTCCACATTCTTCTTCTGCTCTCATCATCTAGTATAGCGTTCCTTTTGAAAGTACTATTTGTTTTTTCTTTTCTTCAGCTTTGAGCCAGTTGCGTCTGTAATTTGAATGTTTCTGCTTGGCTATTATCTCATCTCTATTTTGGACTTCCTTTTGTATGAGATTGGGATGTTTTAGTGTGATTCCAAGAAGAACATATAAATATGGAGGGGCTATGTTTGCTATCTTTATTTCTAGGAATGGATGTCTGAGTTTATTGTTAAAACATTTAACTGCATTAATATTTTGTTTTCCCACCGCTCTCCAAAAACTGTTGTGCATCTGTGTGTAAAGATTGTAGTGCTCTCTTTTTGGTAGGTTCCTTACTTTCTGTTTGGAATCAAGACAGAACAGGCATGGAATGTCCCTGTTGCTCCTGAAATGCCATAGGACAAGAAAGCATAGTCTCCAAAGAGGAAGACAACAATCTCTTCTGTCTCCGTGCGAAGTTTTGTAATGCATGTATTTGGTTTTTTAGCTCTTTGAAAATTGTTTGCAGATTTTTTACTGTGTCTTTTACCTCTGCTATAGCTACCAGGTGTGTATTTGCCTTAGAGTTGTTTTTCGGCATTCTCTCTCTCTCTCTCTCTCTCTCTCTCTCTCTCTCTCTCTCTCTCTCTCTCTCTCTCTCTCTCTCTCTCTCTCTCTCTCTCTCTCTCTCTCTCTCTCTCTCTCTCTCTCTCTCTCTCTATATATATATATATATATATATATATATATATATATATATATATATATATCCCCTCCTTTTCTTCCCTATCCCTTCTCTGTGTAACTCGTTCCTGTCTATTCATAATTATATGCTCCTCTGAACATCTTCAGTGATAATCTGACGGAGATCTTCAACCTCTTCTTCATTATGAGAAGATCACCAGCCACAGACTAAACAACTTGAGACAATGTGCTTTTGAGAGGGAATCCTTACCATCTACTGAGTTTTGAAGAAGGACGAGATTGGAATCAACGTGACAGAGCAGCGTAGTTCAGGAATTTTGCCCTTGATGTGTAAGTTGATCTTCTTTTCTCAAGAATTTTTAAACTAGTTTAAATTCATGTGATCATTGCTTTTGACGCTATAGCAGTCAAAGATCAGTCATAAAGGTAAAAATGAACTAGTATAGACATGTCCATTGACTTGTACTTTTCAAACACAGCATTATACCAGGATTCTGTCAAAGTCTTTAGGGAGAGGAGTTGCTGCTCTAAAGAAAGGAACTTAAATTTAACAAAGATCCAAAATCAGCTGTTATATATGTTTGATGTGGTAAAAAAAAATTATTTTGTAAGTTTATTGTCAAATTATTGTTTTATCACAATTATAATGGGAATAAGACTGGTAGACTTCAGAAATCAATTCCCGTTCATGACTTGGCAGAGATATAGGCTTAAAGTGCTGAAATCTTCTGTTGGTTCAATTCAAGCAGCCTTGTGACATCATTGCATTATTATCTTTTTTAAAGTGTGTTTTTCTTCGTTTTCTCCAGTAGGACAGACAGGTTTTTCAATCTTTCATGTCATCTCTTTTCATATCCTTTCTGCTTATTACAAACTCTCTCTTTCACAAAAATCATTTTCTTTTTCTCCAAAAATTAGGAGAGGCGAAAAAATCATCTGTTCTTGCTTTAAGTCTTTGCAGGTCAAGACAAATTTTGGGCTACATTTGTAGACCAATCAAAGGGAGTCAGCTTACACCTCATGTACAAGTAAGACTTACATGTTTATCTTCTAATATTCATGTCTTTCTTTTCAAGCAAATTTCATGTCCGCAAAGTGTTGTCTGTGAATACATTTCTTTGTTTTATGGTTTGCTTGTTTTTTCACTATGTATGCTTTGAGTCCTTTGTATTTTCCAGCTTTGAAAATGTTATAGGACTGGAGTGAGATGTTATATTTGCAATCTGTGCTGTATTTATGGCAGTGGTTGTCTATACATAATTTTATGTAGAGCAGCGCCCAACATATGCGGTAACCATCTACGTTGAAACAACAAAGACATATAGCTTACAACTACCTTTATTAGATGTACCTTTTTTTTTTTGTAAAACACGGCAATCCTTAGATTATTCATAGAAAATTCTGTATGAATTAGGGGCCCTGCTCTTTACAGTAGGCGATCATGACCTTCTGAGCATCTCTATACCTTGATGCTGTTAAGTGCCTCTGTCACTCATTTTACATTTAGCCACTTATCTTTTCTTGCTTCTTTCCCCTGCTGCTGTTTCCTTTAAAATCAATTGAGTTGCCACAAGATGTTTTAGTTTTTTTTTTCTCATCACATGACCCAAAAAAGACTGCCTATAGTTTACATATGGTATTTATGAGCATTTTGGACTTTTGATCCAGAACAAAACGATTTTAACTGAATGGTGGACACTTGAATAAATCCATACTCTATAGCCACACTGATGAGTCGTATTTCCCCTTAAAAACGATTGATAATCTTGACTGGGGGACGGAATTCCTCCATCCTCCTTAATTTATAATAGGTTTAATCGTAGATAAAAAGAAACTTGCTCAGTTTTATTTTTTTGTATTATTAGATTTTCTAAAAATGTTCAATTTCACTTTTTTTTCTAAACCTGTAAAGTTCTATAATAATTACTAAAATCTGATGACATTAAATTAGCTCTTGAAACAAAGAATTTTGTGCAGTTATTATAAACTACCTTTATGTAAATTGTATCTCATTATTTCATATACAATATATTTCAAATTTGATATATATCTAGCTAAGGTTTCACCCGCCCCCCCATATTAATCTTTCTTTTTTGTGGTTCCTTTTCAGAAGTAAAATGTGGGACCTTGTTTGAATCCTCAAAGCTTACTTATCATCCAGTTTTTATTTCTCTTGACAACGCTTTTAAAGAGAACAGGGAAAATATATTGACTGGAGTAAATTAATTAATATGTGAACAAAAATCTTATGCGAATTATCAGTTGTGCTTTATTGTAATGCAATGTAAGCTGAAAGTCAAACAGATTAAAGTTCATTTAACAGGCAATGCCCCTATATTTATTATCTCTTTTAATGAAAATGTCATATTCGTTTATGTTATATACATAAGTTTCATTGACGTTATTTTTTTTAGACTGTATTATGTTTCTTTTTTAGGTAATTGTGTGTTATAAAATTATTTCTTTTTATATTATTATAATTTGGATTTCTCTGAATAAACTCAGATAACACTCTTATCTGTCTTTTTTATTTTTGATATTGTTCCTGTTTTTAATACCTCCCACATTCAAAACATTGAGAGTTTAAACCCAAAAGTTTTCGTATGTGTTTATCAAGTGATTTCAATTCATTGCAATTTGCACAGAGTTTAAGATCCGACAGTTTTATACGAAAGAAATATTGAACTCCATATAAAGTAATAGAAACATACAACTGCCACATAGATGGTGAATCAATATTGAACAATGAAATAGGGGTGAGAAATACTTCTATACTTCTATCTCTATAAACAAGCATAATAACAAAATATCATTACAATAGAATAGATATCGAAATAAAAAATCGAAACGGTAGAATCGATTTCGATTTTTTCTTTCTCTATACTAATACAAAAAATTACAATACCAATGCTGTAGAAACGAAATGATTTCTATAAATCATCAAAATAATACCATATTATCAAAATATAATCGAATTTGAGACTAATCTTGATTTACCCAAGCAGGATATAGCTGGTAACAATCAGCAGCTGCATATATTATATTTTATAATTACATGTTCTCTTAATATAACAAAAATGGCACGATTTTTTTTTTTTTTTTGGGGGGGGGGACGGGTTGGGTGAATAGGCAATAAGGTTTTTAACTGAAGTTGGAGTAAATCTTTACGATTGGACTGATGACTCGAAAAAGATCGAGATGTAGATGAGATAAAAGATTTGGGACGGGCTAAAAGGATAATAGGTATTGTGAAATTCCAATATGAATGCTAATTAATTCTATTTTGGTAATCTATATCAATTATAGTTAGCATTATCCCAATATGGCCGCTAGTTAATTTGATTTTGGCCATCTTTACAATTAGCATAATGCCAATATGGCCGCCGATTAATTCTATTTTGGCCATCTCTATAATTAGCATAATTCGATTTTCATTCTAGTAATCTATATAAATCCAATAAATCCAATATGGCCGCCGGTTAATTCTATTTTGGCCATCTCTATAATTAGCATAATTCCAATTTCGTTTTGGTAATCTATATAAGTACATTAAATCCAATATGGCCTCGGGTTAATTTTATTTTGGCCATCTCTATAATTAGCATGAGGCCATATTGGCATTTTATTTTGGCCATCTCTACAATTAGCATAATGCCAATATGGCCGCCGATTAATTCTATTTTGGCCATCTCTGTAATTAGCATAATTTGATTTTTATTCTAGTAATCTATATAAATCCAATATGGCCGCCAATTGATTGTATTTTGGCCATCTCTATAATTAGCATAATTCCAATTTCATTTTGGTAATCTATATAAGTTCAATTAATCCAATATGGCCGCCGGTTAATTCTATTTTGGCCATCTCTACAATTAGCATAATGCCAATATGGCCTCGGGTTAATTTTTTTTTGGCCATCTCTATAATTAGCATAATGCCAATATGGCCACCGGTTATTATATCTTGTTAATCTCTATAATAAGCATAATTTCAATGTGGCCGCCAGTTGATTCCATTTTGGCCATCTCTATAATTAGCATAAATCCAATATGGCCGCCGATTAATTCTATTTTGGCCATCTCTATAATTAGCATAATTCCAATTTCATTTTGGTAATCTATATAAGTTCAATAAATCCAATATGGCCGCCGGTTAATTCTATTTTGGCCATCTCTACAATTAGCATAATGCCAATATGGCCTCGGGTTAATTTTTTTTTGGCCATCTCTATAATTAGCATAATGCCAATATGGCCACCGGTTATTATATCTTGTTAATCTCTATAATAAGCATAATTTCAATATGGCCGCCGATTAATTCTATTTTGGCCATCTCTATAATTAGCATAATTCCAATATGGCCGCCAGTTAATTCTATTTTGGCCATCTCTATAATTAGCATAATTCCAATTTCATTTTGGTAATCTATATAAATACAATAAATCCAATATGGCCGCCGGTTAAATTCTATTTTGGCAATGTCTATAATTAGCATATTTACCAATATTTTATCTTGGTAATTATCATAAATCCAATTTCATTTTGGTAATCTCTATAATTAGCATAAATCCAATATGGCCGCCAGTTAATTCCAATTTAGTAATCTCTATAATTAGCATAAATCCAATATGGCCGCCGATTAATTCTATTTTGGCCATCTCAATAATTAGCATAATTTCAATATGGCCGCCAGTTAATTCTATTTAGGCAATGTGTATATTTAGTATAATCCAATATGGCTGCCAGTTAATTCCGATTTAGTAATCTATATAATTAGCATAAATCCAATATGGCCGCCGATTAATTCTATTTTGGCCATCTCTATAATTAGCTTAATTCCAATATGGCCGCCGATTAATTCTATTTTGGCCATCTCAATAATTAGCATAATTTCAATATGGCCGCCAGTTAATTCTATTTAGGCAATGTGTATATTTAGTATAATCCAATATGGCCGCCAGTTAATTCCAATTTAGTAATCTCTATAAGTAGAATAAATCCAATATGGCCTCCGGTTAATTTCTATTTTGGCCATCTCTATAATTAGCTTAATTCCAATATGGCAGCCGTTTAATTCTATTTTGACCATCTCAATAATTAGCATAATTTCAATATGGCCGCCAGTTAATTCTATTTAGGCAATGTGTATATTTAGTACAATCCAATATGGCCGCCAGTTAATTCCGATTTAGTAATCTATATAATTAGCATAAATCCAATATGGCCGCCGGGTAATTTTTTTTTTTGGCCATCTCTATAATTAGCTTAATTCCAATATGGCCGCCGATTAATTCTATTTTGGCCATCTCAATAATTAGCATAATTTCAATATGGCCGCCAGTTAATTCTATTTAGGTAATGTGTATATTTAGTATAATCCAATATGGCCGCAAGTTAATTCCAATTTAGTAATCTCTATAATTAGCATAAATCCAATATGGTCCCCGGTTAATTTCTTTTTTGGCCATCTCTATAATTAGCTTAATTCCAATATGGCCGCCGGTTAATTTCTATTTTGGCCATCTCAATAATTAGTATAATTTCAATATGGCCGCCAGTTAATTCTATTTAGGCAATGTGTATATTTAGTATAATCCAATATGGCCGCCAGTTAATTCCAATTTAGTAATCTCTATAATAAGCATAAATCCAATATGGCCGCTGGTTAATTTCTATTTTGGCCATCTCTATAATTAGCTTAATTCCAATATGGCCGCCGGTTAATTTCTATTTTGGCCATCTCAATAATTAGTATAATTTCAATATGGCCGCCAGTTAATTCTATTTCGGCAATGTGTATATTTAGTATAATCCAATATGGCCGCCAGTTAATTCCAATTTAGTAATCTCTATAATAAGCATAAATCCAATATGGCCGCCGGTTAATTTCTATTTTGGCCATCTCAATAATTAGTATAATTTCAATATGGCCGCCAGTTAATTCTATTTAGGCAATGTGTATATTTAGTATAATCCAATATGGCCGCCAGTTAATTCCAATTTAGTAATCTCTATAATAAGCATAAATGCAATATGGCCGCCGGTTAATTTCTATTTTGGCCATCTCAATAATTAGTATAATTTCAATATGGTCGCCAGTTAATTCTATTTAGGCAATCTGTATATTTAGTATAATCCAATATGGCCGCCAGTTAATTCCACTTTAGTAATCTCTATAATAAGCATAAATCCAATATGGCCGCTGGTTAATTTCTATTTTGGCCGTCTCTATAATTAGCTTAATTCCAATATGGCCGCCGATTAATTCTATTTTGGCCATCTCAATAATTAGCATAATTTCAATATGGCCGCCAGTTAATTCTATTTAGGCAATGTGTATATTTAGTATAATCCAATATGGCCGCCTGTTAATTCCAATTTAGTAATCTCTATTATTAGCATAAATCCAATATGGCCGCCGGCTTATTTCTATTTAGGCAATGTGTATATTTAGTATAATCCAATATGGCCGCCAGTTAATTCCAATTTAATAATCTCTATAATCAGCATAAATCCAATATGGCCGCCGGTGAATTCTATTTTGGAAATCTCTATAAGTAGCTTATTTACCAATATTTTATCTTGGTACTTATCATAAATCCAATTTCATTTCGGTAATCGATATAAATACAATAAATCCAATATAGCCGCCGGATAATTTCTATTTTGGCCATCTCTATAATTAGCTTAATTCCAATATGGCCGCCGATTAATTCTATTTAGGCAATGTGTATATTTAGTATAATCCAATATAGCCGCCGGTTAATTTCTATTTTGGCCATTTCTATAATAAGCTTAATTCCAATATGGCCGCCGGTTAATTTCTATTTTGGCCATCTCAATAATTAGTATAATTTCAATATGGCCGCCAGTTAATTCTATTTAGGCAATGTGTATATTTAGTATAATCCAATATGGCCGCCAGTTAATTCCAATTTAGTAATCTCTATAATAAGCATAAATCCAATATGGCCGCTGGTTAATTTCTATTTTGGCCACCTCTATAATTAGCTTAATTCCAATATGGCCGACGGTTAATTTCTATTTTGGCCATCTCAATAATTAGTATAATTTCAATATGGCCGCCAGTTAATTCTATTTAGGCAATGTGTATATTTAGTATAATCCAAAATTGCCGCCAGTTAATTCCAATTTAGTAATCTTTATAATAAGCATAAATCCAATATGGCCGCTGGTTAATTTCTATTTTGGCCGTCTCTATAATTAGCTTAATTCCAATATGGCCGCCGGTTAATTTCTATTTTGCCCATCTCAATAATTAGTATAATTTCAATATGGCCGCCAGTTAATTCTATTTAGGCAATGTGTATATTTAGTATAATCCAATATGGCCGCCAGTTAATTCCAATTTAGTAATCTCTATAATCAGCATAAATCCAATATGGCCGCCGGTGAATTCTATTTTGGCAATCTCTATAAGTAGCTTATTTACCAATATTTTATCTTGGTACTTATCATAAATCCAATTTCATTTCGGTAATCTATATAAATCCAATAAATCCAATATGGCCGCCGGATAATTTCTATTTTGGCCATCTCTATAATTAGCTTAATTCCAATATGGCCGCCGATTAATTCTATTTAGGCAATGTGTATATTTAATATAATCCAATATGGCCGCCGTTTAATTTCTATTTTGGCCATTTCTATAATTAGCTTAATTCCAATATGGCCGCCGGTTAATTTCTATTTTGGCCATCTCAATAATTAGTATAATTTCAATATGGCCGCCAGTTAATTCTATTTAGGCAATGTGTATATTTAGTATAATCCAATATGGCCGCCAGTTAATTCGAATTTAGTAATCTCTATAATAAGCATAAATCCAATATGGCCGCTGGTTAGTTTCTATTTTGGCCACCTCTATAATTAGCTTAATTCCAATATGGCCGCCGGTTAATTTCTATTTTGGCCATCTCAATAATTAGTATAATTTCAATATGGCCGCCAGTTAATTCTATTTAGGCAATGTGTATATTTAGTATAATCCAATATGGCCGCCAGTTAATTCCAATTTAGTAATCTCTATAATAAGCATAAATCCAATATGGCCGCTGGTTAATTTCTATTTTGGCCGTCTCTATAATTAGCTTAATTCCAATATGGCCGCCGATTAATTCTATTTTGGCCATCTCAATAATTAGCATAATTTCAATATGGCCGCCAGTTAATTCTATTTAGGCAATGTGTATATTTAGTATAATCCAATATGGCCGCCAGTTAATTCGAATTTAGTAATCTCTATAATAAGCATAAATCCAATATGGCCGCTGGTTAATTTCTGTTTTGGCCACCTCTATAATTAGCTTAATTCCAATATGGCCGCCGGTTAATTTCTATTTTGGCCATCTCAATAATTAGTATAATTTCAATATGGCCGCCAGTTAATTCTATTTAGGCAATGTGTATATTTAGTATAATCCAATATGGCCGCCAGTTAATTCCAATTTAGTAATCTCTATAATAAGCATAAATCCAATATGGCCGCTGGTTAATTTCTATTTTGGCCGTCTCTATAAGTAGCTTAATTCCAATATGGCCGCCGATTAATTCTATTTTGGCCATCTCAATAATTAGCATAATTTCAATATGGCCGCCAGTTAATTCTATTTAGGCAATGTGTATATTTAGTATAATCCAATATGGCCGCCAGTTAATTCTAATTTAGTAATCTCTATAATTAGCATAAATCCAATATGGCCGCCGGTTAGTTTCTATTTTGGCCATCTCTATAATTAGCTTAATTCCAATATGGCCGCCGATTAATTCTATTTTGGCCATCTCAATAATTAGCATAATTTCAATATGGCCGCCAGTTAATTCTATTTAGGCAATGTGTATATTTAGTATAATCCAATATGGCCGCCAGTTAATTCCAATTTAGTAATCTCTATAATTAGCATAAATCCAATATGGCCGCCGGTTTATTTCTATTTAGGCAATGTGTATATTTAGTATAATCCAATATGGCCGCCAGTTAATTCCAATTTAGTAATCTCTATAATCAGCATAAATCCAATATGGCCGCCGGTGAATTCTATTTTGGCAATCTCTATAAGTAGCTTATTTACCAATATTTTATCTTGGTACTTATCATAAATCCAATTTCATTTCGGTAATCTATATAAATACAATAAATCCAATATGGCCGCCGGATAATTTCTATTTTGGCCATCTCTATAATTAGCTTAATTCCAATATGGCCGCCGATTAATTCTATTTTGGCCATCTCAAAAATTAGCATAATTTCAATATGGCCGCCAGTTAATTCTATTTAGGCAATGTGTATATTTAGTATAATCCAATATGGCCGCCAGTTAATTCCAATTTAGTAATCTCTATAATCAACATAAATCCAATTTGGCCGCCGGTGAATTCTATTTTGGCAATCTCTATAAGTAGCTTATTTACCAATATTTTATCTTGGTACTTATCATAAATCCAATTTCATTTCTATAATTAGCTTAATTCCAATATGGCCGCCGATTATTTCCAATTTAGTAATCTCTATAATTAGCATAATTCCAATATGGTCGCCGGTTAATCCTATTTTGGTAATCTCTATAAATAGCATAATGCCAATATTGCCGCCAGTTAATTCTGTTTAGGCAATCTCTATATTTAGTATAATCCAATATGGCCGTGGTTAATTCCGATTTGGAAGTCTCTATAATTAGCATATTTCTAATATGGCCGCCGGTTAATTCCAATTTGGTAATCTCTATAATTAGCATAATTCCAATTTTACTCCGGTCTGAAATTCGATTATATTTTGATAATATGGTATTATTTTGATGATTTATAGGGATCATTTCGATTCTACAGCATTCCTTTGGATTAGTATAGAGAAAGAAAAAATGGAAATCTTTCTACCGTTTTGAATTTTTTTTTTAATTTCGAATTCTATTCTATTGTAATAATATTTAATTATCCTTGATTTGTAGAGATAGAAATAAAGAGGATTTTTTCACCCTTATTTAATTATTCAATATTGATTCACCATCTTTGTGGCAGTTGGCTATTCCATGTTATGTTCCCAACACATACCACCCACGCATTATCAATTCGGTAATAAGGGTTTATGTTTCTATTACTGTAAATGGAGTTCAATATTTCTTTTGTATAAAAATGACGGATCTTAAACTCTGTGCAAATTGCAATGAATTGAAATCACTTGACGAATACCATAAATACATACGAAAACCTATTAAAAACAAGACATTTATCAAAAACAACAAAGACAGATAAAAAAAAGAGTGTTATCTGAGTTTATTCAGAGAAATCCAAATTATAAAAATATAAAAAGAAATCATTATAATACACATTGTTTTCTAAAATAATTAAAAAGACACATACCAGTCTTTTAAAAATAACGTCAGTGAAACTTATGTATATAACATAAACGAATAAGACATTTTCATTAAAAGAGATAATACATATAAGGGCATTGCCTGTTAAATGAACTTTAATTTGTTTGACTTTCAGCTCACATTGCATTACAATAAAAGACAATTAATAATTCACATAAATTTTTTTCAAAAACATTAATTAGGTTTTTACTCCAGTCAACATAGTTTCCATGTTCTCTTTAAATGCGTTATCCAGAGAAATAGTAACTGGATGATAAGAAAGCTTTGAGGATTCAAACAAGGTCCCACGTTTTACTTCTGAAAAGGAATCACAAAAAAGAAAGATTAATATGGGGGTGAAACCTTAGCCAAATAAAGACTAGGAAAAAAAGACGAGGCAACAAACGTTTGTGTCTTTTGTTAATCCAAAACTAGGTCGACCGTTTCCACAAGAACCACCACATTGACATTCACAATGTAAAAAAACACGTCCTCTCTATGTTTTGAGAACGATGTTGTTTTGACTGTGAAGGAGTTGCTCTAGATAGCTATTAACAAATGTCATCGTAACAGTGTGCTGATTAACCAGCCGATCGGGTGAGCAATATTCAACTGAAAAGGCTTGTATTATAGGCGTCTCGACTAAAATCGACAATGTGTACTGAAACTTGAGTTTCTTTAGAAATGTTTATAAGTTTTGTAACATTTAAAACTAGAGGCTTATCTAATAAAATATTTAAAACAAAAATAACTTAAATTTTAATATATATATATATTGTCATTGTATGCTTATACTGTCTGTCTGTCTGTCTGTCTGTCTGTCTGTCTGTCTGTCTGTCTCTCTCTCTCTCTCTCTCTCTCTCTCTCTCTCTCTCTCTCTCTCTCTCTCTCTTCTTTCATATAATGCTATTTTTATCACTGTCAGTCAATCCCACAAGTGCCTCGAATTAACCTGGATTAGAAATATTGTTACTACCCCGAGGTCCTCCTTTCAAAAATCGGCTAGTTGCACCCTTGGGTCCACATATCCCTCACATAAAAGCCTCAAGAGTTGGAAGAAAAAGAAAAAAAAGGTTTGACTCTGGTTAGCCAGCTCTAATAAGAGTTTAGAGCTAATGTCTTAATATGAAGTGAAAAACAGAAATGAAGATTTAATATGGGAAAAAATGATATAGGATATAGGACAAGGGAAAAGGAGAAAATCTTCATAGTCTAAGCCCAGAATAAGACAGAACGACAAAAATGGGAGAGAAAAGAAAGAGTGAGAATGGAGGCGAGGTTTAGACAATTACATCATACAGTGTTGAGCTGAATATCATATTCTTATAGCTCAATATTAAAATGGCTTCACTGAAGAGCAAAAAAAGAATGGCTACAGCAAGCAGTGTAAAAATTAAATGTATGTTTATAAAAAGTGTAAATCTTAGAATGCTTTAAGATTAACTCAAATTTATAATATTTGCTCAAATTAGAGGTAAAAAAGCATGACTTATATTGGGCGGCAGCTCAGAGCACACTCTGAGAAAGAGGAATGAGGGTATCTTTCCCTCTGCTAGTCTGTGAGAGGTCCATGGGCAAGACCAATTAAAAATAAAACATGAAATGATATCAGACAGCAACAATGTGAGTTGATGGGTAAATCATCTCATTAAAACAAAAAAAATAATAAAGTGCGGTGTCTGACAAGGATGTGTGCTTGCTCCAGACCTTTTCTCTCTCTACAGTGAAATGATTTGAGAAGCATAGAAGGATACCCAGGAATTAAAATAGGAGGGCACAAAGTAAGCAACATGAGATACGCTGATGACGCTGTATTAATTGCAGAAAATAAAGAAGACTTGCCACAATTATTAGACATCACTGAAGAAGAAAGCAGAAGGAAAGGATATGGATTAAAGAGCAAAAATACATAAGTAATGGTCGTCAATCGAAACAATGCGTGTGCACAGATTAATTTTTTAGTAGCCAAAGGTAATTCCTTCAGGAATCAATGCAAATACTTGGGCACTTGAATGTGAAGAGATGGACACAACAACTGTGAAATCGCATCAAAAAAGGCACTGGAGTGTTTTACTGAACCCATCCCTGGATGTTAGGCTTGGACAATTTAAAAAACAACTACAAAATTAACTGGAGGAAACAGAAGTGTGGTTCCTAAAGAGAATGCTATGAATCTTATTTATGGACTTCAAAGAAATCAAACTAAAGTGTGGTACGAGGAGCTGGCATATGCTCATATTAGTCATAAATACCATATTTAATCTACAGGCAGTATTTTTGGGCCATGTAATGAGAAAAAAGAAAGTGAAACATTTTTGAGAACTGGATTGATTTTAAAGGAAAAGGCAGCAGGGGAAAGAAGCGAGAGAAGATGTAGCATGGATTAAAAAAGCGGCTAAATGTAAAATGAGTGACAGATGCACTAACAGCATGAAGAGATAGAGATGCGCAGAAGGTCATGATTGCCTAATCTAAAGAGTAGGGCACCTAATTTATTGATATACCGGGTATTTTCCATGAATCATCTAAGGATTTGTGTCTAGCTACAAAAAAAAAAACAACAAAAAAAGATGTATCTAATAAACATAGTTGTAAGCAATATAAACATATATTGTCTCTGTTGTTTGAACGTAGATGAATACCACATATGTTGAGCGCTGTTCTACATAAAATTATGTATAGACAACCACTGCCATAAGTACAGCAAAGATTGCAAATATAACATCTCACTCCAGTTCTATAACATTTTCAAAGCTGGAAAGTTCAAAGGACTCAAATCACACATAGTGAAAAAAAAAAACATAATACGAAGGAATGTATTCACAGACAACACCTTGCAGACAAGTCTCACTTGTACATAAGATGCAAGCTGACTACCTTTGATTGGTCTACAAACGTAGCCCAAAATTTGTCTTGACCTGCAAAGACAAAGAAGGAACAAATGATTTTTTCCCTCTCTTTATTTTTTGAGAAAATCCAAAAAAAAATGATTTTTGTGAAAGATGAAGTTTGTTTTAAGCTGAGAGGATAAGAAAAGAGATGACATGAAAGATTGAAAAACCTGTCTGTCCTACTGGAGAAAACGAAGAAAAACGCACACAAAAAAAATAATAATAATGCAATGATGTCACAAAGCTGCTTGAATATATATATATATATATATATATATATATATATATATATATATATATATATATATTCGGTTTTAGATGGTAAGTATGAATTCATATGGAAACTTAAAGAATCTAAAACCGAATACCACTTATCATGGGCTGTAATCGAAAGAGCGCAGCCATACTCGGCGGCGACAAACAGATGCAACCTTTGCATAGCAGAAAAATACTTCATTCTACACACAAAACCAAGCCTCAACAAAAGAAGGGAAATATTTTCATCGTGCCCCCACCGGAAAAAACATTTACTACAAAACTATCAGTGGCCCGGAAACGACAATAAACAACAACACAAGGTCGGAACGGCAAGCGCAAACGAACACGCCTCAGTCATACCCGAAGAGAGCGGAGGACAGGCAACAGCTTTGTCCTCCGCTTGAAACACAAGTGTAGTATGCATGGACATTTAAGGTAAGATCTTCTATATTTATGTATTGCTCCATCAGTTGAGCACTCTCATCAATTATTCCACCTTATCTTCAAACTATATATATACAGAGAGAGAGAGAGAGAGAGAGAGAGAGAGAGAGAGAGAGAGAGAGAGAGAGAGAGAGAGAGAGAGAGAGAGAGAGAGAGAGAGAGAGAGAGAGAGAGAGAGAGAGAGAGAGAATTTATATACTTTTGTAATAGTTTTAAAGTGGCTTTGTAAACTGAGTATTTTCTTTTCTAATGCTGAAACTGGTTTTAATGAAGCAAGTTTTTCTCGGTGTAATGACGAGTTATAAATTTGTATATTAGAAGATAGAGAGAGATAGGAGAGAGAGAGAGAGAGAGAGAGAGAGAGAGAGAGAGAGAGAGAGAGAGAGAGAGAGAGAGAGAGAGAGTAGATATGGTATCCTGAAAAAAAAACGAAACACCTAGCTGTACTCACTATTATCATATGAAGAAATAAGAATGATCTTTCGTTGGAAATAACGGTGAGCTGTGGGTGTAAAGATAGAGAGAAGAAATTTTTTTATACAAATGAATGATAAAATAAACACCAATATCATGGATAGTTTGAACTACAATACAAATCTCAATATTGGAATTGAAATGTATAAAAATTTATATTAATAATAATAATAAAAAATACATTATACTAGATAATATATCGTCTAGTTTTATACTTTCGCACAGGTTGGTACTCAATGATGGAAAAATATCGTACTCAGCGTAGAATTATATTTTTACCATTTCTTTTGCACGTCCAACCTTCAACAAAAGTTTGTCTGTCCAAGGACATAATTTGTGGGGGATCACATGAATCTAAAATGTATACAGAATTCCCTAAATTTACGGACAATTCTCTTTCCTGTACAGTGGAACCCATGTTTAACATCTCGAATAGCGAAAACCATTGCTATAACGACAGAGCTAATAACCTTTTTTCTCCTATATTCAATTTATTTCTGCAAAATTGACACCACTTCCCAACCTGTAAAAACTGGAAAGAAAGCACCAAAACTTTAAATAGAAAAAAATCCTTAGCATTTTGCCCTGCCTGCATTGTTACATTGTAACAGTACAAGCGAACAAGCAATGCAGGCTTTCCTGTCTTTTCTCCACAGTCCGCATGTATATAAAAATATGTATTCATTTCCATAAGAGGCAGAATAGAAAAAAACAAAGGAAAGTGTAATTACTTCTTGGGTGAGGCCATGCCCTTGATGGTTCAAATACTACACTGTGATGGCCAGGAAGGGCGGAGACTGGTCTCGGCCTCTGGATCTTCAACCGAATCTTGGCTTGACAATCTAGTTTGAGGGACCTGTGAAAGTGATGAAGAGTATGTAGTTATGTATCTATAGATAGAGTTGAATGCTACAAAGTTCATTTAGTGTATAGCATCAAGTCACATGGTAGGCAGTGGCCAACATCTAAATAAAAATAACTTTGGCTTATAAAATCTGAAACCTCAAAATAAATGATTGATTGGAAAATCTAGATCTAGAGTAAATTATAATGTTTGTCCTATGAACTGCAAAATATTTCAGATCAGTACTCTGACAATGTCTTTCAATAAGGCTTTTGGTGCCCTCATGCCAAATTTTCCATTCTGTTATAGATCTAGAATCTAGATCTAGATCTAGATCTACTCCAAGAGGCAGGGAAGGATTTAAAAATCTAGGCTTTGGATAACTCACCCCTAATCTTTAACCAACCACTAAAATCTAAAATCAGATCGTCTAGATCTGGATATAAGACCTATCTATATTTAACTCTAAATCTCATTAGCACAATTGATGGGACTTACCTTTAGCATGGGCTCTGACCCGTCGAGGAGCTGGTGTGATTGGACGAGGAGTGCTTGCACACAAAGAGAATGCTTTTATATTTTAGGTACTTCAGTATTAGTTCTTTCACTGACTCACTCGATCTTTTCACAAATAGACTGTGAGTGCCACTGAAAATGATTTAAGGGGTGCCTCAAACTCTTCATACGTTTTGAACACACGTCCTTTCTCCATTTTGAACATTGGTGGAAAGGAAGTGAAATCTGAGTCAAACACGAATTTTGTGACGTCATATATTCATCCGTGTCCGTTTAGACCAGTACCAATTATTTAGGAGGCCTGTTCATAGGTTATGTAATATTATTCAGATGGGCCGGTCTGCGGGGTGCTAGCAATGTGCTCTCTCTCTCTCTCTCTCTCTCTCTCTCTCTCTCTCTCTCTCTCTCTCTCTCTCTCTCTCTCTCTCTCTCTCTCTCTCTCTCTCTCTCTCTCTCTTTCTTTCTCTCTCTCTCATCTTTAGATTAATCCGACTCTTAACCCCCGTCTCTCTCTCTCTCTCTCTCTCTCTCTCTCTCTCTCTCTCTCTCTCTCTCTCTCTCTCTCTCTCTCTCTCTCTCATCTTTAGCTTAATACGACTCTTAACCCTCGTCTCTCTCTCTCTCTCTCTCTCTCTCTCTCTCTCTCTCTCTCTCTCTCTCTCTCTCTCTACCTCCCTCCCTCTTCATCATAACTTCTAAGTACATGTAGGCTATACATTCAAATACTTAGAAACTCAAATGCACATGTACACCTTTTCGAGATTTGACAATACAGTGGTACGGTACATCAAATACCAGCACTCGAGTGACACACTAAGAACACGTACATCAGATAATGAGGAGAGTTTTTAATTGTATCAAGTCAGAAGAAGCAAATGAAGAGAGAGGGAAAGAGGGAGGGAGAGAGAGAGAGAGAGAGAGAGAGAGAGAGAGAGAGAGAGAGAGAGAGGGGGGGGGGGGACAGAGATTATAATTTTGTAAAATTCGACCAAGGAACAAAAACAAACATAGTAGGTACGTAGAATCTTAGAGCAAGAGATAAAATAATGAATGAGAGAGAGAGAGAGAGAGAACGGATGAAAGAGATGCAGACAGCCAGAGGTCTATTTGTGTGGAAAAGGGGGGTGCTAGATATGGTAATAGGTGCTAGCCATGTGCGCTTTATATCTGGCCTTCTCTCTTTCTTTCATCTCTTTAGCTCAATCCGACTCTTAACCCTTCCGGGCCTCTCTCTCACACACACACACTCTCCCTTCTCATCATAATTTCTATTACATTCAAATATTTACACTTTGAAACTCAGATCCACATGTACACCTTTTCGAGACTTGATACAGTAGGCTACATTAAATAAAGGCACTGGAGTAACATGTCAAGAGCAAAACAAGGAATGACAGAATGTGAAAGACAAAAAAAGTTATGGTGATATTTAGAGTGAAAGAGATACAGACAGAAGTCTATGTGTATGTGGGAGGGGAGGGGGGGTGGTCAGAATGATGGGCAGTACTAACCTGTTCCAGTGTAAAAATGAAGGACAACTTCTAGCTGATCCCATTGATTCACAGTTTTACAGGGAAAATTTGGGTGTGTTACCAATTTAAAACCGTTGTAGTTTTCAAATTGAATTACAGTCACTCCTGCATCTGCATCTCTAAGTCTAATATGGAAGTATATAACATATTCATGCATACAACCACCGCGACTGAAGCTGGCAAGTGCTTGTTCTGTTCTATCTGCATTACAAGCACTGGGTCCATAGAGGAGCAAACTTTCTTGAAGGGCTTCCTTAACGGTGTCACAGTTAAACTTATTTTTTACTATGAATGTATCCAGTTCGTCAATTTCTCTGACTTTGTTTTCACTGAGAGCTTTTTTTAGGTAGGGCGAGGAGTTTTTGGATGAGCATGTGATATGGATGGTGAAGGTATCTCACCAAAGTTAATAGGAGGATGCATAGAGATTATAAATATTATCTTCCTCTTCGAATGTGAGGAGTATCAGAGAGCCAGTGTCGACTGCATACTCCAATATGTTCAGTCACTTTCTCAATTTTGTTAGGGAGACTCGAAACCCATTTATGACATTCAGTTGGGTCCTTCGGAAAACCATAATTATAAAATAACCGTTTCACTTTCTTTCCCCTTCTGACTGGCATAGCCGCTCTTACAGTTTGTAACAGTGCACTTTCTTCCCCTAAACAATAAACAGTTAGGGAAATTGATTATGACACCGATACACCATATAATGAAATATGAAACTTAAGGTTAAAGTATTGAGGGCACTTTGAGTATCAGAGATTTTAGTTAAAAGGCTTTTAAAAAACTTTGGCTCCCACTTTATAAAGTGATATCGCAGAGACCATAAAGGGAAAAGCTAATTAAACTTAAAGCATATTTAGATGAACTTAACATGTATAATTGTTTATCAGTCTATATATATATATATATATATATATATATATATATATATATATATATATATATATATATATATATATATATGCCACGGGTCATACTCTATCAGTGTGCACACATTTAGAGGAAAATCTACACCAAATCACAAAAAAGCATTCTTGGAATGTTCCACATTGAAAGCATCTGTTAGAACAAGGTGCAATCCAAGGGCGAATAACAAAGAATAAGATAAGGAATATAATCCAAGAAAGAATGAATGTAATCCAATAACAAAATGGCAGGAGAGTCCAGTGAAAACACAGTGTGTACTATTAAGCATGCTCTAATCAACTGTTCAAACTTCGCGCAGGTGGCTGATAGCTAGCCAGATGATGGCCCATCTGAATAATGTTACTTAACCTTGTGAACAGGCCTCCTAGACAAATGGTACTGCTATAGACACATTGTTTGTATATTTTGAACCACGTGATGTACAATAATAGCACAGCCTCCATGATTTCTTAAAACCACGTGATAGCTATAAAAAGATTTTGCGGGTGCCTATTAGTCGTTTTCTCTTTGTCAAGCTGTGTTTACACTTACAAGTAGTAGTTCGTACATTAACTTTTTCTTTTTTTTTTCTTGAGGGGGGTGGGGATAGATCTCTTTGCATTCCTGAAGCGGCAACTTGCTTACAGCAGGATTTTTCTCCTGGAACTAAAATTCCTGTTATAGTCATGTTTTATTTATTTTGAGCACATCACTAGAGTGGCTCGCTTATTGAATCTGTATAGCTTATCACTGTCTGCCTTTGGCCTTACGCTTCGTTTCCTTTTGTTTTGTCTCCTCTTCTCTGATGTTGGCAATTAATGTCTATAGGTCAGTCAGCCCCAATTGCTGCAGAGAAAGAGACAATTGTGCGCGACGGTCTACAAGAGGTGACAGTAGAGAAGTTTTACAGTACTGGAGGTATCTGAGAGACGAGCAGACTTCTCGCTCGGATTGAGAGAACGTGGCATTACCTAAACTAGCTGTGATAAAGACAGGGTTAGCTTTCTTTACAGAAAAAAAAAATAGGAGACGACGTAGAAAGTTGTCAACTTGATAATTATTAAACCCTAAAACAATTTTGGCTGGTTTTAATAGAAAGGAGGGAACACAGACACGGGCTAATTCTTCTTCACAGAACACCCTTGCCCCCACCCCCCCCGAGGAGGCTGCACAACCACTGGACGAGCCACAGCATTCCTGTCCCACAACTCATCTTCCCGGGTCTGACGGCACGTGCCCCCAGGTGCGCACGTCGGGGCCTCAATTATAAGTGCGGCAACCGAACTTCTCCGCAGATACCCCTGTTTCCTGCATGCAACAACTGAAAGGGGTTAGTTAGAAATCAATGGTTTATTTGGCGGAAAGTCTAAAACTGTCCTTACCCACAGGTCTGGAGGTGAGAAGAAAACTGGACGCTGCTATTTGACTTCCCTCCAACAGTGAACGGACAGAGGTGCTTTAGGCAGAACTTTATCCCGTTCATCGTGAATTAAACGAAGTGGAAACTGAGGTTACTGGGAAAATACGTGTAGTACGATGTACTAATTGACATAGAAGAGAAGAGTAGCATAAAGAAACGCGCACTCGAAGATAAAGACTTTCTTAGAACTTCTTTTTTTTTTCAAGGGAGAAGAGCACTTCAGTACAAAGTTTAAAATAATTCTTCCAGTCAAGGAACTCGACAAATCATTATGTTTTATAAAGTCATTTCAAGATGGAGACCATAATGATTGATTATGGAACATTTGAAAAAAAAAAACCTATGGAAATCAAAATAACTTTCTTAAATTATTTTTAGTCAGATCAAGGTGCCTTGCCCTGCCACAGTGAAAAAAGTATTCAACAAACCTTAGGTTTAGACAGAAACTATTTTCATTGAGCTGAAAATAAGAAAGGAATTGTTGAACAGATTTATTGCTTTTATCATCATACCTTGTCATTATCACCAATGTAACTAGATGTATTCAAGCTAGAACATTAATTTGAGATGCCTGTATGATTGTGTGCTTTGCCTATGACGTAATGACGAACGTATTCTTTTACTACATTTCTAGGGCATATTTATAGTCTTTGTGTGATAATCAAGACTGTAGGTATGTTATGTAAGCACACATCGATAATTATAAAGTACAGTGTATTTTTGGTGCACTATATTGGTGTGTGCTCAAGGAAAATTCTGGACGAGCGATTTTTTGGTGTGAACGCATGATTACCGGGGGTGGGGGGGGGGGGGGGGCAGGACAGAGCCACACTATTCGCTATTCGATTCAGACTGCCTTTACCTCTAATCTAAGGAGGCAAATTATACTCGGGGGAAGCTGATGCCATAGTGCTGTGCTTACCTCTCTGTCTGTCTCTCTCTCTCTCTGTCCGTCTCTCTGTCTGTCTCTCTCTGTCCTCTTTGTGTCTGTCTGTCTGTCTGTCTGTCTGTCTGTCTCTCTCTCTCTCTCTCTCTCTCTCTCTCTCTCTCTCTCTCTCTCTCTCTCTCTCTCTCTCTCTCTCTCTCTCTCTCTCTCTCTTTCCTTTTCTGTTTCTCTTTCTCGCTTCCTAGCTTCCAATGGATTCAGAGATACACAGAGTGAAATGGGCAAATTTCTTTCTTCTGTTGTTAAAGTCAGGCTCATTTTTATCTTTCAAGTAGTGAAACATGATAAAACAAAAAATTTTATCGACGATACAGTGTTAATAATGCCCGTGCTTGTGAAGACAGTTTTTTCATCATCATCATCATCTTCATCATCATAATCATCATCATTATCATCATCACATCATCATCATCACCATCATCCTCATTATCACCATCATTATCATTATCATCACCATAATCAATGTAATGATCGTCTTCATCCTCAAAATCAGTATCTTTTTCGTCGTTCTCTCCACTCCTGCCCTTTCTTTACTTCCATAGACTTTACACTGGAGTCTGGATAAATACCTCAGGACCAAAAAAGTTAGTTGACTGTAGGCAAAAGTTGTCTTTAAAGATTGCAATTTAATTTGTAAAGAAATACAAAATAGTGCTGGCAAACAAAGTTGACTTGAAGCAAAAGTTTCCCTTAGGTGTTGAATGTATATGGACTCCTCTGTACTTTTAGTAATACTTTCTCGTTAGCCAGGCTTTCCTCTTTTTATTCAACTGATTTTCATCTTTGAATCATTTTCTCACTCCTGTAACTCCATTGCGCCCCTATGGTTCCAAGTAAAAAAAAGCAGTTGGAATTCTTTTGTAATAAGTTAAAATTATGAATGCGGTTTTGTGTCAAGGTGGTTTGTGCACCACAAAAGCTGGGCTTGATCAGTTATATAAAAATGGAAAAGCAGAAAATCTTAAAGATCAGATTCGATATAGAAAATTAGTGATGGGGCAAGAGGACTTAAGACTGACAGGTACTGCTGCAAATCTTTACCAGACTTTGCTTGGAAAGATATGCAATGAACCCCCCTCTAAAAGAGGGGGGTTCATTAGGCAAAAGACAATCATTCAAAATTAAAGTTCTGATGATGATTATTAAATACAATGCTGTTACGGTGAAAATAAATTTGACAGAAACTGTTGCTTGATGTTGTTGTTGGGTTCAAGGTTTATTTAGTAAAACAAACAGAAAACGCTGCAAGGTACAAACAATATAGATACTTTCATTAGCGAAGTGTACAGGTAGGTAGTCAACAAAAAAGTGACACTGATACAGGTACATAGTATGTCTGGCAAAAGAGGTAGTGAGACCGAGAGGTAAGCAGAGTGGGAAAAACCATAGGTGCGGCTTAAAAAAACATATACACGGAACAGAAACCTTCACAATTTAAAAGAAACGAAAATTTCTGTTTATACTTTATAATTTTTTAAAGTTGCAGGCTCAAATTGTTTTCATTTAACAAAATATTGATATTTTCAGGCTTGCTAATTCCTTTACATGAATTGGTTCTCAATTTATATTTTGAAAACTGTAAATGTATTTTGTCTCTTATGTAATACTTTCTTTTACAGTCATACAGTTTCAGCTTTAATGTAAGCGTGTATTGAACCTCAGTTTATCATGGGAGTTTTCTACATCTATCAAAATCATAATGCTTTATCATGTATACATTTGAAAATATATGTTCAATCATAATTCATCTGTGACTATTAATTTTTTACTTCTATCATTGACTTACAATGCAGTTTTGAAATAGAAACAGTGGTCAAATTATCAAATAGATAGCATAATCAGGTTCAGCATCTAAAAAACCATAAACTTCGAAAGTTTCATTACTCTAGTACGAAAACTGTGTTTTTTATGATACAATTTCTACAATATGATTCGCTTTTTTACCAATTTTCTTCCAAGGCGCAAACTTTGGCGCTATGCCAATTTTGGTTTTCTCTATCTTTTCAAAATTGCTTTCTAGGTTGCTGACAAAAATTGAGTCAACTAAATACAACATTGTGTATTAGCAAACTAAGTATTGAAACAATCTGAAGAATATGTGTTTTTTTATGATGGTCCAAAAGTGCCTCATCTAGAGTATTTGCTTGTAATTTTGATATGCCACAAGTGTTTTTGGCCATATTTCATGACCAATAAATTCGTTGATTTACTTTCTATCTCTGTGAAATTTCGTATGTGTATATTCATTGTCTTGGACTTTGTAAATATGTCCTTTTTTGTTTCATAAGATTTAACAAATGACTTTTATATGTCCTTAAAAACAACCCGATGCACGCAATTTGTTTTGTGTCGTTATGCGCAAAATTGAAACAGCTGTAAAATTTTTATTTACCAACGGATTTTGATGAAATTTGTTGGAAATTTCATATTTCAACAAGATCTTTACAGTACAATTGGGTATATTCAAATTTGCTGGGGTAGAAAAATCACTTTGTGGTACCTATTTAAAGAGTCATCAGAGTAAACTGATAAGAACAGTCAGATCATCCAGTAGCAGGACAAAGTAAGAAAATTAATGGCTAGAGGCCATGAATCTGATGAAAAGAGAGGATAACTATATGAAGCCATCGAATAAAGGTAAATACACATAAAAAAGAAAAGGGATAAAGACTATCAAGATTTGACACCGATTTGAGAAAAACAGAAGTAAACTAAAGGAAGACGTCGGATAGAGGAAAAAAAGATAATACAAATTGGAGTTTGCTGTTTTAAGGAAAAAGGTGGAGCAGCAATGGAGGCAGTTGGATAGAGAATTAGGGAAGAGAAAAAATAGAGATCACCAAGTAGAAAGAAAAAGAAAGAAAGAGAGTAATTGCCACAAATATGAGCAAAATCGAAGAGACTGTTTGAAGCCAACGGATAGAAGAAAAAAGAAGAAACTGTGGGGATGTTTGGTTTGAGAACAACAAAAGAAAACTAATGGAAATCAACGGATGGAGGAAATGAAAGAAAAGGGATATTTTTCTCACAGGGTAGGAGAAATATAGAATAAAACAAAACAAAACAAACCCAACAAAATGAGGCCATTTATTTGAGAATAACAAATCATGACTAATTGAAGTCAGACGATAGAGGAAAAAAAAACAAAAATAAATGGAGCTCACACATTCAAAGAAAACATAGAGAACTTATCAAAGCCATTAGATAGATAAAAGAGAAAGGAAGAAATTTAGACCATTGGATAGGAAAAAAAATTCATTATTTTGTAAAGAGTTGAATGCCATCGATGTGAGGACACCAGAAAAAATAGTTTTCCCAGTGACTTTCAGCTCTTCTCTTGACCTTAGTTTCCTGATACCAGAGCTGGGAGCTACAGATTGGTTTTTGGTTTTTGATCCTTCACCTTCTTGAGGCTACAAGCCTTTCAGGGCCACAACTTGTGCGTTCAGCTGCAAACTCAGAGGCAATAACTAAGTGTAATGCCATTGCAACCTCGCCTTGTTTTGTAGACCCAGAGGCAATGGCTATGTGCGATGCCATTGTATCCTCTGCTTTTTCTTTACAATCCCAGCCGCAAGGAACAAATGCTATGTCATTGCAACCTGCAATGATTCAGCAACCCAGAGGCATTGACTAAGTGCTATGTCAATGCAAGCTCTGTTTATTCATAAATCTAGAAGCAATAACTTAGTGCAATGTCATTGTAACCTCTACAGCCACAGAGACTGTTAAGCTCCAGATGCCAGAAAAATCACGTTGGGACTCGAACGTCGCACCTCCGTTCTGCCTGTGCGGCAACTTAAGGTTGTTCTTTGTCGATCTAAAAACAGAACTATAAAACTACGATAACTATGTATAACCATTGCAGATCCCGAATCAATTTGTCTAATGACCATGCAATGTAGAGGTGTACTGTGAGTTCCACTCATTACGAGCAGTCCTTTGTTGACTCAGTTTGCTTCAGGTGCGACTGCAGTGAAACTGTGTACCAAAACTGACCCGTTGAATAATTGTATTTTCAGTTGTTTTTATTTTGATACGGCAAAAGGTTTATATGAAATTTATTCATAATTTAATAAACCATTTTTTTCCTCATCTAGAAAATTAAGTAAGGAATCTTAGGCAAAGGGAAAAATAGAGAATGATGAGAGAGATTGAAAGAGACGGGGAGTGAGAGAGTGAGAGGGGGGGGAGAGGCAGAGACAAAGGCAGAGAGAAAGGATGGATACATAAGGAAACACACAAACAAATGCATAGTTTGACAGTGGTGTACTTTAACAAACGAACAGCTACTTGATAGCCAATAAAGCTTTTTTTTGAAAGACAAATCAGTTATTTCCTGACGTTGGTAGACAGATTTTTTTTTTTTTTAAAGAGCTAGGTACAATCAAAAAGCATACAAATATGAAAAGTGAGAAATTTTCGAGAACAGAAGAATTTCGAAAGAAAGTGTATGGTCAATATTTAATATTGGAAATTAGCTAATTCTATAATATAATTATTGCCTAATCTATTTTAAGATCTTTTCAAACGCTTCTAATTACAAGTACTTTAAATTCCTGAAAAAAAAAAGCTCTGCCTTGCTGGAATTCATAGCTGCCAATTTGTTTAAACCTACATGATAAAAAAAGTTTTAAAAGGATCTATAATTAGATTTAGATTTTACAAAAAGCAGCTGACTATTCTCATTTGTATGCAGAGCGAAAACAACTACATGTATTTAAAAGATTGAACAGTTGTGGAAGTTTCATTTTAATAATGTGTAATAGAAAGCAACCTTTTTGATTTTCCAGAGTAAATAAACAAAAGTTCTGAACTATGCATGCCAGAGACTATTCAGGCATTGGTGAAAATGAAGTCTACGATTTTTTTTTTATCCCCTACGTAGCTTGTATGAAATAATGCGCGGTGAGGTTTAGGTAGGAGCGCCATTGGCTGCGGGGCTAGAGCCTCTGCCCAGATATCCGCAGGAAACTTCCTAGCAGGTTCCAGCCTCACACCGTCGATAGGAAGGTTCAGGGCTTAATTTTATTTAAATTCTGCCCTGTTACATAAAGACTAAGCAGGTGTATGGTTTCAAATGATGAAAATCGATCTACCTATCCCCTTATTAATTTTCTTTTAGAATCATTGTTTATTCATTTCTGCACCAGAAAATATTAAATTCAGGTTAGGTTTCTTATGAAAAATATTTTATTTTGATTTTTTTTTTTGTACACAAGGGTAGCCTTTGTTTACCCTAGCAAAGTAAGTTGGTTAATTTTTTGGCTTTTTCCGAAAGATGACTTTTTGCGGCAGTCATTTTTAGTTCAAATGCCTCGTAATTTGGCCTGATGGTTGTTTGGACATTGGTTTGTAACTTCGACTATCATTTTTGCTGTAATTTAATATCTTCTCTTCCTTTTCAGCACATGTTTCCCTGTCAAGGGATATGAATTTGTTTTAACCGCAACTTCACATAATTTAAAATTTAAAAAAATATTATCTTTTAAGTTAGCATCTTGGAAATACTTAAAATTCTGCATAAATAACTCTAGAACATAGAAAGAAAATTTGATGGAGTTTAATTGATATTTACCTAAGTTATGATGTTTTGAAATTTTCTACCATATCAGTCCTATTGGCGGCCATATTGAATTGAGTAGGCCTACGTTGAAACAATTTTTTTTTTGTTTGTTTCACTCTCATATTGGAGCATCAACCAACCTATCTAAGGCGTATAACCTGAAAATAGGTCAAAATAAACAATTTTCATGTTCAAACCATGCACCTACCTCTTAAGCAGACTTAATGTCAGTTTAATTGGGGAAGAAATATATCTCAGATGTTACAGCTCTTTCAATCCAGAGCTCTGGAGATCTCATACAAATTAAGTATAGCATAAATCACACCCATACTTCGTTCTTAAACGGATTGTGTATCTTTACAAACCCCATAAGTTATATACATAAAAAAATAAATGTGCCCAATTATTAAGAGTTGAGGAATTCTAGTAGGAAATTTAGACGAGATTTCTATAGGTCTAGACATTGACGTTCAGCTATAATCACATTGACATAAATAACATTGTTTCTGCATTGACCTAAGAACCGTAGAACCTCATGCTAACATTCTTTGCAAGTAAACAAGACAGACATAGTTTTCTGAATTTGTTCGGACGACACTTTATTATAGGAAAGAGTCGCGTAAATGCCGCAAATTCTACTCGATTGCCGATGATCAGCAGGAGGACGAGGATAAAAGAGGGTGGAAAATTTCAGGGCCCACCGTAAAGATTAAAAAATCGAGTAAGCCCTTAATTGTTCATCGAGACGACACTTATTACCACAGTCTTAGAAGAGACGTCCAAGTTCAAACAAAATGGTATCACATTCAGCACCATCAACCACAACGACAACGTCTCTACCTCCAAAAGTGCCGTCTTCACCATCCTCCCCATTCAAACAATCACCAGTGTTTCAATATCTTCGAAATGTTGAAGAATGAGAGGCATAAAAGTCTCTTTTTTTCTCGTAGACTGATGCCGCGTAAAGCATTCTTTATGAAATATAAAACGAATGAGACCAAGTCATAGCAATGTTGATATGAGTCAAGCAGATCTGAATCAGGATTGAAGGATGAGGAGGACATTGTACTCCTTCTAGTTTGAATTTATATTTGCCGAGTTGACATGTGTTTCTGTGTACCGAAACAGTCTGAATAATATTGAAAATTGATAAAATTGATAAACTGAACTTATGTCGCCAAAGACAAAAATTGTTAGAAACGGATGCTAGTGACACCAGTTGCCATTGGCTGTATCATCTGATCCGTCAGCTTCATCAAGAAGGGCCACTGATCCACCAGTTTCATCTTCAAGTGCCAGTGATCCATCCTCGGCATCGAGAAATGTCAGCTCTATGATCTATCGTCTCATCATTCAGCAGAGAGCATCAAATAGTGTGCAGGAAAAGACTGTTCAAAAGAGCATAGAATGAGCAACTAAAGAAACGGAAAATAAGCAAAAAGAATATGATGTAGAGGTCAAACTATGTCAACAGTGCAGGCAAAGTAACACGAAATAAGAAAACAGACAAGTTGCCAAGCAGGTCGCATCGTGAGAACTCGACTAAATCAAGCAATAAGTGGATTTGGGGGACAAAATGTTTTTTTCTGATATCGGAAAATGACTCGAAACAGAGCATGGTATAATATTATAAATACAATGATGTTCCAAGCAGTCAATTCGTTGCCCTTGATAAGAATTGAGCATGGCTTTCTGGAGAGGAACATACACAAAATGAGAACAACTCTGTCCACGCGACCACAACACCGACAGCCAAGTAAATATTTTTTACACCCGAGCATTGGCGTCAGGCAGTTCGTGCTACACGAAAGATTAAACTGCCCTTACCCAGTGAAAGAAATGGCAACTACAAATATACTGGACTTTAAAGGCACGTCTACGGTGTTAATGGATTTTTAAGTATACGGCTCAAGAGGTAAATTTTCATAGCCGCAGATCAGATCCCTCTCTATCCAAAAGTCCAACCCCAACGCACACAGCATAGAGTATAGCCATGACAGATAAGGTGACCGTTTGGACTTGATCTGCAGGCAACGACTATTCGACATTATCTCAACTAGTGCCGCCGCAAGCATCCATAATGCGCTTTCTGGCACCACGCAGATAAAAAAACGATGATGATTTCACGTAATTTTTCGGTCTCAAGCTGATGCCTGAAACATAGTTACTATTCTTACTTCAAGAGCAACCAGGTTGTAGATGAAAGCATTGATGATTTGCTAAGAACATGAATAAAAAAAAAAAATCTTCGTTAATTAAATCCGACATGTTTTCAAAAAAAAATTTTCATAATATGTGACTTTAGAGTTAAAATTTAGTAAAAACATCAACTCTGATGAGCGCGGACGACGATGAGGAAAGTTGGGCAAAATTAAACGATGAATACAAAATGGCGTATTTATCAGTAAGCCCTGATTTGGAGTTTTATATTTTCTACTCCGTTGCTTAATGGCTTGAGTTTCTCTTCATTTTTGCCACACTAAACTGTAAAACTATTGACTATTGAAGATACATTGAGTACAATGAGCAAACAAATATGTATCTTTGGGGACTGGTGTATTACTGTGAAGGTAAAAAGAAAAATTTCTGAAAGTTTTTTGCCTCTCCTATAAAATTTTCAAAATGTTGGTTACAAGAGTCTTGTGGCAAGGCGACGATTTATTGCTTGGCTCTAAATTTAAGTAATCACCAACTACGAGAGGCGGACTTCTGTCACCTTGCCTAGATTCCTGCATAAACACCGTCAGCAGTATCACCATCATATTTGTGATCCTCACCATTATAGTCATACCTCATCATGAAAGTCAATGTCATGAGATTTATTGTCTTCCTGAATCTCTCTTCGCCTCTCAGTCGCATATGCTTTACCTAAGATCTCTCTCTCTCTCTCTCTCTCTCTCTCTCTCTCTCTCTCTCTCTCTCTCTCTCTCTCTCTCTCTCTCTCTCTCTCTCTCTCTCTCTCTCTCTCTCTCTCTCTCTCTCTCATATCGATTAAATCTTTTATGTTTGACTTTTATTCATTTTGTTAATGTCTAAAGTAGACTACTCTTATTTAAATTTTACAATTTCTTTTTCGTCCTGTTTTTTTCAGTGCTTGTCAAATTGATCATCACTGCTTGCTTTCCTATCAAAAACAAAACAACGTGTTATTGAATAACTTACTTGTCATAAACGCCGTAAGACCGCCTGAAAATCAAATAATAGAAAAAAAAATAATAAAAAACCTGATTAAAGACGTGCAGGATAATTCATTAGATATGGAACTGACTGATTCCCAGTTATATAAAGCTAGGTCTAACTGCAGTTTGAGTGTCAGTAAATCCTGAACCTCTAAACAAGTTACAGGGTCTTAGAATGATATTCGTTTGCTTAAATAACCTTGACCTAATTTAGCGAATTGATCCTAACTAGCAAAGTACATCACTTGCAGTCCGCGATTTTTCAGTGATCCACAACGCCAGAGGCCCAGCCTGAACAGCGAACACATGCCTCAGCGCTTTTTGTGTCTGTGTGTGTACGAGGGATCAGATTTCTGTAATCTTTCAGGTTTCTTATAGTTATAACTTTTAAGCATAAGTTATTTATAGTCTCTAGAGAATCTAGGATGTATTATATCTTATGAGATTCACTCATTGCCAGTATTCCTTTTTCAACATAGGTTATATGAAAGACATCACACAGGTCTATTGATCTCTGCTAGATAAGAAATATAACAGGCTACCTGTTTCCAGTAACTTTAGCTTTCTTTCTATCGATGAGTAGCAGTGCCTCATTAAGGTAAGTTTAAATTCTATCAGTGTTCCCTGCAGCACTGTGAGTAGCAACAGCAGCAGCAGCACAGCATGGGCGGTAGTACACTGGAGTAGTAGTAGTAGTAGTAGTAGTAGTAGTAGTAGTAGTAGTAGTAGTAGTAGTAGTAGTAGTAGTAGTAGTAGTAGTTGCAATATGACTAATAGTAGCAACAGGAATAACGATAGCAGTAATAGTAGTAGTGGTATTAGTAGTTGGAAGAGGAGGAAGAGGGCTGTTGGAGTTATGATCACTAACATTTTTGCTTACTCACTTCATTGAAACAATGTCTCTAGGTTGCCCTGTTTTTGTTTTGTTTTGTTTTGTTTTTTACCTTCTTAAGTAGTAGCAGTAGTAGTAGCAGCAACAGCAGCAAAAGATACCAAAGGGAAAGGTGTTCTCTCTATCTAGGGCAAGGACAGAATGAGAGTACTGTCCCTTGGATCTCCGGTGACATTTTTCGTTGTTTACTATAGTTACAATACTAAGCAAAATGAAGAAACGTGAATTTTCCCAGTCTCCAAGGCTTGTAAAAAGATTTACGAAAAACGTGAGGGAGGATTTACAGCACAAATGCAAGGAATAAGAAGGCCTGTAGAGGCCTTTGCTTCCATGGATTTCCTAAAAATGAAGCAAGGTGGGTGAGACAAAAGCCTATAATCTAATCTAGATCTAGATCTAGATTAGATGAGATCTAAATCTAGGGATGTAGATCTATTCTAAATCCAGATCTAGATCTAATTATAGATTCTGCAAACCTTAGGTCTGGGACTCAGATCAATATAAAACCTAAAGCTAAATCTCGAATCTAGATTTATATCTAGATTTAGCTAAAGTACCCGTAAGAGATAAATCTGGATAAACTAACTAAGCCTAGATTTAAATTACTTGTATAGATTGTGTAAATTTTACATTTCTTATTCTTTTTTCTTTTATTTCTTTCAAATGCTTTACAGAAACAGAGTGATTTTTCAGAATTAATTAGCCTATAACTTGCAAAAATGAAGCGTTTGAAGTGTTAATTTAAAAGTAGGCGTTTGTTGTAATATATGATACATTGGTCTAAGACTAGACAAATATGTCTAATTTTTTTTTAGAAAAAATTTAAATTGTACTGAATAACTTTTTTTTCTTTCTTTATCTAATTCAGGTGGTGATTATGGATTCAAAATTGCAAAAAAAAAGTTATGGTTAACCTTTCAATTTCTGGTGTGTTGAAAAAGTGTTTTGTTCTCTGCAGTGAATATTTTGAGGCTAATCAGTTCAACACTTCCAAAGAGCTTTGTTGCAACAAAACAGAAGGTTTATCTTTTATTTCTTTTTTTAATTAAATATAAATGCTTTCATTAATCTCATCCTATTACCATCATCAATCATTATCATCACCATCATCATCATCATTATTATTATTATCATACCGGTACTTTGAACATAATATCCCATTTGTTCATTTTATTGTTTGCAATTGCAAAGCTCATGTAATATGTATAAATGAGGATTTTTAATAAATTTAATAAGGTGACAAGTGAATTAGCCTCTGCCTCATTTACTGGCTTACTGTTATATATCTTTCTATGAAAAAAATGAAGATTAAAAAAACTGCAAAAGAAGAAACCTAATGTTTTCTTTAAATTTGTTTAGTGTATGAAAGAATGAAGAATGAATCTGCTTCTGTGTCTTGAATCTAACAAGAAAAAAAAAGGAAATCCAGAAAACAAAATGTTTTTTTTTCTTTTGTTAATAGTATTGTAAAGGCAAAGTCACAGTTTCAAACAAGGGCTGTAACGCAGGAAATGTACAAATCTTAACAAGGAGCAAAAAAAGTAGAATATCTTTCTTTTGATTATCTTTGGTAGTAGTAATAGCAGCAGCAGCAGCAGCAGCAGTAGTAGCAGTATTAGTGTTATTAGTAGTAGTAGTAGTAGTAGTAGTAGTAGTAGTAGTAGTAGTAGTAGTAGTAGTAGTAGTAGTAGTAGTTGTAGTAGCAGTAGCAGTGGTAGTAGTAGTTGTAGTAGTAGTAAAAGTAAGGGGTGTTAAGTTTATAGTCATATCGTTCAAGTTAGGGCCAAGATACCCGACCTTCACCGTGCTGCAGGAAGTTAGGACAGATGCTGGTTGCCAGTCTAGGATAGAGTATTTAAAAGTGACTTATTTTGGAGAGAGAAAATAACAAACCACCCAGAAATTGCCAGATATTGAACCTACCTCACCTGTTTCAATACTTTGAATGTTATTTAACATACTTAAAGAAAATTTAAGTGTGTATTTTTTTTTCTCTAATGTTCAACCTGTTGTTTGTAATGATTAAAGATATACAGGATGTTAGTACCTCAAGCAATATGTAAAAATCTCTTTCACATAAATGTAAAAATTTTAAATGTGAAATGCACAGACGATTCTGCCCTTGTTGATCAAGTACTTTCTGCCTATAATGTATTGTCATTGTACTCGTAGTCTATAAGAGAAGGAAGAATCATATAAAATTTTGTTTCAAAAAGCCTTGCACTTGAAAGTTGTGAAAAGTCTCCCCTAGCATGGCAAACAAGTAGGCCTACCAGGCCGTTAGATTATAGTGGTGGCTGGCGTGTGATCTGAATTCGCCTCCGAGATTCCATCAGTTTCATGGTAAAAGCTTTAGCCTACAGCCATCAGACATGAGTCTTTGGCTTTTCAATTATTGCTTAGAGCATGCTCTAGCAGCTTTTTCAAACCTCTCTCTATCCAGGTCGAAATGAGTTCCGAAAGCGAGGTTGTGCATCAGGATTGTTCTTTGACCAAGGCAGGTAAAGATGACATAACTTCTGACCAGAAAACAGGATGGACAGAGAATCAAGAGACAGCCATTTTGTCCAGAACTAACCCTTATTGCTTTCCAGAGCGGAGCTTATTTAAAGGTCTCACCTATAACGGTGTACCTGTTACAAACTTCCCAGTGAGTGTCGATCCTATCACGCATGTCAAGCGGGTTATAGCTGTTCCCATGAGAAGTGATGACGTCATCGTAGTTGCTTTCCCAAAATGTGGTAGGTGTGAAACCATAAACAGTCCTAGCTTTACAGTTTCAAGAAGAATACAAAATTGTAACTTTTTGTTTCAGAAGAAAGAAATTTTGTCTGAAAATTTATTTTCTCATCCAAAGCATGATTAAAGAAATTGTTAGTTCTTTTTTATACTTTCTGTACAGAGATAGGCCTACTAGAAAACTCATTTATGGTTTGTGTAATCTCCTTATCTGCTCTGTATAGCTGCTTGTATAATGATACTCATAGCAAAGCACTGATATTTGTATGGTGATGATTCTCTCGATTATTAGCATCATGTTACTTTGTAAACCACTTGCAAAGCTCTTATAGAGAATGTTGTATCATTTGGGTGTGGAACAGAGAATTTTTTTAAAAATATGCATGAGTAATTTTTCTGAATTTTTCTGAAATCGTCCATTGAGGTTAATCTTGGGCATTAATTCATAGTCCATCAGATGTAACCAATTCTTACAGGTACTCATTGGATGTTTGAGATATTGCACATGTTGTTCAGAGGAACAACGCACTACGCCACTCAACCCAAAGAAGTCAATATGCTGGAGTTTATAGAGGACCTTTCGGTGCTAGACCAGATGACCTCGCCACGTGTTCTTAACTCACATCTTTATACAGCGCTTTTGCCGGAACAAGTGGTAGAGAAAAAGGTCAAGGTGAGGAGAGGAATGAAACAAAAAATATCCTAGGAGAGAGTGACTCAAGCCCTGCACTATAATAGTACACCGTGTTTTGAGAATAAGGCTATAATGATACACAATTTTGTTACAATGTCGCTGTGAGACTGACTTCAAGGTCGTGTGGGACTACTATTACAATGATACACTTATAACTACAAAGATTCAGTTTTGTAGGACTACAATCATACACAGTTTTATCGAGTTAAGTTATGATTATGATCATAAATAAAATATGTAAGAAAATGATTATAAAAATAGATAAATTTGTAAGATTGTTAATATACAAAAGGATTAAAATTATATGTTGGTAGAAAAACAATCAAACAGATATAGCTGTGTCAATCCATGCTACAATGAAAAAAGAAATTTCTTAAGCAGTTTATGCCACTCATGTTGAAGAGATTCATTGTAACTGTATTCATTCTCCACCCTCTCCTCAGCTAGTTCATCTGATCAGAAACCCAAAAGACTGCGTTGTGTCTTACTATTATCATGTACGTCAATACGCCACTGAAAAACTCACATTTGACAACTTCATCAAGGGATACATAACAGAGGGCTACAGTATGTTAATGACCTTATATTATCTCTACAAGTAGCAATTTTTGGCCTGCAACACCTTTTCACAAAATGCTCATACATCGTAAACAGTGCTTTTTCTTGCTTGCAATTTGTAGTAAGCAGCAACTCTTTCTTTTTACTCCTCTTTCAACAAATCGCAAGCAACAAGAACTGCAGCTTATGACGAGAGATGAGCTTGTGGGATAATTTTGCTAGCTGAAAATTACTTTGTGTAAACATTTATACCTTTACAATACTCAGTTCCATATCCTTCTCTTTACATGTCATTCTCTTCTTGTTTTCTTTTCAGATGTAGTTTGGTTTATTTTTCAATTTCCTTTTCATATTAAATAAAGAGCATTTAAGCATACTGCTTCCATACGTGAAAAATGCTAATGTAGTAAAAGTAAATAAAATCTGGCTGTCATATGTTTTCACATCTTTCTTTCTCTCTCTTTCTCTCTCTCTCTCTCTCTCTCTCTCTCTCTCTCTCTCTCTCTCTCTCTCTCTCTCTCTCTCTCTCTCTCTCTCTCTCTCTCTCTCTCTCTCTCTCTCTCTCTCTCTCTCTCTCTCTCTCTCT